>CM052139.1:8650045-8991868 GCA_028454255.1 Halictus ligatus | reverse complement strand
GGAAAGAAAGAGAGAGAGAGAGAGAGAGAGAGAGAGAGAGAGAGAGAGAGAGAGAGAGACGGAGATGGGACGTAGACACAGCGGCACGGTCCACGACGCGACACAGATCTCGCGAGATCGTTTCTAACGATCCGCCTCCTCTCCTCGTCCCGTTGCATCGTGGACCAAGAGAGACGACGGAGGACTGCTGGAGCCAGGAGTCATCGTCGGCGCCGGAGTACGAGAACCGATCGAGTTTCCGCGCGAGCAAATTCGATTCTCCTCGGCTACCGGTGTCGTGCCTTATCGCCGCGTATGCACCGGTATTCGGGCTAAAGCACGGGCGCATCGCGTTCTCCGTAGCGATCCCGAAGAGGCTGGCCAGAAGAAGAACAACGCCCGGTTGCCTCTGTATCGGTGACCGTTGCAAGAAGGAACAACCAAAGCGACACCGGTGTCGCTGTCGGTGTCCGGTGGGTCTCGGTGTGTTAGTGGCGGTGCCAGGCGATGGTGGTGGTGCGTCGGTGGTGTCGGTGGCACTGTTGCCGGTAGTGTTGGTGTTGGTGTCGGTAGTCGTGGTGGTGGCAACGTTAGAGGCAGCAAAGTCGCACAGGCCAGTCGGGACTCCCTCGCACGCGTATCCGATGAAAGAGGCTCGAACGCACGAGGCGGCGAGTCAGTACATCGTCGACCGCGATCGAGTGAGGACTCGGTAGCGCTCTTTTACCTGCTGCTCACTGTCTTTCTGTTCCTTTCTTCTTCTCTTTCTTCGCTCGAGAGTTCGATCGGTCGATCGTTCTGCGTAGGATACCCACAGTCGTGTTTGTGCAAAGCTGCTGCTCTCCGTTGTAGTTTCTCAGTGGTTCGAGACATTTGGATTAACCGGCCCGTTTTGCGACCGGAACGGAACCACCAGAGAGAGGAGGAGAGACTATCCCCGTCGGTTTACGGACGCACCGCAACACACGTGTGCATGGGAAACAACCGACGGTACCAGTGCATCGGGCAACACGTCGATAGTGCGCGAGATTCAGTGATCGAGATTCTTCGGGGGTGGTGAACGCGCTGGGAGTTAGCGTCCACGATATCAGCCAAAATGACCAGCCATCGGGTCGTCGAGTCGAGCGCCGAACTGTCTGCTCTGATGAAAGGTAAATACATACGCACGCCTCTATATACCGATCGCGGAAAACCGATCGTGTCCTCTCGTGTTCGGTTCGTTTCGCCAAAGATTCTCGTAGAAAAAGAACACCAACGGTTTACGCCTTGGAATCGTGGGTGGGACGGAGACGATAGTTTTAACAACATTCGGTAGGAGCTCGCGGGGAACGATAACGATTGTTATGAACGGCGCCGCCGCCGCTGGTCGTCCCCCTAAAGAGAATCGGCGGATTCGGTATCGCGACGGAATCGAGACACGGACGCGACGCAAACGTTCTTCTAAATAGTAGTCTCTTGATGCGATCGTGGGATGAAAAGAGAGAGAGAGACGGAGCTACGCGGCACCGTGCGGGTATGCGAGCGTGCGTGAGTCGTCGACAGATACGCCAGCAGCGAGAAGCTGAGAAAGACGACGGATTGTGCGAGATGGTAAGAAGTCGAGGGAGACGCAGGGGGACGCGGCCGGTCGCTAGAAAAGGAGGACGCGAGAAACACGAGAAAGACGAGAGAGAGACGGGCGCGGCGGCGCCAGCGTGGGTTGCCACACAGACGAGCGAGCAGGCGACGAACCACCGAAGGCGCCGAACAAACCAACAAACGAGCCCTTGACCAAACTCGAAACTTATCGTCTAATCGTGGCTCGCGATCCTTCTCCCTCGATTCTCCGCGTATCCGGAACGAATCGCCGAGTTTTCGGGCTTGAAAGAAACACAGTCTCCGATGTCCGCGGCGATCGTCCAACTGCTCACCGAAATCTGCAATCGAAAGACGAGCGGTGAATAAACGATTATCGGATAAACCAGATTTAACTGTCGGTGTCTCGAATGTAATCGATACCCTATTGTGTGCGGCAGAGGAACGCACAGGTAGATACGCACAGGTAGAAAAACGATGGATAGACGAGAGAAAGAGAGAGCGCGCGGGGGGACGAACGGTGCCTCGGGAAGTGCCGAACCTTCCACCCACCTGTGCGCAAAGTCGCACCTGCTACCTGAACCGAACCTCTTCCGTTCGACACTCTCCGAGTGCCGGAGCCTTCCCCTCCTCTCCCTCTCTTTCTCTCTCTCTCTCTCTCTCTCTCTCTCTCTCTCTCTCTCTCTCGTCGAGGATTTCTCTTTTCTCGATGTATTTCGTTCGCGCCGATTCGTCCCGATTCGATCGCGATTCGCGACGCGTTAGTTTCCGTAATAATTCTGCTCGCGCGCTCGAACGATCGAACGCTACACAAAGGTCGAAGGACAAGGTCGCCACGATTCGCCGGAGCGGTTTTATCTTTAGGAACGAGTCGCATTCGTTGATGCGCATCGCTCGTCGCGTGCGTCTCTCGCGAATATCAGCACGGTCGCGCACTCACGCCTGCGATTTCGATTCGGGAGGAAGGAAACAGTTGGCGCGCAGCAAAACTCGTCCGCGTATCGCGACCAGTCGATATCTCGATATTCTTGGAACGCGGCTCCTCCGTCGCGCTCGCCGAGTAAATATTTGTGCCGACCGCTGCACCGTGTGCGATCCTCGTCCACGCATCCAGCGAGGGACAAGAGATCCGTGAGATTCCAAAAATCCGATTTTGTTGGACCGAAATACGAGTTTGGATCGCCCTGCGAAATCGAACGTTTCTCCTTTCCGCGCGTTTCTTATTCCGCCCGGAAATGTTCCGCGAGCTCGAGGCACAGGGTCCCGTGTCCCGAAACGATCGGAATTACCGGTAGCCTGCGTAATTGTCCATAAAAAGTTGGAGCAAGCGGCGCGCGGACGCAGGTGCAGTGGCGGCGACAAATTTCAGGGGCCGATTTTCCCATCGGACACTGTCGCGTCGATATTCGCGGCGAAGGAGGGACGGTCTCTCTCTCTCTCTCTCTCTCTCTCTCTCTTTCTCGAGCACGCTTTCTCGATCGCTTATCGAGGGTCGGACTTTCGCTCGTTAGCGCCAGGCCGTTCGGGAGAATCGACGACAAAACAGACTCGACGATTCCGCGGGAATTTCGAGCAAAGGTAGAAGCGCATCCGCGTATGTACAACTTGCCGCCGCGCCGGCCCGTGTATCGTAGTATCCGAACGACGCTCTGGTCGCGCGCTCGCGACGAGCAACGCGTGGGTAGAGCTGCTCGCTCGACTTTACGCCAGTTTACACAGATGTCCATGGTTATTTCGGTTTGTTTGAACAATTGCCGAATGGGACGGCGAAGGTGGCTTCGAGAAGAGATATTCACGAGCACAATGCCGAGGGGACACGTGTTCGACGATCGTCGTGCTGTGTCCCTGCGATTCGCCGTTCCGCGGAAGGATCTCGCGAAACTGAATCGGCCGCGTTCTCCTCTCTGCGCGCCGCTCGACCCATTTCGCTTCTACCGTCCTCGACGAAACGCTCGTCGATAGACGACGACCGTGTTTATCTTCCCGTCGTTCGCTGTTTCCTCTTCCACCTCTCTGCCCCGGAGTACCGGTATGTTTTCGCGCGAGCGAGAGAGAAAGAAAGAGAGAGAGAGAGAGAGAGAGAGAGAGAGAGAGAGAGAGAGAGAGTATGCCAAGCAGATGCTCGGTATCGAAGGCGACGAGGCTTATCTCGGAGCAACGATAAATTCGGTGGGCGCGCGACCCACGCTGTCACCAGGTGCGCTCGGCCCGTTATCTTCTTCTCTCGGCAACCTCGAGGAGGCTCGACAACCATTTTCGAGGAATCGATCTCGAAGCCGACGCAACCGCGACTCTGCGTTCAAACATTCTCAAGCCTCGAGAGTCTTTGATTAAAGACCCGAAAGCGTCGGGATCGAAGAAAAGCCAACTCTTTTCGGCCGTCAGGTCATTTGCGGATTCTCCCACGCGTCTGCTTTTCGTCGAAAACCGGAGACGCGATCGGTGAATTTGCAATGGAAAGGGCCGCGGAGCGAGTTGGTCCCGATGGCGGGGAACAGAGAACTATCGTTCTAGCGAGGTAATTCTCGAAACGATATCCCCCGTGGCGCGTCGAGAGACCGAGGGAAGAAGACCGATCGGATCGGAGCCGTGCAGTCGACTCCGCAAAAGGCAACGAAACGAGAAGAACGAGAAGAACGAGAAGAACGAGGAGGAAGAGCGAGCGGCTGGCGCCAGCGCCATGTGGTCTCCGATCCCCTCCCAGGCTAGCTTTTCCCATCGTTTAAATCGTCCACGGAGACGAGTCGGGAGTTGGAAGAGATCGACGACGACGACGACGCTTCGTAAGCGACGCGCGTTCAATTCGCTCCGAGGATTAACGGATCGTAGTCGAGCCGAGCCGAGCAGGCGATGGTGTACAAAGTACAATGCACAATGCACAATGCGTCGATGTCTGCGAACGTAACCGATAGCGCGACATAGCGACGGAAACGCGGAAAGACGGAACGGAAAGAGAAGGTTGCGAGTATTAGAATCTCGGGCGAGACGAGACCTGTGCGCCAGATGGTACCAGCCGGGTGACGCACCGAACCTAAAAACATCTCGTCTCCTCGGCCATACGAGGCGAGACGATGCGGGACGATGCGAAACGACGCGAGACGGCGCGTGGCGTCACGGGACAGAGCCGAACGAAATCGTTTCACCCACGGAATTCTATCGGAGATAGGACCTCGCTTCGATCCCGCCGCTCTCCCCCTTTCCCTCTTGCCCTGCTCCCAGACGATCGTGTTGTTGCGACGCGGAACAACCGAGCTCGTGCTTCTCGATATTTCGGCAAACCTCGACGGAATATTCTACGGCAGATTACGTGACCGCGATTATTTGTTTGATTTCAGCCGGAGTCATGGCCGATTCGGAGAGGGACGCCGGTTTCTCGAGCGGCGCGGACGAGGACGACATGTCGGGCCTGCACTCGCCGAGCGCGTCGGAGGACAGCCTCGAGGTGCAGGTTACACCGATATCTCTGAGGAACAAGAGGAAACTGGCGGAGCCTCGGAAAATCCAGGAGCCGAGCACCGCGCCGCTGAAGAAGAGGAGATTCGCGAACGTCGAGGTGACGCCGGTGGTCCCGGACGACGAAGAGTCCAGAACGACAAGTTCCCCGAGCCCCTTCAGGCCGTGGAGCAGCTCGAGCAAGACCGTCGACGCGAATTCGTCCGCCACCGCAACGGAGAAAATCCTTCCTCCGATCGCGACCGCGGTTCCGCCCGTCGCGTTCAAACCGTCGACGTCGTCCAATGACAGACAAGTCGAACAGAAAGCTTTCCAAGCCCGGAGGGAATCGCAACGAACGGAGGACCCGCCGACGAGGCTACGACACGCGACGCAATCTCGCCTGACCCGAATCGAAAGACGGGATCATCCGACCGGGCAAAAGTCTGAATCGGCGGCCTCGTCGGCCAGCGCCGCGGTCAACGAAGCGAGCGAAAACTCGAACGCGATGTCGAACGGATGCGTCGCGACGAGCACGCATCCCAGACTGCAGGAGGAACCCTTGTCGCTGGTGCTCCGAGGAGAAGTCGAAGGCAGGGTCCCGTCGCACCCGGCCGTCAACGGAAACTACGAGAGGACGTATCCGGTGGACCGGGTAAACGTTTCGTCCGCGTCGTCATCCTCCTCGTCCTCCTCCTCTTCGTCCTCGTCGTCGTCGTCGGCGGCGTCGGCCTCGACATCGGCGTCGTCGTCGTCGTGTCTGCTGCTGAACCGCCAGGAGAACCGTCGGCCCGTCGCGAACGACAACGATCCCTCGCCGATGGTGCCGACGAACGCGCAGACCAACCACGCCAGGCAACACTCGTCGTCGGTCGGCCAGCAGAGGAACTACAAGAATATGACCCGTGAGAGAAGGATAGAGGCGAACGCCAGAGAGAGGACCAGGGTGCACACGATAAGCGCCGCGTTCGACACTCTGAGACGCGCCATACCGGCCTATTCCCACAATCAAAAACTGTCGAAGCTGTCCGTGCTGAGGATCGCTTGCAGCTACATCATGACTCTCGGCAAGATAGTCGGCACGCCCGAAGGCGAGTCGACGAACACCGCCTCGCTGAGGGCCTGCGTGGATCTCGTGTCAAGAACCATCCAGACGGAGGGCAAGCTCAGAAAGAGGAAAGAAGACTGAACCGAACCCGTGTCCAGCAGACCAGCCGATCGGAGTTCACGACGGAGGTCCTGCGGATCTCGCAGCTCGCGTACACGAGGCTACCGCGCGATCCTCCGTCTTCGCGTCGCGCCGCTCCGCCTAGCCTTGCTTCGCCTCGCCGTGCCACAAGCCTAACCCAAACGCGCGCATCCGAGGATCGCGCAATTCCGTTGGATCCGCCAGATTCGAACCCGGAAAGACAGGCAACAGCAAATGCCACTTCTCCCCTCGAGGCGACGTCAGGACGGACCAAACCGGGAGAAGAGCGAAACCAACAAATCGGTTTTCGCGATCGCGACGGAGAGAATTTGTCCCGTCGAATTTGCCATGTCGCATAAATGTACCCTTCTACGTTGTAAGAAGATATTGAGCATTTGCGAGCTCGCTTCCGTCGAACTTTAGACAAATAAAACAGAAAACGTATGGAAAACGTTGCGCATTTCTACTTTATTGGTTCCTGCCAACGAATTCCTCTCGCGTCCCGCGATTTTCGACCGATCCCGAAGAACGTTCCAGCAACATACGCGCCGTAATCTCTCTCGCCTAGGACCGTCGCAACCGTTTGCGGCCAGATTTTCCGAACGCAACGTCTACCGCGTGAAACGTGATCGCTCATCGGTACCACGGCGTCATACGCGCGCGCCGATAAGGATGTGCCGACGAGACGCGACTCGACTCGCGATTTTATCGTAAACGAGGAAGCTCCGCGAGAGCAAATAGAATTTTGCTCGCGTCCTTCCGTCCTTCCGGTTATACGTCGGTGTTCTCGCTCGTCTCGCGACGAGATTTGCCCGCCGGAGAACCGGCCTCGTATACTCGCATGCTCGCATACTCGTACACTCGTAGTATCGCTTCGGTCAACTCGGTCGCGTTTTTTCGCGTCTTCGAGGCTCCAGACTCTCGAGTCGAGTACTGCTCCGCCGCGCCGGCAAAACATTATCCCTAACATGGCCACCGGTGCGACACCGGTGTCGTCGATACGGAATGAGACGTACACGGCCGGCAAGTGAGACCCGCTCGCAAACGATGGGAGGGAGATGTCAAGAACGCGAAACAACATCTGCTCCTTTATTCCCGGACTTGCTTCTGTCGCCTGCTTTCACGATCCGATCCTCGCGCTTTCCTGCTCGCGACACCTCGTCGTCTTCCACGACGCATACTTTGACCAATTCCCAACGATCCAGCCTATCGTTTCGACGAGACAACAGAGACACTGTGTTGGATGCCGGGCTACCGAGTACGAAACATTCGCAAGAAAATCTCGGAAGGACTCTTCGTTCAACTGTTGGTTTTACAAGATCGTCTAGCCTTCCTACAGAGAGAATTTCGGAAACCGTGTGAAGGGGGGAGGATGACGTGGAAGAAACTTGAAGAGTCTAAGGGTTGGCGTTCGGTTTTGTGACTAATTTGTTTCGCGTCTCGTAACGACTAAGTCTAGGATCGTGTTGACATGTAACAATTGGGACGGTTGCTAGAGGCGTGCGCAGACTCTCGCCTTGCGAGTAGATCGGGCGCGACGAGAAATTGCAGGGGCGCACCTGCGCTATGTAGCAGGTGCGTTTACCGGTTTCATAAGCATCGCCAAATTTTCGGCGGTTACACGTCGCGAATAATAATCGGTCCGCCGGCGCGGTGGGGCGCGGCGTTCTCCAGAGCCGTTTCCGACACGTACAGATGCGAGAAGCACGCGACGAAATCGTGTGGCCGGTTCTCGAACGCATCCCGAGTCCCAGACCGTTTCCGACCCGGTGCGGAACCCGAATCGAACGGATAACTGGCCGAATAATCGGGCGATTTATGTAGAACGGTGTAACCGTGAAGCAGTGCTTAACGAGGCAAACTTGTGTATACGTATGTAGCATGTCTGGTGGGAGGTTGCCAGAACGTTGGCGCCAGTTGACCGTCGCCGGCCGCCAACCGCCAGCCAGCAACCGCCAACGTTCTATGTCGCTCTATGTCGAACGACCTACGCGAATGCATGCGTACACCGTCTCGCGTTTACCGATCTACAACACTCCTTCATATTACCGAACCTTGCTCGCAATCTGCCTCGACCACCTCCGTCTCTTTTCCACTTCCGTTTCTTCGGGTTTCCCTTTTACACTGGTCTCGTACGAATAAAGGAAATAAGCTCTTGCCAGACCCTTCGTCTACACCTCCGCATGGTGTTTTACTGGTGAATGCCATCGGTTAAAATGACATAGACACTCCTTAGCGGGGGAGGATCTTCAGGAATTTATTCGAAGTGCCACCTGAAGATTTCCTGATTTTCTGCTAGGCAATTCCATATTAACTTCTTGTACTATGATATCGAGTCAGACTCGTGGTGGAGACTTCGCATAGAAGTGGCTAAAACGTGTAGAAATTTTATTGTAGTCAATGCCTAGCCATTGGGGAACACGTAAACAAACATTACAATAAACATTTTTCTGTTTCTCCTAGCAGATTATGACCATCAAAGAAGTTTTAATCGGAATCGTGAAGTAAATTGTAGCGCAATGGGTGAATTTATCAGTTCCGTTTCAAATACGAAGGATTGATTGCATTGTCGTCGCATTTCGGGATTACATAAGCAACATGTCAGCGAAGGGAATTTTACGACGAGGATCGAAATAATCTAAACAACCGTAAAGTTATCGCGGAACACGACGGTATCGCAAACTCGACTCCGCGGTAGCAAAGGTGTTGATCCGTCGCGTTGCTCCTCGACCGGACGGCGATCAAAGCGATTGATAATGAGCAAAGATGAGGATTAGAAGGAGAAAAAGAGAGAGCGAGAGATACCTCTGCACTAAAGCGTCGTAATCGTGTATCGGAACGTGATCGAACGGGGAGACAGAACAGAAAACGAGGGGAAAAGAGAAAATGCAAAGAAGAGGTAGAAGGAGAACGACCGGGAAAAACGATACCGTTCTACCGTGCGAATCACCGGCAACTACCTCGCCATCTACCTCCCTGCTTTTTCCCCCTAGGTTTAGGCATGCCGCCATGCGGTGGCTACAGCACGGCGGCTACGGTGTGTACGCGTTTTCTCCGTTCAAGTATGTGCTCGTATAGTTCGTGCGAGAGTGATTCTGTATATAGGATGCGACAGTGTGGCGCCAAGCTCTCGCATACGAGCCAGTTTCCTCCGGTGTTTCGCGACGGTACGGCCAGACCAGTGTACAGGGTGCTCGAGAAACACCGAACGAGTCGCACATCGGGCCAGAATCCCAAAAAGCTCGACAAAATCCACGTCTCTGTCAATCGTACATTACTAATTACAAAAAGAACGGTTTTAGAGATTTTTGGGTTCGTAGAATTTAGTTCTGCTCTCACTTACTAAAATGAGAAATAGTCTTGACAAAAGTACCTTCGTAAGGGGTGTTTCAATCTAGGAAATTGAGACTTCTGGTTGATTTCCGGATTGTAAGAAATTAATGTATTATGCGTATAGCCTAGGAAGTAAATAGTTAGATGTACAATTAAGCATTTACTCACGAAGAGATGTAGTTTTAATCTATTTTATGATATGAACATTTTTTGATTAATTCCACCTAGTTTATGGAAACGGCCCCATGTGCGTCGGCCGTTCCAAATCGTTTAGGGTCGAAATAAAAATGCGACTGCGAGCGTAAGCTCCTGTAACAAGAAGATTGTTGCGCGCAGTATGTCCTAGGATCGCGGTTCGAGGAATGAAAAAGACGGCGACGTCCGGCTTCGAATTTCGGCCACCAATTCTCAGCCACCGACATCGTGGTGGATGTGCAGCGTGTCTGTACGGACCTTAAATTTGCGATCTTTGCCAATTGGTATGAGCCGGCGACATTGGACGATTCTACGAAGCCATTGAGAGGCTAGTTTGATTATATCGCTAAATATTATTCGAAAAGAAACTTTAATAAACGATTACCCGTAACGCAGGACACGTACCCGCTCCAAAGTTCTCCAAGGCTATTCGACGAATAATTTAGTTGTTAACTAACTACTTTTACCGCATTTCTCGAATCGATACGATGCGGTGGGTTAAATGGAAATAGAAATGCCTTCCAATCGTGCCTAATTGTACGTACCAATGCCTTATTCGAGGGCCCATAGAAAATAAGCGTGCTACAAAATATACGAAAAACAATTTATGTATATTGTTCTTAAAAAATCATATAATAAAAATAATGTAAAATTAAAAATGCATTCCAGTCTTTTGCGTCATCCGTCATCCATAGAAAATAAGCGTGCAACAAAATGTACGAAAAACAATTTATGTATATTGTTCTTAAAAAATCATATAATAAAAATAATGTAAAATTAAAAATGCATTCCACAGTCTTTTGCGTCATCCGTCATCCGTGAGAATATTCAATTCGTTGATTACGGTATTAAAAATTGTTATTCGACAAAAATTGCTACCAGTTGTATTGCTTTCTTTTGTTAATATCAGATAGTATTACTGGAATTCTGTTACGTCGCACGATAATAATTGTATCGTATAGTATAAACTATATACTAGAGTATAATAATTGACGATGCGTCACAAGCAACGCCTTCGTAGGCGTTTTTATAATCGCGAAATTATCAACGGATTAACCGAGCATCGAATTCTCTAAACAATCGAATCGATTTTGAGCAGTTTTGCTACATCTACCAGTAAACCGCGGTACTAATTGTCTATCAGGTTAGACTTCTTGACACGAATGGCGCTACTGCTTCTTTCCATTGTGACTTTTCAGCGAAGTGTCACTTGAAAACTTGACGATTAACGATAATTGTCTCTAAATGCTAATTAGCAGGAGATCAGTAACCTTCTCGATTATCTACCGCAACTATTTTGATCAGGGAGGAAATCTGTTTTGATATTTTGAATCCAACCTAACCTCAATCGACGTTCTTTAACTGTCTAACCTAGAAAATAATGTCCGTCAAATGACAGGAAAAATAATAAATCATCAAACGATACGACGTCACCGATCAAAGTAAATAAATTGTATAGCAACGAATATGAAAATGTAGGAAACGATACTTGCTGGCACTATACAAATGTTTATGGTAGAAAAGGACTACGGAGAAGTTCCCGCGAAAAGCTTCATTTTCAAAATATTTTGATTCGGAACAAGAGACTATCTTTCTGCCGCACAAGATGGGTTAGTAAAGAACACTATTGTTTATCTGTTCGTTGCAGCGATGCGTTAATAATCTTTCTTTTTTTTATTTCTATGAACAGAATTATCACGGAACCTGTCACAGCCGAGCACCGGCAGAAAAAGAAAAAGATTTGAGAGCCTGTCACAGCCGAGCACGAGCGAAAGTTTCCATGCATCCTCGCCAAATCGCATGGTTTCAGAGGAAGAGGCTCAACTTGCTAACAGCGTGATAAGGTATCTTTTCGTGTTGGACAGAGACAAACAAGTTATCAATAAATCGCGAATAATCAAGAACGTGCTCGGAGGACAAGGGAAGCAATTTCATCGTGTGATAAATAAAGTCAAAACTCTGCTGTCGAAGGTACGAATTAGCCTTCCATTCAGTTTATGTTATAACCATTTCGCTGTACAAATAAATGTGTTTGTAGATCTTCGGGTATGATCTAGTAGAATTAGAAGGTAACAAGTACATATTGGTAAATGAATTGGTGAATAGCCTGCCTCACATTCAGCCTATGGGAACAGAAGGTAGCCAAAAAGTGTTGTTGTTCTTGGTCCTTACGCACATCTTTATGGGTGAGGAATCCTGTAGAGAAGGTAATCGATAAAACTATTTTTGGATCTATCCGGTTACTTGTCACTGTATAGTTTTAATATATGTGGAACTGCTTAGAAAATACATGAAAGATTTATAAGGTATAAGGAAAGCAAATGACATCCTTATTGCTTTAACTATCGGTTGATCATTCTAGAGTCTCTTTTGGATTTTCTAATGAATTTGGGTATCATTTCCGACAATGTTCAGAGTCACAGTTATTTTGGTAATGTCAAGCATATCGTATCCGAGGTAAGAAAGAATAAACATTATCACAAATTTTTTTGGTAACTCGAAACAAGCTTATTCTTCAGGTATTCGTAGCTCAAAGATATCTCGATAAGATAGAGGACAAGAACGAAACGTCGAAAATTGAGTACAAATGGGGACCTCGTGCAGAATACGAATTTTCCCGTCGTACAGCCTTGGAATTTGCATCCGAGGTAATTATAACGAGCTAAATAAGAATATAAATGGAATTATAACACCCTTTGCTCTTAGGTCTACAATGGACGTCCGATAAACAGTTGGTCATTACAATATAAGACAATGGTATCGCGAGAAAAGTCCGATCAGGTCGGCTAAGCGTATCGGAGTTGAATCATCGCATCTCGTCGTGCGACGGAAACCAAAGGAAAACGGGAGCATCGCGAAGACTATTGTTTACGAATTGGAAATGTTGAGCATCTATGCGAATAATATTTCCCAGCTAAGAAATAAACTTTTTCACTTTTTCTCTTTTTCCTTTTGTCTGAACGACCCTGAGAGCAGCCGTAAAACTGCGGAGCGAGATTAAAGTTCGTGCGCGGTCTTCGAGTTCAACATTGGGGTCAGAGGAATCTGAAACGTGTCCTATTGGCCTAGTTTTAACCGAATCTAATTGGATTCATATTTTCTTCCGGCGTTACGTCGTACAATTCGACGATCCGTGTAAAGCGAATGGCAAGAGGAAACGAACGAAACAATAAAGCAGGATAATTGCATGAATCGCATGGTTGGAGCTTTCCTCCGTTGCTGTGAATCGACACGGGAACATCTCCAAACTGAAAATTCCGAAAATTATAATACTTTGGAAATACTTGGGAATAATTTTATTTACTCTCCGATTTATGAATCGAAAAACAACCGAATTATCGGAGATTCTCTGTTGGTTTCAATCGCTTGAACAAAAAAAGGATTTCGAGAGTATCATGATTAGACTGCGACTTTAAAACACTGCCCTGTTGCTTTCAACTCCTTCAAATGATTAACCCTTGTGCAACCGACCAAAATGTATAGACAATTTAAAAACTTTAGTATTTATTATTTTGGCACTATAAATCGATATAATAGTGACCAAAGAATGAATGTTCAGAGCAGTAATGTAATATTTTTAGAGGAACATTAACAGATTGTTGAGAGAAGTTCAGTAAATAGATACTTGATTGGCCACAGAAGGGTCGAGATAAGAAACACGTATCTACGTAGCTCCCGTAGCTCGCAATTAACGCGGACAATTTTTATATCCGCAGTCTAATCACGATTTAGTGAATTACCGGCTCAGGAGCGTTCCCTTGGGAGTCCCCGTGCGGAACGACACCAGCAGGATCTCCTACCCTGTTTTCGGGTATCACGAGGATGTTGGTTGTCGGAGTATTTCCGGCGGTAGTGGACTACTGATTCGAAGCCTACCCTAGCACGATGGGGTGCTCTCTTGTGAAAAAGGTAGGACAGATCGAGCGGCGGGGAGCCACGGTACAGACGAATCCGTAAAAGATCGTGGAGACGTTAAACAAGGGATACGTGATTCGAGAGGGTAAGTAAGAGAGCTGCGTGGAGGCATGGCGGATGGAGATTGCGCAGGGGCGAGAACGCGAGGGAGAGAGAGAGAGAGAGAGACGGGAGAGACCCAGTGCATGTATACGTATATACGGTGGTTCTAATGCTATATATCGGCCGTTGAGCCAGCAATGCGGGAAATGTGTGTCAGGCCGGGCTGGCTTGGAGCGCGGAGTCGACGGTGGTGGTCAGTGTTCGACGGTGTTCCAGTCGGGTCTGGTGGATAGGTGATTGCGCTGCGTGGGTGGCGCGCGCGGTTCGTAGTGTCGCAGTACCGCGCGCACCTTCACCATCGTCCGCTCGTTTACAATTTTTTCTACGATAGCGATCGGGCCATCCCCGTAGCATTTGATACACCTGTTCCTCCTGGTGGTTTGTTGCTACCGGGACGACTCTAGGGGACCATCCGACGCGTTCTCCGCGCTCGTCTCGTTCTCGGAAGGGTCGCGAGCACCGAGCACCGAGCACGCGAAACGCGCGAACAACGGGACCAACCGAGGGAACACGAGAGTGATCGTCCACGATCGAAGAAAAGGAGTCGTCTCGAGGCTACCAGACGCGAGGCGTGGACCTCCGGGGACAGGACCTTCCATCGCGCGGCAAAGGATACCATGCGCCCTACGCGGGCGCAACATATACACAAAGAGAGCCAGCAAGAGTGGGACTGGGTACGGTGAACGTTTCACCTTTGCAGAAGTGCATTCCTCCCGACGAGACCTAATCCCGAGGTCGAACGGGCGAGCCGTCGAGCGAAAGAAAATTCCGCGTTCGATGCCCTCTCGTTAGGGCCGAGAACATTTCCGGATCCAGGGGCACGATCAAGGTCGAATCATGTTCAATCTATACCAGAACTTGAACAAGCGGGACGAGGACCACAAGGAATCGGACGTAACCGGACATGACAGGTTCTGGCAGGAACGTCCGCGAACGCGGCGGAAACGTCGAGCCGTTAACCGGAGAACTCAAAGTGCCATCGAGCTCGACTCCGAGGCCATGGTGTCGGCGCGCGGAACTCTCCGCCGTGGAAGAAGCGCGAGCATCGAGGACGAGGACAGCGACGAAGAGAAGGGCTATCAGCTGACCAATAAAATCGACAATTTAGCCAAGATTCTGTTCAGCCGCGTGTCCGCCGCACGGGGCTGTAAGGAACCGGACGTCAGGTAATTCGTCCGACTCCGACAAACAACATCCACGGTGAATCGCCTAATTAATCGAGCATCCTTCGAAACGGATCAACTTCTTTGAAAACGCTCCGAACTACTCGAGTTTCTTTCGTTCGCGAAACTAGAATTTTCTCAGAATTTCTAATCCTAGCTTCCCGAAACCGCTCGAGTCGCTTGGTTCTGTCTTGAAAGAGTTATTTCGATTTGAAGGGTACTCGATCGATCAAGTGAGTCACCGTACACGCTAGATCAACGAGGATAATCGACACCGCGGTCCTGTCGTGGATTTTCTATTTTCTGTTCGACGTAAAAGATACCTGTTTAGGTATAATCTAGTTACCACGGCGAACGCGTGTCCATTCGCAGATATTGTTCGAATGAACGATAACTCTGGATAATCCTTTTCACCCCGCGAGCAGTTGCAGCGACCGCGTTTAGTATTTGAACATTGCGATGATTGAAATCCCCGCTCACGTATGACACGTTCCGTTCGACCGGGTTCGTTTACAAACCCGATCCGAGTCGCGATCGATCCGAGGATCGCGTAGTCAGTATCGGAAGCACAATGGATCCCGATAGTTGTTCGACGGCCGCGCGTCGCTGTGTGGAGACTTTGGATCGTCACAGAAATTTCTCGCAGAGCTGCCGATTTCGAAAAAAACGAATACCACCGAGAAGACGACGTTCGCTCGGGTGACGATTTCTATATCTTATGTAGCTGTCGTCGGTGAACTATGTTTCCCGGTTCCAAATAGAGGTCACACTAATCGGTCAGGATAGACGCATACAAAAACGGGGCAACCAAATACTGACGACGAAAATAAAAAATAAATTCGAATCGGAAACCCTGGAATTTGGTTCTAACGTGTACACACCCTCAGGGCCCGAACCGATTAGCATGACCCTAGATCGTGAAATCGATTATATCCGTGGATTGCGGACAACGTGTACCTGCCCGGTAATTGTCGGCGAAAAACAATCAAAATTGAAAGTCACCGCTCGACGACATTCGATCGGCATTGATCGACGATCGCCAAACAACTGAGCGACCCCTGCAATCGTTATCGTAAATATCCTCCTTTCAACCGGACGAATGGATCATCCCTCCTCCGAAAGGAGGATTTTTCAGCGTTTCTAGCATTGTATTTCTTTCGTTGCGATTCCTCGCGATTTCGCTCCGCAAAGGGTGTAACATCGACGACAGCGATATTAATTTACATTTACACGGGTGATCTTATTGGATGAAACCCTTGGTTGCGCTCGCAGAGACGGATGGCTGCTCGCTGGCGACCCAAACGAGACCGATCCAGTTTGTAATCGTTGGTTCGATAATCTAATCCGTTATTGGCATCGTTCTAGAAATCGTTCACCCGATCGAGAAATTCCTCTCGAACGTTGCGACGTTTTTACGAACGATTCGGACGCGCTGGTCAGGTATTTTCCGTTTTATTTGATTTTTCCCCTCGTTTGTCGAACGCGATCGGCTAAATCCGATTTTTGACCGAACGAGATAAGATATGGTGTAAACGGGAAAACAAGACGGTAAAGGAAAAATCTGATCGAAACACGAATTTGACCGAGGCAGAAACGGAAGACACAGCTACACGGCATTGGGCCACGGACCGTCGGTGTGCGAGGATGCCACCGAGTACATGGAAATGGAGAAAAGATCTCGAGATCGTGCTTTATCAATTTGCCAAGCTTATATCCGAAGAACGCCGCGCTATAGTCTCGTCAAGCAGCTGAATAATCTCGGTAAGCTCTCGATCCCTCCGCTCAATCTCCACCCCCCGTTTCTCCTCGTTCCTCCTCCTCCTCCACCTCTTCATGTTCCTCGTTTAACCACCCCCGTTGCTCTCTCTCCCTCTCTCTCTCTTTCCCGTCTCTCGACGGTCTCTCTCCGGCGCAACAACATCATGTTTCGATAGACAAACTTCCATAAATTTGTTGCTCGTCCGTTCGTTTTTCGCGGGATGTTTCAGGCTCGAGGGTGAACAAACACTGGTTCTCGGTGAGGGACACTTCCCTAAAGACCGATCGACTGATCACCTTGGCGCCGTTGAGCAGCAATTGCTCGTTGATCGTTTCCTCACTGACGAAAAACATTTTAAGCGACTTGTTTTTGGCGTTACAGCATCCGTACATATGCCCTATATTCGACATCGATTTTCTCGAATATGAACGCGAGAATTACGTGATCGTGGTTCAGCCTATCAGTCAGGGTAGCCTGAAGGATTTGATTTACGGGGTGAGTACACGGAGGGGAGACCTAATCTCGGGACGAAACGGAATCGTGACGCGTTGTTGCTCGGCAGATCGAAAGAACCGGCTGGAACGAGGATTGGGGCCAAAAGTACGCTTCCCGCGGCAAAGGGCTGCCCTTGCCGCAAATCCAACAAATGGGCCGGCAGGTGTTGGAAGCGTTGATCTTTCTGAAGAAAAGGGAATTCCCGATGGTGACGCATTTACACTCGGGCAACGTGCTCGTTCAGAACGGCGTGGCACGGCTCGCCGGCCTCGAGAACACGCTCCTCGGCTTCACTAGCCGTATACATCCGGTAATCGCTTCGCGAATCTCGCCGACTACTCCCATCGACATCATATCTTTCGGTAAGATCGATCCTCCACGCTCTTTCTATCCCCCATCGAACTGTACTTTATCAAACTCTACACGCTACGTCTACTTGCAGGTCATATGCTATTCGAAATGTGCGCTGGTTACGAATTAAGAACGTTCAAACCGAATGCCATACATCTCTCGGATCTTGAAATGTATCCACAAGTACAAATCTCTCTCTGTCTCTCTCTGTCTCTATCTCTCTCTCTCGCCCTCTTTTTCTCTACTTCTACTTTGTACCTTCAGCTTTTACTTTTCATCAATTTTTCTGTTTGTTCTGTTTCGCTTGCTACTTTCTTGGGTTCGCGGTTAGTGTAGAGATAGTTTGTCGGCCCAAGCGAACCATAGGGTTGTTTAATTCTACCGCGGGCCCGAGAAAATCTACGGGCTTTGACGACGATGAAAACATTGACGAGGACGTTCCCTTGCACAGGTGACCGAACTGCTGAAGTACATATTCGGCGAGGCAACCAGTCGCCGGAGAAATATCGAGGAGCTTCTTGTTCACGATTTGTTCCGAAACATCGATCTTCGCGAAATGCGCAGCGCTCCCGTCACGGTAAGAATCCTTCTGCCCTCGAATATATGCGCAACGCGTTCGAAAACATATCAAATAGACGAAAGAAACGAGCCGACGGGAATCCATGCAATCGATGCGGGGGGCTCGGCAAAACGTTTTCGAACGCTCCTGCGCGTGTGAACGGGTGTGCGAGAACCCGAAATATCGGGTCGGGACGGGTTCCTGAAAATTTCGAGATTCTCGAAATAATCGGGACTCCCTAAAGGGAAATCGAAATTTTCGGGAATCTCGACATTTTCGGGACCCCAACCCGACCTCTTCCCGACTCGGCCCGTCCATCGGGTTCTCACACACCCCTAGTAAATAGTAAAACTGATGCACGCTCCGATTGACGTGACTTTCTCGTTCTGCTGCAGATATTTCGACCAACGTTAACACCATCGATCGCGAACTTGCTCGATGGCATTAAACGACAAAACGTGACTAAGAGGTAACGAATGGCTACGTTGAAATCGATCCGTTTCTACCTATTTTTCGAACAAAACAAAAAAAAAGAGAAAAGAACCACAAAAAAAATGTACAAATTTTGCTAAACGTTCATTTTGCATGCACAACAGACAGCGATCGCGGTCTATAAGCGACGTGTATTTAACACGCAGATTTTGGTAATGACCACCCCAGGATCCTATAATTAATCGACGCTAATCGCGCCACGCGGACGGTTTTTCACCGTTAGAATTCACGCTCGCGCTATTTTTCGATTTGCAGAGTTTCGAGCCTGGACGTGGTCGACGTCGATGCTTTGTCACTGCACAGACCGGAGACGGTCTGCGAACACTCGCTACTCGACGAAATCTACAACGAACTATCGAACACGGCTGTGTAATTCTGTGGGAACAAAGTTTCTACGAGATCATTCGACTCTAGAACGCGTATCGTCGCTATCCTTCGAGAATCTTGTATTCGTATCTTTCTGTACCAAGTGCCAAAAAGCGTTCCAAAGAAATCTTTACGATACGAGCCAACGGCGATAATATTATACAAATACATATATTTAGTAAAAGAAAAGAGAAGAAAGAAGAAGAAGAGGAAGAGAAAATTATGAGACCGTATAGAGGAGGAAAAAATAAAGAAAAGACATAATACGTACGGTCGATTTTATTATCCAAAGTATTAAAACACACCCAAGACATCCGTATCGTTGAAAAGTGTTAGGGAAACGGTGAAATATTACTTTACAAGCGTCGAAGACTCGACACCTTTTCCATCGAGCTTTTTCTACCACGTGTATTTACTGTACGGTTTTACCGATAGTTTAAATGGTCGGTGTCGGAACAGGGAAATGACTTGGCGATAAGATGTGATTCGAGGGTGGGATGGAAGAAGGAAACGATGCGGAGACGAACGAAACAGGAAGAACCTCGAATATAGCCCCGCGTAGCGGGAACTCCGAACGTTCTCGGCTTGTACGGAGAAATCAGGAAAACAATAACGTTTCGCCGGATACAGATCGAGTTGTCGAACAATTCACGTCGATTGGATTCGAGATCGAACCGATCGGACAGATCCGAGCGACTGTTTCGGTTCGGTGTGGTTGCGCGTCCGTGGGTAATATTCGAATCGCGAAAATTCGAACGGAAAAGAAAAAGGCACGGAACATATCAACAGACAGGGGCGGCGGCGCTCTTTCGCTCTTACTTTGTACTCTGACCCTAGACCCTTACATAGAAAATCGAGAAAGGGACGTTTCGTCCAGCGCATTCGGCTTAGTGCTACATATACAATGGTGGAAAAATTGAACGAATCAGCTGGAGCGAATCAAAGAGAAAATGAAAGCGAAAACGAAAGAAAACGAGACATAGACGCGGCGGATGCTCGACGTTCGTTCGATCTATATCTTCTAGAATCGCGGCTGATGCGCGAACGGGCCTCAAGATCGGTAGTAAAAATAGACATTATTGCTTCTTGATGTTCTTTTCGTTTTAACGTACAAACTCGTCTTAACGTCTCTCTTATACTAGCTCGAATGATCAATTTCACGCGTGCACGCGCGCATATCCATAGAAAATTTCAATATCAAATAATTTAATTGATTATTTCTCACAGTTTATGAAGCACCAGCTTCAAGTTCGCTCGCTGGCGTGTCCGGCTCTTCGTCGTTGTAAATGTTTTCCGCCATTTGCCATACCTGCATTATGTTATCCTCTGACACTGAACATATCACCCACGGTTCGTTTGGATTCCATGAGAAATCGCTGATCTTCGCGGTGTGGCCACCGTGTATGAACTGTACGGGTAAGAAATAAACGAATGTAAACGAATGCAAGCGAATCAAACATGCTTTAGTATGACACTAATCGAACGTATGTACCAGTAACTCGGGTGGGCCGTCCTCGGCATCCTCGCTGGACTGCTCTTCGCCGATTTTACTCAGATCCCATACGTGTAGACGCCTGTCTGTGCCGCTACTAGCTAATATCGTCTCATTGTGCGGCGACCATTGGACTTGGAAGATCTCGTCCTTGTGAGATTCGAAAGAATGTAGCTTCAGCTTGAGGTTCCTCAGATCCCAGAGCGCTACGGTCTTGTCGGCGCTGCCGGTCGCAAGAATGAATTCCGAGTACGGATTGAAACTTAAACAATTCACTTCGGCGGTGTGAGCGTCGACCGTGTGACTCGGTTTGCTCGTGTTGTTACACCTACAAACGGGACCAAGTTCTTAACGATCTGTCGCAACAATATGTATTAGGTAGTCCCATAAATTGTTACCTTGTATCCCATATCATTAACTTTTGGTCGTCCGCGACCGAACCGAACAGAGACTCGTGTAGTAAGTGCCATGCTACATCCTCGACTACAGCGGTGTGTCCTGTGAATATGGTTTTCGCGTCGATAACACGGTTTTCTTTCGGCGGCGCGTTAATGTCCCACAGACAGATCGTATGGTCGTCGGAAGCGCTCAGCAAATATCCATTCAGATTTGGATTCCACGACAGGCCGTAACCTTCTTTCTGATGTCCTCTCAATCTGTTACGAATAACAACCAAAGTCAACATCGGATAATCTACCTCTTTCTCCTAAAATCCTACATATTTTCTGAAAAATTGTTCCATGTTTACCTTAAGTCAGGCTGACATTCACCATTTGGGTCTGGTTTACTAGGATGTTTAGTGTAATCGAACACGAGAACATCACTGGATGGGGTTTTAGTCGCTATAACGCAAGGATTCTGCGGCATATACCGTGCTCTATTCACCTCTCCTTCGTGGTTTATCTTTATTTCGATTTCTATTTTGCCACTGACCGACCCAAATCCACCGAACTCCCCTTTCTCGTTATCGTAATGAGACGCGTCGAATTGAGCATCTTCATTCGGCAATTGAACACTGGCGATAAGCAAATGATTCTGTTCGTCTGAAGTATGCGTACCCAGAATAAGACGGTGTACCGAGTAATCTTTTCCCTCTGGCCTAGTAACGTCGGGCAGCCATTGAGCGGTCAAGGATGGCCACTCAAGAGCATGTGTCATCACAAGATCGTACAAAAAGGGGGTATTTTTCTTCCATATTTTGTACTCTTCGTTGATAACTCTTTCTTCCACGGCATCGTCGAAAGTCTCTGGAACCGAACAATATGCATAATGGAGCACGTTGAAACGAGTTCGAGTACTAAATAGATCCGGGTATAGTTTGGTTAGACTGCCGGAAAATCAATTTTCAGGCGACTATAAGGAATATTAGACAATGTAACTATTCAGATATGCCATAAAACAAATAGTATCGGGGAAGAGACTGAAATTCAACCGATAAATATGTTATATTCTTTCCGGTGATATAACCTGCCGGCGAATGAACGAGAACTTCTCTCTGAAACCGTTCAAACTCAAAGAGAAGAGGCAATTTTTCTCTCTGTTCACGATTTCAATTAAACTTCGCGAACACATCGGCCAACTTTCCGGAATCAATGACACTTTTTTACAAAGATAAGTCCATAAGAAGTTCTCGCGAGAGGCAATCTTGTTTACCATAATATGGAAAGCGTCCTTTGAACGAACGTTCAGTAATTATAAATACACGAACAATCGGAAAGCTCAACAGAGATACCAGAGAACGTATTTTATTCTTACCGCCGTCTTTATCTCCCATCCTTGCGCTTCGTTAAATCTTTACAGTACTACGTGAAATACTGACAAAACCCTTAACCCGCCAAAAAGCCGCGAAGCCCAGCCGGATTTCATCAAAAATGCAAGCTTACTTGCTAGAATGCCTTAAATGCGTATGCCCCGTTTTCATCGTGCAATCGCGCGCGCGACGCGCCAACTTATAAACATTTTGCGATATGTACCTTAAAGCACGTTTACACTGCACCTTTCGTTTCGTGCATGTATATTGCGCATCTAAATGTTTGTGCACTCGATTCCGTGCACGTTAGCTAAATTACTTTGAATTTGTTGAAACCGTGGATTTTTTATTGTATTTAGGTAACAGATGTAAAATCAAACCGGTGAACGTTAAAGATATTAATTTATTGTACACAACGGTTTCCTGATTGTGTCGAAGTGCCTAACCAAAAACCCATCAAACACAGCTATAGAAAATAGAAAATCTAATGATATTAAGTACGCATAATCGATGACATTTATGTAGTTTACGTTTTCGGTATAATAAAGCTGAATTATCTCGGGCAAGGTATGCGATTGACATGATAATAAATCGAGAGTTGTCTTCTATATTTGAAAGCTAACTTAACGTTTCTCCGAATCATTTATTACGACCACTATTTTGAAAGTAATAGTGGGCAACTACATTGTTATCGTTTAGGCAAATGTATAAATTTTAATCTATAGCTGCACGTTAGTTGACGGAAATATACCGAGAAACATGGAAGACATCAAAGCAAGACGAGACGCGAGAAGGAGGCGAATTTTAGAAAATGCAGAAAAGCGTTTGTTGAAAATTACTGGTTCCAATGACGATACCAAATCAGAAGGTAGACAATATTTTCATCCCTGTGGATTATTAGAAAGAAAAGAACATTATAGTTGGAAGGTAGTATTGGTAGCAAATCAATGTGTAAAATTTTTCAACTTTGTACTTAGATACATCTAGTCAAACTTCATTTATGTGTAGAGGAATGCAAGAGGAGAAAACACAACAAAATATAAATGGTATAATAGCAGGTAATGAATTTGGACATTAACTGTAGCTTTATATACGGTATGATTATGCTTATTATTTTATTCTACGTTATAGGAAAATACTATGATGGAATTAAGGATACAAATATTTTCGAGCCAGACAATGTTTGTAAAAATATGATGATCCCTCCAAACGATAAATATAACTATATTAGAACAGAAACTGAAGAAGTTGGTAGCACTCTTACACCAACAAGAATCTCGCCACCGTTATTGCCAATGAATCGTATAAATTATATACTACTAGCTTTTATTGTCAATATACTGCTAGCATTAGAACTAGATTATTTATTTGGAAAGGTAATTATTTATTTTTGTAACGAAAATTAAATTAGCATTACAATGAAAGATAAATAATACTCTTGATTCAACGTTTCAGACGGCTGTTGCGCCATACCTTCCAGTGATGCTGGTTCGTTTATACAACTGTCTAAGTACACAAGCAATGCAAGATGGTAGCCTCTTGTATACCGCTTTGATCTTATGCAATATTAAACCCAAAGTAGCTTATCAATTAAAAATATTTGCAACTCTGTTTTACTTGATGATCGAGGATTTGGCATTCTATGTTTTTAGTTTCACCGTGATATATTATACCTTTTCCCACTGCTTGTACAAAACTGATACTCCAACTGTTCTAAATGTATAACTGTATCGATCATATGTAAACAAACATTTACAGAGACAAGTTTTGTAAAAGTTTCATAGAAAATAAAAATACATGCCATACATCGAATTCATTGTGATAAAGTAATTATCGCTTATATCGTGAAGAAGTAACGCGTATGCATATTTTCTTAAGAATATTTTTCGATGCTGATAACTAACGCGTGAAAACGTATTGTTAAATGTAAAATGTTTATTTCAAAAGTCTATAATTTATTACTTTTGTATGAATTTTAATATTAAATCAATTATACATCATTTAATGAAGCCAATTTGAATTGTGTCAAAATCTAACTCTCTTCCTCTTCTTTGACCTTCTGTAGGCTGCAACGTCTTACTAAATCTGGATGGCCTAAATTTATCATATTTTGTTCCCACTTGATAAGGTCTTCCTTATATTGCTCCATTAGTTTTATTGATTCACTATAAAAACTTTCTTTCTGTTCATTTGACATCTTCTTCCATTTGTCTGTTGTATCGCTTGTCCAGCTCTGATAAAACATTCGAAAATGTATAAGTACACAGAGATTATTAATATCAGTGATTTCATAGTAAAAATTCACTTTTTACAGATAAATTTACTGTACCTTAAGATTATCACGTGGATTCTCAATTTTTCTCCTAGATTCCAGAAACAGTAGGAAAGCATTTTGCGGTTTTTTTGGCTTTTGAAACAAGTCCATTTTCTGCAAATACATTTTATGTTTTTGGTGATTAAAGAATCACAAAATACTAATTTCTGAAGAATTATATATATGTCAACATATTTATTACCCTTTTCATATTCATTGCATCTGTTTTTTCTTTAGATTTCCTTTTCTGTTCTGCCAGTAACTGTTTTTGTTGATCGGTTAATGATTCCTTATATTGTTTTAATTCCTGCAAATATTGTTCGTATTTCTGACTATATTGATTTTTATAAGTTTCTTTAACAAGTGGATCCATGTTATTCCATTCTTTGGAAGCTTTTTGTATTACTTCCATTGCTTTCATGTCAGGGTTTTCTTCTACTATTTTTGGCCGAATACTTTGTAAGTATAAAAGAAAACTTGGTTGTGGTCTTTTTGGTTTTATTGGGAGGTCAACTTGTTCTGTTTGCTTTATTGTACTTTGTTGAAAACTACAGGAGATTTTCAATAAGCAGCTTCTAAAACAGTAAAACGAAAAAAAAATAACAAATAAGAATATACAAATAATAAATAAGTGCAACGTGAAACTTATACAAGGACATTTTACTATAATTTAAAGAATTGTTTTTCATGAAAATATTTGTTCACATAACTTTGACACTACATGGTAGAAAATGATACCTTCTGCTTAAAAAATTTCTTGTGTCCGCGGACAATATACATCTTGCAAATCCTGCCATTGTAAGTAGAGTATATCTTAACCAACGTTATCAGATCAATCGTTTCGCTTTGTATTTACAATCTATCGTCTGTTTATAGTACACACGTACGTATCCGCATTTTTACCAAAAAGCTGAAAACGGTTATTTGTAGTAAAATGTTTTTAAATTATGTATAGAATTATTAATTGAATACGTACAATGATACACGTTAAAAACTGATCATTGAATATATATAGACAAAGAGTCGGCGTGCACTTCCTTCCTTGTAGCCCAAAATGCTGTATTCTCAGAGAGGAATGAGAGTGCTCACGCACGGGTTTTCGGCGTTCCCGATATAGTGCTGACATCTGCTCAGCCTTAGCATGGCATAGAACTGTGTCGTCTTTCCTGGAACAGAACCGGGCCGTCTTTTAGCATGGCACAGAACCGGACCGTCTTTTAGCATAAAACCGAACGCACATTATTTTTGGTTTAAATTTATTTAAACCAAAAATTATTTAAAAATAGTTCCGATGTGAGCACTCTCATTCCTCTCTGCTTCAACAATATCTCGTCGATGGTCTAAGTAAGGGCAGCTTAGGGCTCCATACCGAGGTTCCACATTTCACCGGAAGAGGTGCCACTATCGTCCATTGATAAACGAAGATTTTTGTCAGACTTTTCATTAGAAAAAATCTAATATTTCAATGCTCTCTTATTGAATTGTTTTAATCATCCAGAGGCCAAATTAGAATTAGAAGAATACACCTTATGGCAGATGGATTGCTATTAAGAGACTCCAAGATGAATGAATTCTTCGCGACGATTGGCGGTGCAGGAAAGTTCAAGGCATACACAGATTTGAAATTTGATTATTAACAAATGAGACGCGAATATCTTAATGCCAGTCTTTTATGAACATTTACAATACTTTTGGAAACAATCACTGACAATTGAAGCAATTTTTTTACAACCGGAAAGCATCCGAAGGTCACTGACCAGCTTGTGTTGTATTAAGTTGGTACTCGGCTTTGTTATGACCGAAGATGTATTTCGAAAAAGTAATGTCAGTTCGACGACTATGGCGGAGGGGTTGCAGTCAAGTATTGTTCGTTTTGGCGAATTAAATTCCGCAGAAGAGAAAAAGGATGTTTTGGTGGAGATCAAAATCAGATTGGGAAGTTTGAATAACAGAGAATCCGAACAGGTTGCTCGAAGTCTCGATTATGGCCAATTGTTTACTCAATTAACCTCGGACGATAGGTACAATGACGCCGCTAAATTTTTATAATTACAATAGTCAATGTCTCTCTACCTTTTTATTTTCAGAGAATTTGTGAGTGAAATATGCGACATTTTAAAGACACTGTTCACCTTGTCGGAGCCTGGAGACGTACACGAAAGATACGTGACTCACATGTCTCGATTGATAACTCATTCCGATGCCGTGGTCAGGTCGCTGATATTACATGAAATATTGTGCGTCGTGTCCAATCCTCGGTTGCTGCCACTGTTGCTTACTGATACATCTTTGTTACTAGCCGTTATAAATAGAATCTCTGATGAAAATTTGACAGTAGCTAAATGTGCGATGCGTATAATGAAGGAAATTGGCAAAAATGCAAATGAACAGCAAATGGAACACAGCTTCGAATTATTAAAGAATTATACTAAATCGCTAGACAAAGACGACACCATTTGTTTTCGTATCTACGAAGTTGTAGTGGATATAGCAAAGGCTTCGAAGCAGGGACTAGATGCTGCTGTGCAATCAGGATTCTTAAACACTTTATTCGATACTCTGGAAAGTGAGGATATATTACTTCAAGTAAACGCATTAGAGGTATTGACGCAACTGGCACTAACGGAAGATGGATTGAGCTATCTGGAGCAGCAAGACGTACTGAGGAAGCTTGTACAGAAGATAGCTCAAGCCAACGAGAATCCTCTGTCGAATCTGTTGATTCCAGGGTTGATGAAGTTTTTTGGAAATGTCGCGCGTCATTGGCCTAACGAAATTTTCTCAAAATACCCAGTTGTAGTGTCTTCGTTGTTCGAGGTGATAGAGAGCGGGGACCAAGCTCTTCTCGGCATTGCATTGGACACGCTCGGACACGTTTCTGTAAGCGCAGAGGGTAAATACGCTTTACAAGCTCTGGGAGACGCGATGCCATGTGCGCTCAAGAAAATTTCGGAAGTTATACAGAGAATGCCTACAGCGTTAAGAATCCGTGGATTGGAGAATTTAGCCCTCGTACTGGATGTGAAGAAGGCGGAGCAAGACAACAGAATTTTATCGTTAACAAAGTCGTGGTTCGACTGCCTTTGCGACGAACCGCTGGGTATGATCGTAGGAATATGCAGACAACCGTTCGCGGATATCAGACAAGCAGGGTTGGAAGTGCTAGCGGTTGTAGCGGCGCAAACCTGGGGTCAGGAGTACATATCCGTTTTTCCGGGTCTAGTCGAGTTCTTGCTAGACAGAAACATCGAGAGCTTCAAGGAGTGCAAGGAAGCGAAATACGAAGTGGTTAGACAACTGTCCCAGGCCGAGTCGAACATATTCGACGCGAGCACCATGCAGAAGTTTGTAGAATTCGTGAACCAAGGACCACACCATGTTGAAATCATTACCGAAGTGGCAACGGATGGTGCCCTATAAAACGGTGTTACCGTTTTAATCTTGTTATTTCGTTGGGCCAGCGTTTACAAAAGTTGACAAGCTCTTCGGTGAACTTTTTATGAAAACATATATATTCCTCTGTCTCAAATTATTTTTGAAACTTTCAATTGCGACAATTGAAAAAGTTTTTCGGATACCCGTACCGTAATATGAGACAGAGGGAGCATGTATTTATTAATTATACATACTATACGAACGAGGGAATGTATTTTTTTGGGGAGGTGAGAGTGAACGAACATACAAAGACAAATAATTTATTTTATATGTAACAGTACATACGAAAAGTTAAGACTAACATAGTTTTGCGACAATGCAAATAAGTTCGAGCGACTCACACTCTCTCACTCTCTCTCACTCTTTCTCTCACTCTTTCTTTCTCTCATCGAGTTTGTAAACTCTTCCTCGTTGTTCCCGCATCTGTTCGCGAGATCCTTTTTCTTTACATCAGTTACAATTAATTACAATAAAGATGTCTATAAATAATTTTACCAGATGTGTGTGTGTGTTCTGTTTAAAAGCTACAATATCACTGCCTTATTGTATGCGTTTCCGTTTCTTCGGAGAAAGTATCTTCAACATGCTCACTATAGGAGCCTCAAAGGATAACGATATAATAAAGGCCAGCACGTAGGATAGCACCATTTGTCCAAGAAATGTGATCACCTGTAACATAACCAGTCCACATTATGATTTTTTTCTCTCTCGAAAGGTAGCGGGTAGCGTCGTTAATACTATTCTGTTTTTCTCTGCAAGCATACCATAGTGTAGTTCCCTAAGTGAAACGGCGAGTCCAAGTTCAAAGCTGTTAGCCGGATCACGAGCGGATGTATCAAGTAGGCGCAGTATGTTATTCTGCTGACTGGGTACAGGATCGGTGCCGACAGGATACTGTTAACATACCCTGTAAACATTGGATCGGTTACCTTCCGCGATTCCAAACAACGTTGATGCGCCGTTGATACCTCCGTACCAGAAGCTTCGATCATATATTTTCCTTTCGACGCGCTTGCAAGAGAAATCGTAAAATTTCGGAACTCGAAGTAAGTAATTTGAATCGATGTTGCACGGTAATTCGATAAAAGTAAAACAGTCTCGGGAATATTTTATTTTAGACGACCGAATAAGGCCTGAGCTCGCTAAGAATCGAGAGTAGGGCAGCAGAAGTTGGCACAATTTGCGATTCCGACAAGGAAAGCAAAGAAGTCGGGATCAAGTTTTCGGGTACGATTAGGACACAGTGCTCTGTGGATAAAATCTCGGTGTTTAGAGCATAAACGGTTTACCTCCGTAACCCGTGCTGCACGCGATCACGATCCACGACAAGCCGAGCGCCCAGATGCTGTGGCTCAACGAGGAATAAGCGGCGGCCATTAGGGGGCTGAGGTCTGCTTCGTACAAGCCGTAAAGCAAGCTGAGAAGACTGGCCGAGGAGAGGAGCCAGCCCACGCAGACGGTCGTCTGTAAAAGCACCACAGTTCAAACCGGTGGTTCTCGAGTTTCGCGGACGAGGCGTTGATCGTTTACCTTGGTCATCTTTATTTTGCAATCAGTCTTGAACAGGAAATAGCCCATCGACATGCCTATCAGATAAGGTCCCAGTCTGGTCCACGGTTTGTCGTAGATCTTGTCGAAGAGCGCTAGAGGATCGTCGGAGCTCGGCATATGGTTGTTCACCAGGGCAATGTAGCCCGTGGTCAGCCAGGAGCTGAGCAGCAAAGTGGTGAGCGCGAACGTTGCGATTTTGAAGTGGTTCGTCGCCAGAACCAGTATCACTGCTCCGACGATGTAAAACTGAGTATCGTCCGCGACGTACCAGCTCCAGATCATGCACTGGAAAGAACCAAGGGATTAAGGACCGTCCAACGGCGGAATATCTGTCAGAGTATTTCGAAAGAGTCGCGCCAAGCGTCGAAGGTAGAAAGAGATGTAACCGGTCAAGGTGACCTTGTTGACGACCTTGCTCGGTCACGATCGTAGTTGTATCTACGACGCCTGGGGGGACGTGACAAGGAGCCCGAGAAAGAAAGAACGGAAGGAAGAGAGAAAGAGAGAAGGCGCGCCCTTCGACCTGTCGGAGCGCGCGCCAATCCTCGTGAACGACGAGATGGGACTCACCATTTGGTCGACCGGGAACAAGGTATTGATATAAAGTAAGTTCCTCCACCAATAATTCGGACAGTTATAATGATCCGCGGATGGCGGCTCGAACACCGAATTCGAGTGGAACCATTTCATCGCGATCTGAACCACTCCCAGCACGTACATGTACGTGGCGGTCAGCCTAAAAAATCGGTACATCAGCAGCCCGATAAATTTCAGGCTGCCGGATACGAAACCCCGTGTACCCTGGGTGAGCGTCTTCAGGTCGCCCTTCGCGTTCGTACGGAAGAACAGGAAGCTGACCAGCAGCCCGCCCATGAAGAAGAACGTGTCTACGCTGAACGCGCCGTTCGTGATCGTCTGGAATAAGAATTTCCTCTCGACGACCTTCCGGTATTCCATGTTGTCGGCATACTTGAACGCGGTGATGCACGTGTGCCCGAGGATCACCCACGCCATCGATATCACCCGGAGGCCGTGGATGGTGCTGATCGTGTCCCCGCCGACTTTCCCGTCGCAGATGATCTTCACGTTCGCGGGAACCGAGAAGGACAGCAGCAGCTCCTCGATCACGCCTGCGAAACAAATTCGAGACCAGGTTCCTCTTTCCATCTTGTTCGTCCTCCGCTCGTCTCTCCCACGAGCTATCTGTCTCGAGGGAATCGCTACTCACTGAATTTGTACACCTCCGGCGTATTCGACCGTAGACTACCCTCGTGATCGTTGTTATTATTAACCGGTAACGGTTGGGGAGCGCCGATGATAGCTTCAGCCGCTGGAACAGGAAGGTAGACCTTACCTTGAAAAGCTACGGAATAACATAATAAAAGTGTGTCACTGTCTTTGCTACTGTCCCAGTCTTGTGATAGTCTGTAAGTGTTAGTGTATCATCCTTCGTTCGCGAGCGAGAAGGGAACCCATCGCTGCGTTGCGCTCGAGTATGTATTATCGAGACGGAAAAAGAGCGAGAGAGAGAGAGAGAGAGAAAGAGATAAAGGGAGAAAGTTAGATAGGGGACGGTGCGCGCGTGTCTTACCACTTAACGACTTTTGATTTCTGCCGGCTAGTTGCTCGAGCTTCGCGTGCCTCTCCAAGTCGTAGATCACGTTTCTTCGAGCGTATTTTCGCGTCACGTACACGTCGTATCCGGAACCGATCGCCATTACTACGAAAACTCCGATGCTTATGCCCCTGTAAATGATTCTCACGATGTATCAAGATCCGCCGCGGTGTCCTTTCACCGTCGGAGTCGTTCGCTTTCGAAGCCGACGGTGAAGCGGAATCTATTTGTCATTCGTACACGGGCAAATGTCCGCTGTCTAAAGTCTAATCGCGAGTAAATTAGGGTCGATTCGAACGGAACGTACGTCAGCGCCCAGAACATGGGGTCTTCGTACATATTGTACATGTTGTGTTGGTCCCGGACTTTCTCGATGATCGAGTGGTTCGCCGCGAGTTCACTCGCGGCCAGCTTCGCTATCGCCGGGACATCGGAGGCGGTGCACGAAAATGGTAGACACACTCCGAGATAGATGGTCCTGGTCTGTAAAATAGACAACGTTGCGATTACTCGGTTGATTTTGCTCGAGGTTCTCCGCAATCAGGTGTAGGGCGTTCCCGTTGATTTACCACTGGAGACACGGCGGCGTTTATCGAAATCGTCATCATGTAGAAACCGAGCTTGTACGGCGGCTTGACGACCGTCGACCCGGTCCAAAGGTTGTTCCCGCTCAGGCCCGAATTCCTCTTGTGCGGTTCCGCGTTGAATTCCGCGGCCTCCTCCGTCCCGGCGTTCATTTTCTTCATGTAATTCTCGTTGATGTAGGCGCACTCGGTCGAGGAGCCGACGTAGTAAGAGTTTCCCCAGAAGAAGCTGTTGGTGTAACGTCCCGAGGCATCGTCCGCTGCAAGGCAAACATATTTCAATTGAATACCTCCGCTGATTAACCATACCGTGGCAGTAGAACGGTCTGTTTTTAGCAAGACTCGCGAGAGGTTTTTAACTGGTTTGTTTGAATTGGGTCTCGTGACAAGGTCCACGTGTTCCGAGGAAACGAACGTATAATTAGAAAGAAAAACGAACGCTAATCAAGAATCTGGGGAAGTCGTTTGTACGATCGCTAGAACGAACACGCTGGTACGCGTGTGTACATTGCTGCGGTGTTTTTATGGCGTTGGACGACTAGTCGTAACCAATGACCCACTTTGTCCGTCAAGACACTTTCCCTTCGACCGACCAGTGACCATTTCCGGATCTTTGTTCCGTCGAAATTCCGTCGAAAGCGAACGACCGTGTTACGAACCTTCCGCCAACGCGACGCCGACGAGAATGAAATTTCTGAATAGCTGATCGTCTCGATCGCAGCGTGCGGACAATTTTCGTCCCGGGCCGATCGAGATACTCTATCTGGCTCGCGATCGACAAGGTGGGCGTTCGTCGACGATACAGCTCGGAGATTTTCCGAGGAACGTTCGCGCATAATTTCGCGCCGGTTAATACATAATTTTCATTACCAACGGGGATTACAACACCCATCGAGAGAGTCGAGTGTATCCCAGCGATTCTCCAGCGAGACTTTCTACTCGAGAAGAAAGTAATATTATCTAATCATGGTTGTGGCATGCCGAGCCTAGAGCCGCGCCGATCGGATTTCCACAGACCAGACCGCCCGAGTACGTGTTGTACTCTAATCATGGCCCCCGTTGCGTTAACGATAAATTGCGGTTACGGGATAGAATTGCATCGTCATCGTTTCACGCAAAACCGTCCAGATTTCCATCGAGACGTTTCGTAACCGGCTTCCGGCGACGCGTCACCTCATTGGGCTGGAGCAATGTCATCGGTGAAATCTCTCCTTCCTTCTCGGAAAGGATCGGTGTCTCGCTGTCGGTCACGATCCTTTCCTCCCGCGGGTCCAAAGATCCTTCGAACGCGGTCAGTTTTGTCGGAATTTTTCAGCGATGATGTTTCTTGGCAAACGGACGGCAGGTGGGACCCCTGGACCGAGATATATTACGGGGAGCCATAGGTAATCAATTATTTTGAAATTTAAAACAAACTTAGTAGTAAATTCATCAAGGACAGTTTGCCCCCCTCTTATAGAAATCCAGGGTTCGTCAAGCAAAATATGACTCAAGGTGATTCCTCGCATCTTCTACAGAAGTAAATGTTTTATTTCTTAACACTAGATTTACCAAGCACTAAAAGTAGCCAGTTTGGATCATTTTATAAAAATACCAAGAATATATTCAGCCAGATTTTTAGCAGGTTTTTACTATAATATATGTTCCAAGGAATAAACGTGTTAAATAAATTTCCTATAAATGCATTTTTACAATCACAATAGTTGTAAATTGAAGAACATAAAACCCGTCATTTTGATCTAGTGTTAAATAATGCTCCAGAGATCTGGGAAGATGATAGTCAGAGGGAGCAATTTCCGGTGAGTACAGGGGGTGCGGTAAAACTTCCCATTGCAATTCTTTGATTTTTTCCTGAGTGAGTTTCGTTGCATGGGGCCGGACATTGTCAATTTGCAGTATTACACCTTTTCTGTGGACTAAAGATGCCCTCTTTTTCAATAGTTCTGAATACAGCCGTTGTAATCGCTGACAATACAACTCAGCAGTAACTGTTTCTCCAGATTTCAACAACTCAAAGTGAATTGTGCCACGACAGTCCCACCAAATGCACAGTAACACCCTTCTAAGTGATAAGCTAGGTTTAGGGGTTGATATTGCGGTTTGATTTGCAGAAACCCATTGCTTGGAACGCTTTATATTATCATAAAGAATTCATTTTTCATCTCCGGTAACGATTCTGCTAAGAAATGGATCTCTACGAAATCTGGATAGCAATGAAGTGCAAATTGATCAACGAACATTCTCGTTGGTCTCAGATAATTGATGCGGTAGTCATATTCCTTGCTTATATGCCTTTCCCATTTCGTGTAGGCGCCTTTGTATAGTTCACCATGTGGACCCAAGGCTTCTCGATAATTCTTGTCTACTTAATTTTGGATCAGCTTCCACTAGAGATTTTAGGGTATCGTTATCAAGTTCAACTAGTCGCCCACTTCGAGGCCTGTCAGAGAGATCATAATCACCAGCAGCAAACCTTCTGAACCAACGTTGACACTTGTTGATCTTCCAAATTTTCCTTGTTCTTACCGTTGCATTAAATCCCGCATGAAAATGAAAAAGTATACAATGACGAGTATGATCCTCGGAAGGTACGGACGCTGTTATTTTATTACAAGGTTTACGAAACGAAACATAGCCGACTCGTGCCAAATTCGTCGAACCGGAGAACGGGGAGAAACTAATTGCCGATTCCGTGCGCAGGGAATCGGTGCTCGCGCGTTCGTCGCGCGTCGAAATTAGAATGACAATGGGTCCCGACTTGTTTGCAGGTCTTCGCGTGCACCTGCTCAAAGTCAAGTTCGATCGTCGCACGTGACTCTCGTGTCGTTTGCCCCTCGATTCGACGGAGAACGCCCCGCCAGTTCGCGCGCGCGATCTAATTTCGCTGTAACCGGGTCTTTGCTCGCCGAGAAGGTTGAGCAACGAGGATACGTTTTCCCCGCGGGCGCTCTGTTCAGCCTTCGAATAGCATCAAGGTTCTTGGCCCGTCGCTCAAGGAAAACGGGCGATCGATCTCCGGCAACATTGGGCTCGTTCTTTTTCCCGTGGTTCGATGTTTTCGCGGACGACTAGCGGGAAAAGAATTCGATGGTCTCCGGCGACCGGTTCGCACGGAGGTCTGCCGATTAGAGCGTTGCTCCCATGGTCGAGGTTCCCTCGGTAAAGTTCAAGGGCTATCGCGATCGACGTTGCTCGAAAAAGAAACGTTCCGCTACGGTACGCTGGCCGCCGCACTTTGTTTGCCGAACGACGGAAAGTACAGGCCGCGGGAAAGTCCTATAAATGGGGTGTAATTCCAGCTGGTCTTGCGGATCGTGCTGCGAGACCGATCTCCGTGTTCAACGCAGCCGTGAAGTAGGTTAATTTACCGCGTTTACCGGTCGCGGTCCGGTCCGGTCTGCTCTAAACGATCGCTTTCCTTCGACGTATTGTAGTTCGTTGACCGTGACAACGGGATCTATTGCCGAGCGATCGAACGTGCCGAACGGCGTGTTCCGGATGGCCGCAGGGAAAGTAATTCGGAAAGAGAAAGGCTCTCCTTTTTCTGCATCCACGATCGTGTCGCAATATCGGCTCGGCCAGCGAAGACGAGTTAACCCGTCTGCCGTGTTTCACTTTCGGTGGAACCCAGATTCTCTAGAATCATGATTGCATCTTCTGAATCGGTGGTTCTTAACATCGGGTGAGTACACCCTTGGGGGTGCGAGAGAAGTTTCGATGGGAAATTTATTTTACAATAAATAAATTATCTTGCAATTCTCTGAGTAAAGAAATATAAACATTTTTCAAGGGGGGAAAACCACTGGTCTGAATCAACACGGGTACGGGAGACTTTTCTGCAGGATCCTCCCAAGGAGCGTGGTTTCGTTGCTCTCGATTTCAACGGAGTCGGGCAGTGTCCTCGTTGACCTGGAACACTGCATCCCCTAAAAATTTCGCTCCGAAAATCACAACGACTTTGATTCTTCTGTTTGCAATAGAACAATCGGACCCTAGTCCTGGACAAGGATTCATTCGAGCGTCCTTTTCAACCTTCCAACAATAAGTACTCTAAGCAGGCGTGGTTTCCCCCCACGGGGCGTTCCTTTCCGGTCCTTCTAGAGTTTCCACGGTTTTTCCTCGTAGGTGGATTTACGGCCGCCGTTTACGCGGAGACATTGCGTTTTCAAGACGCTTAGGTGTGCCCATGCGCGATTCCTCGATCGGTTCGTCATGTTCGTTCGAAGTATTAATAGAGCCGCGGCGAAACCGTGACGCGAGGATGTCTTTTAACCGATTCGTTGCGCAAGCGAGCCGCGCGAGCGTTGCGCGGCTTTCAGGTAAGAGAAGAAAGGAAAACAAGAAAAATTATAACGCGCGTACGACTTTTCCGCTTCGAACGGAATGCAAGACGAGCGGCGGGCACGCCCGACGCATTGTCCTGTCGCGGCACGATTTCATGACGGTTGCGACAATACGATCATTATGTTTCGTTTCGATAGCTGTCCCATAATCGGCGATCGGTCAACGATAACGTCGAGAACGGGGTTGCGTTTCCTCGCGTTTCCTAACCGATATCGACCGATTTGCCAAGCCGAATTAATTACGGTCCTTGGCCAGCCCAGCCACGCCGTCTGAATCGTAAGAGACCACGCTGGACTCGCCGATAAGTGTCCCGTGGGCGCGATGTTGGAAAATCGTTCAGCGATTCAGGCGTCGGCTTCTAATCTCGGTTAAACGGAACAGCTTGATCTTGTAGGATCAAGAGAAGAGGCTTCTCGCGTCCGAAAGAGCCCTTTTCTTAAAAAGGATAAGGAAGCGGATAATTGATGTTAATAAAGTCTCTATGGTGGCAGGCATCGGAATTACCGGGTCGGTTACTTAACAATTTCCTGGTGTCGCAATTTTTTACGCTCGGTAATATATTTTGGCGGTTGCATAAGGAGAGCGTATGTCGGTGCAATCGCGCGCCAATGCTTTCTATTCTTCGCTAGGCTTTTACCCGACGCGAGCCGACAATTCACGTCGACGTCGTTTCGGGGAAGGTTTCCGTAGATTCACGATAAGGTAGAGTGACAAAGTTACCCGACAAAAATCGGCGAAAAATGGTTTTACGAGCCTCAACTTTTCGTCCTTATATGAGAATATTTTTCGCTGGAAAAGGGGCTCGTCCGAAAGAGAAAGGTTCAATCTAGCGCGCGCTGGTCAGGAGCTGTCGAGATTATGCAGATATTCGGTAATACAAGCGTTAGAAGTAGGCCGAAAATTGACAACGCGCGTGCCGTGGAATCCAAGCATTTCTATGCCATTGGACGAATTTTCTGGATGAAATCGACAGTAGCGCGCGCTACAAAATATCTCCGGCTACGAATTGAGCTATACTTTGTCTTGATTCTCTGCGAAATAAAGCCGAAAACTTAAAGTACGTTTCCGGCAAGACAGAGTGCATAATATCGACAATGCAGAGCGAAAAATGTGACAAGTTTAATCACAGACATAGGACTCGTCGGATCGAGACCAAGACGGATCTTAAGTCAGTGGCTGAAGGCTGTGAACAAAAATGATACAGCAGTTCCCGACCTGCTGACTCTACAAAAGTCACGTGACTTCCCTTGGCCCTTAAAGCAGGTGACCGATCAAAAGAATCTAAGAAGTCCAGTATACGAATCTCAGCTTACTAAAATTGTTAAAGGTGCAATGAAATTTCTGCTTGACTTCCGTTCAGTGCAATCGGTGCGAACAGTTTTTATTTTGCACAGAAATCCGCAGTCGAATTATTTCTGTTCTTGCCCCTACCTGTCTATCTTGAAATTCTCATCACCGGAGTCTATATTTAGGTAGAAAAATTAATTCACAGCTCCTGCAAGTAGTCAATTAATTCGGAAATTATACAGCAGTACCGACCTGTTGACTCTGCAAAAGTCACGTGACTACCCTTGGCTCTTATGTTTGAACGCGGTGAATGATGCGAACTTAAATCAGGTATCGGAGAAGCTTCCGTTTTGATCGGACGTCGTTTAACGTTCGAATCAATTTTCGAAGCGTCGGTTTTGATTGAAATTGCAGTAAATAACCACCGGGGAAATTGTGACGATTATTTCCTCGACGGTGGACGGGTATCAGCTTCAAAAAAAGGCTGCATTCTCATCTTATTACGGAGGGTATCAGAACTGTGAAAGGGAGGCGTGTAGACATACGGTTGCACGAAAAAGTCAAGTGACTATCTCGGTCCCTTAACGCTGATCTTTGTCGAATTTTCAGGAGGCTGTTGACGCTGACGCGCTTGGATTCCGCTCGGCCGTTCAAGTTTACGTCGATGGAAACCTGTTCGCGCGGGTGAAACACGTAGAAAGTACATCACGGGATATCTTGCTTACATAATACCACGCCGAGGCCCGTTACATTAATCAGACGAGAGAACAGATCGAACACAACCGGCTCGCTTCGCCATGGCGGCTGTTAAGCTCCACGGTCCGTGCAGTGGGTGTTCTAAAACGCGTTGCGCAACTCCTGAGGGTTCGAATTCCTCGGCCGAACACCGGTAAACAAGCCAGGCTATTTCTCGAAACGGGTTCCGGTTTTCGAAATGATCGAGCTCGAGGAATGCCGCCGGCCGACGCGTCGTTAAGGATCCGTAAAAATTCTCCAGCAATTGTTACATATTCGTCCGATTCTGTACTCCTTTTCCAGACCTGCAGCTGCAACGTGCGCAGCCGTAGAAAGCCTATAGGACCACCGGTTAAAGAACTGAAGGTATATCATCCGAAATGAACGATCGTTTACCAAACCGGTCCGCGTGGAACATTTTTTGAGAAAAGAATATACTCCTGGGGATTCTGTATTCTGTTTCAGCCAAGAAACCATGTCGTGAGACACGAAACGATCCATAGATCGACGAGGGTCGGCAATCTCGTGAGCAGAGTGCTGGGACGCGATCTAGGAAGTCTACGGGTTATATCACTGTCGTTAACGAGAAAAACAGATGCAAAAGGATCAGGATTATTCAAGAAAAGTCGGGTTACGTGAAAGTTACGCTCGCAAGCCCGACTTACACGTAATCCTTTCTCCCGGGGCCGCAGCCGCAGCCGCGGCCGGTGCCGGGGCCTCGTTTTTTTATTCTTTTTGTACTTGGCGTGACGTAATTTCGATAACTGTGGCGGTTTCTCTGGTAGGCCGGTGAGGTTCCTCCGCACGCGTGACTCTTCCTTAAACTTTCTAATGCCTGCCCGTTGCATTCGCTGAACGTTCAACGATGACGCTGCAGATGCTGACGGAAGTGGTCATTATCAGGCCGGTTCTCGATGATTGAATTGCGGTCTCGAACATTTTTCAATTTCTCCCGGTGACTTCCTTTCACTCGGTTCGAGCATCGTTAGCAACCGATTAGTAGGCTGCGTGTTTTCTGCGTTTACGAGGCCGGATTTTGTTGGTTTCGATTCATTAAACCGTGTTCGACGCGGCCATAATACCGGCTCTAAGTCTTTCGCCGGCTTGCTAAGCTCGGGGGCGTAACGCCGAACGAAAGAATCGGAAAACGCACGAAATAAATAGCTGCGTCATGTTCGACCGAAGCTGTTGTCGATGTGAAATTTCAGCACGTGACCATAGTTACCGGTGGTATCGGGTTACGGGCATTAAGACAAAAGATGCTGTTTTGTCGAACTGCCGCTTTTTGCGGTCGAGCCGGACGAATTGCTGTTTTGCGGAAAGATCCGCGACCCGACGCGACTCGTACCGTATCGCTGGTGGATCTATCGCGATCGCTTCCTCGTTCGATTAGTTTCTTTGACGCGGACCTTTCACCGATCTGCGACGACTTCTCGGCGTCAGGTTCGCAGACCGCGAGTTAGACGAAGGCGAACCGGAAACTGGTGATTGAAGAACAACCCACAACAGAAGATCCCACAACATCCGACGCGACGCGATGCGACGCAACGCGGCGAGAGCAGCTTTTCAAATGTCATATAACGGTATAATCCTCTCTCAGGCATCGCGTGGCACGCACCTTTCACCTTCCCCCGCGCGCGCAATTGTACAAATTTGAGCTCCCTACGATGATAATGGAGCGGGCGGCACAACCGGCGAAGGAGAAAGTCGACGAATTTCGCCGCCGCGGAACGACTTTTCCGCTCGGAAATTGGGAGGAGCTCGCCGAGTCGTCGTGACGACGCTTCGTTGCCGCGATTCTCGGTCCCCGACCGGAAATAATAAACATTAGCGGATAATGGAGTCCTCGCAAAATCCTACGCCGGGAATTAAACGCGGGCAGGAACTTTCTACGATTATTCCGCGTCGGACCACCGTCTAAACTCGGGATAATGAGATCCTCTTTTCCCCGGTAGAAAAGCGGCCGTCGCTCGTTATCCTCCTCGCATTTAGGCGAACAGAGCTCTCGGACGGAGAGATTTCGTTCTGTCCGAGTCATCCGAAACCGTTCGCTCCTTTGGAAGATTTCAACCTCGTAACGGGATACGTGTTGAAGGCGTTGTCCGAGGAACCAGTTTCCCTCAAACGCTATTTACGGATTCGAAAATTTGTAGACGCGTCGAAAACAAATATCGTCGAATTTAAACAGATGCGGTTATTACGGGAGAGAATACATAATTACCTAGAATCTTTCGTGTGGTCTGAATTCTTAATCAACGGATAGAGTCTGTAAAAAAAAACGGTGCGGCGAAAATTGCGCAATGTTCCTCGGCTCGAGCTCGCGCGGCTACAAATTGATAAATACGACATAGCGCTGTGGCTTATTAATAGCGCAGGATTTTAGGAAACAGAGGGAACCGCGACCTCGAGATTCGTAGGTGATCAGCTTCGGAGGTCAGACACGGAATCCATTTTCCTAATCTCCATACTTGTTTCGTCCGAACGATCCTGCGATTCTATAATAGCTACACGTATCCATTAACATCCTAATCGCGAATAGATGTTTGGCAGTACTACGTCACGGTTCTTGACACGTTTCTCCACGAGAGCACATAGAATAGAATTGATTTTTGATCGTGCACAACGCTCGAATCGCGTAACGACTGCGCAACTTATCTCCGCGACTAAACGTTCATTTCCGATAGTTGTCTCGAGAGATAATAATCTCTGGTAGCGAAGTATATTTTCCATATTTTATAGGCAGTAGCGTTTCGACAAGACCGCCCCCTTAATCTTTCTATGGTGATTCGTTTCAACAACTGCTTCGCCTTGGTCGTTCGCCTTGGCAACGTGATTTTTTATTGTATACCGTGTTTCGCCTAATCGCGAGCCGGACCGAGCACTTCATCTGCGAACGGTCCGTGTGGTGCAAGCGATTGACAGGGCAAAACCAGTTGCGAACCGCTGCGAACGCCGGTTTTCGACGATAGCACGCGAATTCGAAGTTCAACGAGGGAAACCAGCCATGACTGTTGCTCCCTTTTCTTTTTTCTTTTCCTAGGCCTCCGTCGCGCATTTTCTTCGTCGATCGATGAAATACAGAATCGCGTTAACTCGGTCGATCGATCTGCTTAATTGGCTTGCGCAATTCGCTTCGCGAAGCGATAAAGATCGCTCGAGATCGGCGATAGTTGTGAATACCAAAGTATCGCGAACGGTGGGGCAGCTATAAAGAGATCTCTAGGATCTAGAGTAATCGGCCGACACCGACGAAGAAGCAACCTGATTTCGACGGGAGTCGACGCAACAGAAACCTGAAAAACTTCTTGCCAAGGAAAACTGAAGAAGCGGTCGCCGCGCCGCCGATGCCGGAAATGCTCGCTTCGAACTTGATCGGTGCCGCGGTCCATCGCCCTTCTCGATCGTCCTTATCCTCCTCGATCTCGCGGTCGCGCGATCGTCTTGGCCGGACAAAGGCGAAGGGACGTCCGTGACCCACTTTGCCCTTTCACCGACGCTCAAGGCTCCGAAGGAACGGTTAACCCTTTTCGAACGGGAATCGTTTAGAATACCGCGAGATATTCTCTCGGGAGAACAAAGTCTCCTGAAGAGAGAAAAATATGTAAAATGGAAGGCATCAACCCTGGAAAGAAAGAATTGGACATTGCACGGATGTCGCAACCGATTCGGTCGAGCGTCTCGATCGGACGATCCCTGGGAAAGTGTCCCGGAAAATCAGGCGACTCGAAGGAACGCTTAAACCTTTTCAAAGGAACGCTTAAACCTTTTCGAAGGAGAACCGTTTAGAATACCTCAAGCGTGATATTGATCTAAGTCTCCTGAATAATCGAGAAAAATATGTAAAATGGAAGGCGCAACCCTCGGTACGGAAAAAAAGAATTGGACATTGCACGGCTGTCGCAACCGATCCGGTCTCGATCGGACGATCCCTCGGAAAGTGTCACGGAAAGTCAAGCGACCCGTGGAACGGGATTAATCGATCGTACATTGAACGTTGCGACGATGTCCAGCTGCATCGTTACCGAGGCGATCAACCGGCGGAGACTTTCGAAAAGACCGGAGGAAAACCGGCATTGACCGAGGGTGGAAGTCCGTTGAAAGCGATTCGGTGTCGTGACTAGCCGCGGCGGCCGTCCATTGTGTCGCGAGAAGTGAAATTTCGCGAAGAAAGTAGGCAAACCGGGAGGATTCGTCGGGTGGAAGGCAGATGTTCCTTCTCCACTCTCGATTTCCTCGCTTATGAAACGGCTCGAACCGCTCGAATCGCTCGGTACCCGCATGAATCGCTCCCTCGTCGGGCTTTCCCATTGCGAAACCGTTAAAAACGCGGGTACTTTTCCCGGACGATCTCGCGGTGTTTTCGGTGGAAGACCGAAAGCATGAGCCATGTCCAGCGCAGACAATTATGTCCGTCCCTGCTCCGTAACTCGCGCGCTTTCTATTTGTGTAAGAAATTTTTGTCCGGCAGACGCGGCCCGGAGGTTTCTCGCGAGAAAACCGATTCGCTCGATGTTAGACTACAATCGATTTTACCTTTCAGGGCCCATCCCTCGTGCCTCTTCAGTCCCTGGATGTACCTGGTGAGATCTTTCGCGCACTGCTCCTGCACGGGATACCGTCCCTCGGTCCAGTTGTTGGCAAGATGACGCACGTTGAAGATATCCAACTCCTCCGCAATGGTGGTCCAGTTGTTGTCTCGGATGTCCACGGGAATTCTCACCGCCTGACCGGCGAGCAGCTCCTGAGCCGGATTCTGCGACACGTTCGATGAGGACGTCGCGGGGGGGATCAACGCGAACGTAAACGCGAACAGAATCGGGATCCACGAGCGCTTCATTGTTCTAGGATACGTTTCCACTAATTATGTATATATATATATTATACGATACACCGTTCTAGTCGAGTAGGCGGAGACTCGATCGATCTCAACTGGGCATGGTCGACGATATCGAGGAGTCGTTTCCGCTCTCGTTCAAAAGTTAGAACCGCGACGATATATCACAGACAAGGGGAATACGTCTTCGGGAATCGAGTTCCAGTTTCGCGTTCACTGTCATAGACCGGTCGAGAGATCACGTAAAGCTTTGCGATCGCATTCTCCGGGTGTTCCAAGGTGTTCCGTCGCGAACCACTTCCGTTCTCATCGTGAACGACACCGAGAGTCCGTTGCGCGCGGCTGCGCCCCCGAAAGATCGAGACACGGTTCTCTCCTCTCGACCTTCCGAAACGAGTCGATCGCGCTGTTCTGTTTTGTTCTGTTCTTGTTCCGTCCTGTCGCTGTTCCCGTCTGGTCCCTGTCCTTTCCCGTTTGCGTATGGTTCCTCCGCGTTCGGTGTCCAAGAATCACCTAGAACGACGCGCGGCTGGCAATGGTAGAAAAATGACCTCGCCGGATGAATATCTTGGTAGTAATGAAAGTGCCGGAGAAGTGGTGGGGCGGCAAACCTCCCCGGTATCGAAAAGTGAACGCCAGTGGCGAGACACGTTGCTCCGACACGGCGCGACGCGACGCGACGCGACACGCGGCGAGCTTAAACGCGTAGTTAGCATAATATCCGTGGATCGGCCAAGACAAGACGATGGCCGCGTCGAGCCGTGGCCGCAAAATCTGTTTGTTCGACCGACGATCCATCAATCTTTGCGCATCGTCTCGAGCCAACACGCGGAACGAAACGTTTCAATTTATGGAGCTTCTGAGAGACGACGAACGATCGAGCAGGGTTGTTCGAGGCGATTCCAGAAACCTTTTTTCCTCTAAATTTTACTGCCGATTGAATCGTGGGACCATAGAACTGTAGATCATTTTTATTCGCGTCTAATCGGACGGGCTCAGAGAAAATATTGGATCAGATCGTGAACAGTTCTTTTTTTTTTTCGCGCGCGCGACTCGTTCGACGTTGGCCGTACAAGGCGCAAGAAGTAGGAAGACGCGTGTTCGGCTCGTTAAAATTAGAAAGCAGGAATCCAGTTTTCGGAAACGAGCCGAGTATTTGAACAGACGGCTGACCTCTACGAAACCGCCTCCTCTTCCGGTAATATATTTCGCGACGTTTCGGCGTTTCGCGAATCGACGGGATTCCGCGAAGAAATTAGAGATCGTTGCTGCGTGAACGAAAGCGCGATTCTAAGGCGAATTGCTAATTACCGTCTGAACGACTAGAGATAACGATCGCCGCGTTAGGATAAATCGATCTATATCGGGGGCGAATTAGTCGGGATGAGCTCGATAGATTTCTGCGCCGCGAGAAAACGATCGAGCCTGTCGCGTGCAGGTTTCACTGGGAAATTGCATGCTGTTACAGGTGTGTTACTCTTTCTCTGTCTCCGGCACCGCACTTTCGTCGTCGTTCGCCGCTCGGCCGTGCTGAAATTTGCTTTGTCTCTCCGCGACGACACGCTTGTTTCTCGGTGTAGAAAAACATTTGTTTTTGGTTCGTTACACACTCGGAGTCACGAATACGTCACCTATTCTGTCTCGCGTTTCGCCAGAACGAAGCCAAATAATTGATGTTATGCGCGTTATTATTTCCAGTTAAAAATACATTGCGTGACAGTCACGTGCGTAATCAATGACTTTTCGGTGCTGCGTCGCTTTAACATTGTGCGTTTTATAAGATATTACAATTATCAGGCAAACTTGGTTGCCAACGCGTTAACGTAATTAGCCGTCGAGGTGTGCCCGTGTCCTTTCAGAAAAATTAACTCGCCGAACGAACCGCGTTGGATCCCTCGACTGCCGTTAACATTTGGTTTACGATGCTAACATTTTTAATTTACGATTATTGGGATTTTAATGGTACACCCATGTGGTATATTTGAAAAATGACTAAAAATTTGGTTAGACGCATACTCGGTATTTTTACAAAGTAATGCGAACCTGGTGTTAATTTGTCCAAAAGGTCGCGGCTCGGACGACAGGTGCCGAGGGCGTACAATGAATCGAAAACGACCCGCCGACTAGCCGAGAAAGCGATTAGCATTATTTCCGACGATACATCGGTCGTATTCACGACGCGCGTGCTGCGGGAACGCGACCCGCTTCGAAATTCGACCTTACGGATCGGAGTCGTGATCCCCGTTTTCTAGATCGCCGTGCCGCGCGTAAACCGTTCGGTTATGGTTGTACGTACACCTCGTTACGGCCACCGCTAAACACCGGAGAGAACAGCTTCTATTATTACTCGCGGATCTCTGCTTTTTCGCTTGTTACATATTCATGGAGGACCGATTGATGCTACCGATGAAAAACGGATCGTTTAGCGAACGATCGCGTCTGGTTTCGCGGCGGTAGGCGTATTTTGACTCGGTCGCGTGGAAGCACGTGCCGATCCGATCGGCTCCGAAACTTTCGTCGCCGGACGATCCGGCAGCCGTATAGATATTTTAATTCAAAATTTCTCTTTCGTTAGAGTCGCATATTTATTCTGTGACGCAAACCGCTATCGGCGTCGCACCGCGCCGGCAGGAGAAACTCGTCAGGGTGGCAAACGGTGGTTCCGTCGTGGCTCGTTCTTGGAAACCGGGGAACAAGGCGTAAGTCCGAGGCGATTAAGGAGCTTCCCGACTTCGAAAACGGGCCGAAATTCATCGGGACGAAGGTTCAAGGCTGGCCTTCCTCTCGGGTCCGCGTCACTAGTAGAAGGCTGTCCATCGATCATCGGATCTTTCGTCATAGACGCTTCCCACCTTTGAACACCTTGTGTGAGGCAGCTGTCCGCGTGGACCGGTATTTTTAAACCGTTTCGAAAAAATGACGCTCCAAAACAGAAAAACGAGCCAGAAATGAATAGAGGATAGAGAGCCTATGGAACTCGATAAAACCATTCGGTCTGAACTGCGCGGTTTCCTTCTTCGTCGTCGAAACTATGCGCCGCATTTCAATAAAACCGCTCGTGCATAAACCTATCTCGGTGGACAAGTTTTCCTTGGAGTCGGCGCTATATTCGCTTATGTTCGTTGTATTCGTCCGCTAGACATTCCAAGTATCTAGAAGATTGTTTACCAAACCCGCATTCTTTTTTCTCCTCCGAGTCGAGTTGCCTCGCGAGCGCTAAAATTATAGACAGCAGGCGTCTATGCAGAAGATCCCCGCAACTGCTCGGCGAACGTGAATAAATCTAATTCTTTCTTTCTCTCCTCCGGGGTGCTTTACGTAATATCGTCGAACGTATCGCGGTCACCCGATTCCGCGCTCGGCGTTTATCAAAGAACAAATGGCGCGATCGATGTGTCTCGTTACGCGTGCACAAGCAAGAACGCTGATCCCTTGACCGATGTGCTTCTCTACTTGTTCCAGACTCGCAGGGGATGGACTATCCTCAGCAGAGACACCATGGGAGCCTCGAAGAGCAGGCTGATGACCAACGCCACGGCATACGAGGCTATCGTGAACCCGAAGAACAGTACTGCCTGAAAAGTGTTTCAATTTAAGAGGAAAATCTCTAAAGAAACGATCATCGTTAGACTAATTGTAGCTATAAGATAGTTATGGGAATTATATAATAAGATTAATCGTTTAACATTAATCGTTTAACGCGAGGCAGTTTCTAGCCGACGGTTTCCGCCTCTCCAAAGGTTCATTGAAAGTGACTAGTTATGTTACTTTATAAAAATGACGGAATAGTGTATATCCGAAGAAAGAAATTTGTGGAATAATTCTGCAAATTGAAAATATTAGAGGGTTAGCTTTAACGAGGCCTTTCGATTTTCCCGACATCGTTTCTACGAGACCTATAAAAGAAAGGGAACGACCGATGCATGATAATGTTATTCAGTCGAAATTTGGTCGACGCAAGGCGACCAGCACTTTCTCCGTAGGAAAACAGTGAAAGGGGGAAGAAATGAAAAGTAAAGACAGGTGGGGGAGATAATAAGATGGTCGGGGAGGGAGGCATGAGAGAGAACCGGTGTGGGAAGCCGCGGGAAAGGCGAACGAGACGGGATCTAGCGGGGATTTCAAGAATCGGACGGCTTCGTTTGATCGGTAATCGAGGAATTCAATTTACCTCCGCAAAGGCACGGTATTTTCTTGAAATCTTTCGAAAAATTCTCTAACATTTCCTAAAAATAGTTTCAGGTACACGGCTGGATGGTACAGAGCACAGTTGCCCGGTTGAAAATACTTTGCAATGCTTCGGAAGAGATCACTGATCACTGATCCATGAACACTGTGCCGTTACAGAGGCGAACGTAAGACCGCGTGGGAGATAGATCGAAAGTAGTCTTAATATATCAAAACGATTGAATTAAGACGATGGCAGTACCATCAATCCCAGCGTCAAGTGCAACGAACTTTCTCCTTTCAAGATTACCGCTCGTATGATAGCAGGATGAACCAAATAGACGCAGTAGCTCAGTCTGGACAGCGGGTACAGAAACCTCCAAGACAGTATTTTGTTCACGATACCTGAAATATAATGATGCTCGTACATAATTCAGAACGAGAGTACATAGTCTCAAAACGAAAACCGAAACCCACGCTGTCCGTGATCGAAACCCTTACAATCGTGCCGTGAGAATTCCCTTTTTCAAAGATGATTTCATCAAGATAGGAGCAAGCATAAATCTCATCGATGTTTGCATTTTACAAACGAGAGACAGCGTAATTTACAGCCTCTTTGTTGCGGTTGCGGATTACGGCTGACTATTCGGTTCTTTCGAAGATTGATCGCCAAGCTTGAACAGCGTGGTTTTAAGTTATGTCGAGAGTAATGATCGAGATAAATCGATTACTGACCACCGTGACCGGCGACGCAAGCGATCAGGACCCAACCGACTGCGACTGCCCATCCTGAATGCGACAACGCGGTGTACGCCGCGGACATGAATGGACCGTAGCTGTATCCGTAAAGTCCGTACACTATACTCAGCATGACGAAGAAAGAGAAGATCCAACAAGCAAATACGACCGCCTGCAATTAGAAGCGACTGCGTATACAGGGTGCCCCGGTATTGGTGGTATCACCGTGCACCAGATGATTCAATATGGAAAAGTAAGTCAAAAATATGGAATAAATTTTTTTCATTTCACGCTTCGCTTTTCGAGAAAAACGAGTACCGAAGATTCTACAAACACGCGTCTGTTCATGACCTGCCGATTCTACTTCCTGCGAGTGCTAGATCACGCAAACCCAACTGATTTTCTAAACTAATTTTTCTCGAAAACAAAGGGTAAAAAATATTTATTCCGTATTTTCGACTTATTGTTTCATGTCGAATCGGTTATACCACCTATACTGGAACAGCCTGTATATCGGTTGGTTGCATCGGCGCAGCGCAGCAGTGCGGCGACAGGATCGCAATTTTAATCGACGATTATTACGGAGAAAGTGGATTACGACGATTCTTACTGCATCCCGATCTAATTGGGGATAATCTGTTACGTGAAAATGCGGCGGTGCGTAGTCTTAATTACTTGTGCATTCTCCGAACGGTTAAAGAAAGTCGTGGCGCGGCGAAGGCTCCAGCAAAAACTTCGATCATCCAGCCGCGATCAGTTATACAGAGCGTATTGAAAATTGGCGGGTGATTCGAAAACAATTCGAAAAAAGGAACAACATTTTCTCGTTTGGCGGTCCGCTTTCGAGTAAATCAAGTTTGAAGATTCAGCGAATACGCGTCTGATCGTGACCAACCAAATCTACTTCTTGCGTATAGAATATAAAGGACGCGAACCCGACGGATCTCCAAACTCGATTTCTCGAAAACGAGGCGTCAAACGACAAAATATACCTTTCCTTCGACTTATTTTTGCATGTAGAATCACTAGCCGGCGAGTTGTACCACAATTCTCGGTACATCCTGTACACATTAAGATGGCTCCTCGATACGTTTCAGGGAAGTTACGCAACGTTCACCTTAGGCATCTTCAGGCTGCAATTCGACTTGTAGAGGTACCAGCCAGTCACCATCCCCAGCAGATACGGCCCGATCCTCGACCAAGGCTTGTCGTAGAGGCTCTCGTAGTGAGCGAACGGATCCACTATGCTATCATCGATATTCGAGACGTTTTAATTAACGACAGGATTTTAATTGACCGATTTTTCGAAGCCGCACGTTTACCTTGGCACATGCTTCGTGTGCAGCGAGATGGTCGCCGTAACGATCCAGGACACGATCAGGATCATGGCCGTCGCGAACGCTGCCACCGGAAGTAGCCTGCAAAACGACAATTCAGACTAATTAACCCAGCACCATTGAGCACCGATGAACCATCTATCGTACCTCACTCCGATTATAAGAATGATCGCTCCAACGACGTAGAATAGCGTATCGTTCGCCAGGTACCAGCTCCACACCATGCACTATCGGTAGCGCATAACCATTTAGTTCAGTGTCCTGCGCAAAGTAGCTCTCTATCCATGAAATTATACGTACCCGTTCGTTTATGTCGAAGTATGTGTTCACGTAGAGAGCGTTTCTCCACCAGAATCGTCTGCAGTTCTCGTAATCGAATGTGTACAGGTCGAGCATGGTGTGGTTGTAGTACCAGGAACTTGACACTTGGATCAAACCTATCACGACAAGATAGGGCGGAGTTAGGCGAAAGTACCGGTACGAAATCATTCCTAGGAACTGTAGAAACGTGCCGCAACTGTTTCTCAGCAATTTCATCTTCTGCATGGCTGTTTTCGTGATCGTGCGTAGATAGAGAAACGAGACCAGGCATCCGCTGGGACACAGTGGAAACATGCGTCAACTTAAGTATAGGAGAGGGCAGCCGAATGTTGCAGAGAAACGACCGAAACCGGTGGAATTCGGTAAATAATATTTCCGTAGGTACCTCATGAAGAAGAAGGTGTCCACGCCGTAGGTACCGTTGCTGATCGTCTGGTAGAAGAAGTCTCTCTCCGCGTTAGACCTGAACGATTTAGCCTCTGCGGATCAAGGGCCGTGTACACAAAGATGCAATGCTACGGGAGAAATGACGGTCTACTTACCAGAGACCACGTTTACCGTCAGACAAGTGTGGACCAGGATGATCCACAGTACGGAAATGAATCGGAGTCCGTGAATGGGAGCCAAAGTGTCGTCGCCGACATCGAGGCTGCAGAGTTTCGATAAATTCAGCAGAAGACTGAAAGATAACAGCGCCTCCGATAACGGTTTCGGGGCGGTTTTCGTGGTTTTCACGTCTGAAAGAAGAAAACTGGGCTAGTCTAACCGAAGAGAGTCCATCGCGAAGGATCGTGAAGAAGTACCCATGGCGCCATTGTGCTCCTTCACCGACCACAGCTTCGCGATCGTGATCTCGTTGTCGGTCTGATCGGCCTGCATGGTTTTCATCTCCATCATCGTGTTCCCCGTGTCCCGAACGTTTCTCCTCGAACGCAATACCCGATACCTCAGAGAAACGTCGTAGAAAGTGCCCAGACAGACGAAAACAACGACCACGACAAAAACAATCCTGCAAGCCGTGTATCTTTCAGTTCCTACTCTGCTAGCCCGTAGGCAGCGGGGTGGTGATGCCGATTTTTCTCGAACAATATCATGAGAAATCAGTCTGCCTCTGTTTTAGAATGCGATGACTGGACTTACGCTAGAACGTAGAAGATCGGGTCTTCCCGGAGAGAGTATCCCTTCGAAAGGTTCCTAACGGTTTCGACGACTATCTCCGAGGAGGAATTGCGTTCGCGCTCGTTCCGGGCAAAGTGGAAGAGCTGTCGAACGTCCCCGACGTCGCAGGAATCGGGTAGACAGAGTCCGAGAATGATTCTGAAAGTCTGTTCGGCGAAAAGTAGTTACAATTCCGTGTGTTCGAGTTCTTACGATCGAGCGGCAATTTACTTTATCCAGTTCCAGGTGCAAAGGGCTCAGAGTGAAGCTGACGGAAGTGACGCCGACTAGAAACGGCGGCACGTCTCCTCCGCGATGATCGTCATCGCCTTTGTTCTGCCGCTCGAGAAATTCGGCGGTCATCTCGCGACATTGGTCCGTGGAGCCCACCCAGAACACGTTGTCGGAGAACAATCCCCAGGTGTACTTGCCGGTCGCGTCGACCACTAAAAACAATCGAACCTAAACCGGTGTGCACTACCTACAAGGAAGTATGCGAATAATTGTTACATAAAAAATTCGCCGTCTCTCGGCCGCCGCGCGAATTTGAATAGAATGCTTTCCTTTCGAGGTCCAGCAGATCTGTTCGGTCGGGCTTACGTGTTGATTACGACACGCGTTATTCGTATCAAATAAACCCGGTGATCACAAGTGAAATCTTCATTTTTCACTTCCGGCCTTTCTATAAGGAATCGCTTTCTCAAATTCTACCTACTACATTGTTGGAACGCCGGAACGCCTCTTATAAGGTAGCCAGTTACGGAAACAATTACGTGTGCCATAACTGACCGAACTTACAAATTGCGAAACAATACGATTCGCTGCGCTATCGAGCCCGTCGTTTTTGCCATTGAACTTTGAACCGTGAAAGAGAATTTCTTAATTTACAGAGAAGATTCTGAGCGGCGAAAGAAACACGAATGGAAGGACAAAGTCCCCCGCGTTCAACTATGAAATATGTAATCTCCGGCAGCACCCGAAGAAAGTTTCATCTGTCAAAACTAAACCGGTCTTCGCTCGGGTCGACTACTTTCTGCGCGCAATTATGCTCGTAATCGAATAATATCCTCCTCGTGCACCGCCACCGTCTGAACTTTATATAACACGATGGAATATTTAGATTATTTCAGTGAAATAATCTGTTTCTTGACTGCTTATCTAATGAGTAAGTAGTTTCTTCGCGAGAATTTCAAGAATCGAAGTTAAAAAATCTTTGTAGATAGAAAGATACTGAGAGATATGTTATTTGACTAATTTGACTTGCTTTTCAGCGCCCATCGATCCCCCGATGACAACGCCGTCATATAATCCGTGAAATCCCGTTGACAGTTCGTGGAGATGTTCGTCGACCCTCTAGCGTCGGTTTGCCAAATTCTTGCAACTTTGAAAGGATCCCAAACGTCTACAAAATCGTTCCATTGGAACGTCGATGCGTTCGATCGAATCATTCCCTTCTGCTTCACATGACTTTCCTCGGAACTGGTAGAATTATTTGTTAAACTGTCACTGATCAAGTGTTCGTTATTAATTTTGAATCCACCAGCGCACGTACAATGCACGTACAACATAAATAATATCAATGTTATCCGCATTTTTGATCTTTCGAAAATCAAGCGTAATTCAATTCGGAAAGAAGATTTGCATTGTATAGAAGTGGTGTGAGTTCAAATCAACCGCGGTTTCTTCGAACGCCGAATTTTGAATGGGAGGATCTTTCGCGCGGTTAGTTCGGTGGCGAGACGCTCTTTAAAACTATCATAAGCATTGGTTTTGTGGTCACTGCAACTATCCGATCACGTGCAAGGCCAGATATACTGCACTTACCGCCTCCCACCTTCCTGCCGCCTAATACCAACCCGTATCGCGATTACGTTCACTCTAAACTCAAGCTTTTTATAAACTACTTTAATCCTACCATACATCAGTCGGCTTTAACAGCCGCCGCGTCTCGATCGCCAACGCATAACGAAGGAACACGCATTTTCCGTGAAAGTTTGGTCCAACAGTAAATTGTAACAAATTGGAAATCGTTACGTAAAATCATTGTTTATTTCATCAGGAAATAGTACATTATTCTTTGTCGTTAATCAAGGAAAACAGGTTAAGTAATATTGCAGAGGATTTGAATTTTAAATAGATTCATCGGGCATGCGCAGTCGATAAATTGTGAGTGAATTATTTATGCTTGACTTCGGTGTAAGAAGAATTGATGGTTCCTTATAGGTAGAACCGTCTCATGATGTTGATAGTTACGTCTTGCTGACGTGACTCGTCACCGAGTCGTACTAAAAGTAGAGCAGCCTTTGAAAAAATTAACTTGATAGAGTTAATTGTTTCTTACGCTGTGCAGTAAAAAATTACCGCGACCACGGGTCACGATGTAACAGAGAACTTCTTTTACGTGAACCGTGACGACGCAATTTTTCCTTGCAAACACGAGTCCGTCTAGCGGCCGATCAGAACAACAAGACGTGACTGTCACAGATTTCTAGACTTGGGGACTATTTCGAAGAGGATAGAAGCCAAAACCTCTGATTTTTTGAACAGTCGATATTTCAGAACATGAGACATGAAGTCCCATAAGATGATAGGTCTATCCTTATACCTCGTCTGTGATAGAAGAGGAACGATCCTGGAACATAACCAAACTGGGCACGTGTCCACACGAAACATTTGGCATGTAAACAACTAACAATTCGTGCAACGATTATGGATATAATAATTGATACGAGAGGTGACTCGAATTTGGTGACCAGGGATCGGTTAATAGAAAGCGACGAAGATGATTTAGACTTTGAGAACACAGGTAGCTCGACCAGTTGCCGATCATTTTTCTTAAAGAGGTTAAAACTTGTGACAGATCATTAGTAACGTTTATTTACAGGAACGCGATCGTCGAATTTCTTCAGTGTCGAGGAAGATTTGATCAATAATGCTGCTACGTCGAAGAAAGGGCCGCGTTACACGGCTAAAGACATCGATCTCGAAGAATTTGAAGTTGAGATGGGTTGGTCGAAGAAAGGACACCAGAAAAAGGCAACGAAAAACCCAGTGCCTGTAACGAAGGACAAAACAGCGATAGATGAAATACTTAAGAAAAGCGTGATAAAACCTGGTATCGAGCAACTAGAATCTGTGCCTTCCGGCAATGTTGGTAAAAGAAAACTGCAATCTATGAAACGCAAGGAACGTGCCAAGACCAAGGGCAAGGATTGGTTCAACATGCGTGCGCCCGAGATGACGCCACAGATTAGACACGATCTCCAAGTTCTTCAAATGAGATCTGCGCTAGATCCGAAACGTTTCTACAAAAAGAACGATCTCAAAGTTTTACCCAAATACTTCCAAATTGGTAAGGTCATTGATTCGCCAGTGGATTATTATTCGAACCGTCTGACAAAGAAAGAACGCAAGAAAACGATCGTGGACGAGCTTATGGCGGATGCAGAATTTTCCAAGTATAATAAAAGAAAGTACAAAGAAATCATTGACGAAAAGAAAAAGTTGCACTATAAAGCTCACAAACACGCGAAAAGGCTCAAAAAGGGAAAGAAAAAATGACGTATTTAAAACGCGAGATCTGTATAAAATCTATTTATACTTCATTATAAAAGTATGTACACATATGTGTGTGTGAAAAAATATATTTTCAATGCATTCCTCCTGTAACTTCTATAGATGCGCCATTGACATAAGAACTCTTGCCAGATGCTAAAAATGTGATTACTTCAGCCACTTCTTCTGGCTTTCCCATTCTATGCAGTGGTACCCTCTTCATAAACATTTGTTTTACATTATCCGGCACTGTATCTGTCATGGGAGTGTCTATGAAACCTGGTAACACAACGTTAACTCGAATGCCGAATCTGTAAGAAAGACGCTTTTTGCTTTTAATACTTGTTATCAGAACTGTTACTACCCAGATATTCTAGATAGTAAGAGCCTTAGTTATTATCATCGTGAAGAAACTTACTGTCCAAACTCAAAGGAAGCGGACTTTGTAAGAGCTACGACCCCAGCTTTCGATGCAGCATAATTAGCCTGCCCTATATTTCCCACTTTACCGGTGATAGAGCTCAGATTTATAATCGAGCCACCTTTGCTTGCTTCAGCTTCCAGCATATGCTGCACCGCAGTCTGGATAACCAAAAATGTTCCCTTCAAATTCACATCCACTACTTTATCAAATTCATTCTCAGTTAGCTTTAGAATAAATTGATCGCGTGTGATGCCTGCAGAATTCACTATAATAGTCGGTGGTTTGTTGTAGTTGCTTATTGCACTCTTGAATGCTTCTTTGACACTGCTTTCGCTTGAAACATCCAAATTTAAAGCCAAATGATGTTTGGAGTCTGAATAAAAAGAAATATGGTTTATTATTACGTACAATAAATGAAAAAATATATCCGTGGAAAGTTAATTCATTATTTTGTATTCAGACCATTCAGCGAGTCGACAGTTTGTTGAGCAGATTGCAAATTTTGGTCGGCGGCAATAACTTTGGCTCCCTGATTTGCTAAAATTCTGCAAACTTCTCTACCTATACCGCGCCCGGCGCCTGCAATTACGACACATTTAACAAACGAACAAAACAAAAACGAAACGTTAATTTCCATTCGATTTTCGATAAATACCTGTCACAAAAGCAAGTTTGCCAGCAACCATTTTCAATGCTTATCGGCATCTTATGTTACCGACGAGTACAAAGTCAAATCGAAACGCATTACGTAACAGGAATAAATCGCGAGATACCGTAGAAATTACTTTAAGCGCGAGTCATCCTTGATTTTGAGTAGTTGGTGTTTTTTTTCCTTGATAAAACCCAAACCATAGTACGCGCAACGAGTAAGTAAGTACGTACGCGAGCAGTGGACCAATTAGAACGTACCAGAGTGTTACCTAGGTAACCGTACCATATGCTGCTGACGTCAAAGTACGTCTGCAGTGACGTCAGAAACGCAACGCGAGTAGTATGCTATGTTTACCGTAAAATTGAACTTGAATTATATACCCACTCGAAACGGACCGATCTCGCCGGGGTTGCAAACGGAGCTCTCGACGCTCTACAATAAGTAACAAAATAAACGTAATACACACATCACGGAGGGTCTCGGTTGCAATTCTAAAAATGATTTTTGCAACGAGAGAAAATAAAATAAAATGCAAAAAATCGAAGTCACGAAAGCTTCCTGTCGGATAAAATCAGTTTAATTAGAACAGTGTTTCGTCAAGACGAGTGTATTATAACGAAATGTGTATTAAGCAGAAGATTTTCCGAGGAAGATATCAACCAAATTATTAGCTAAAGTTGACGGTTAACGATGCATTTACTAAATGAAATGCAGTTTTAACGTGTGCATCGTCCGTGGTCGAACTGCGTTGCAGCATCAGATTCAACGACATAAAAAGTTGGACATGTGGTGACGTTACAAGTTCCGTTGGCTAAAACGTACAACGCGAAGGGAGGATTTCGAGATCGAACGAATTGAAAAAAAAAAGAGAGAAGAGCGACGTTATCAGGAAACTATATTAGGATAGCAGCGTGCGAGGACGCAGGTAAAATTCAAACATCGGAACAGGAAGAAAATGAGCGGGAGAGGGCGGAACGGTTGGCAGCACCGGCGCTTCAAGAAACGTAGCCCCGCGCCGCTGTCCTCGCTCCCGCATCGCTCGTGCCAGTTTTCTTTCGGAAAGGCTCCAGAGAAGAAGTATTGAGAAAGGGGGGGGATACGAGGCGAGAGAGAAGGTTGAAACGGAAGAATTTGTTGGCCGATCACGGGAACCAGCGGGTCGCTGGTTCGAAACAAGACGAGACGAGACGATCGAAAGAAACAGGTTGGCGTGACGTTCTATCGCGTGGAAATTCGATGGCTAAGAGAGCCGAGGATAGACGACGGCGTATGCTGTGAAGTCGCGCATCGGAAAGTAGGTTCGACTCGGCTCGGCTCGCCGTAACAAGAAGAAGAAAGAGCGTCGAGGTAGGAGCGAGGAAGAGCGCGCTCGTACAGAACCAAAAAGAATCGGAGTAAAGAGGAAGAAAAGGAAGAGGTGTGCGACGAGGACGCGTCCGTGTCCGTGAGTCGCGCGAGAGGCGAGAGCGACAGAGCGGCGTGCAGAGAAAGCCGAGTCGCGGTGCGAACCAGAGAGAGAAAGAGAGAGAGAGAGAAAAATTCGGCGGTAACCGGTGTAGTACCGAAGCTGCCAAGGTGTTCCGGAGTGCAGCAGCAGCGGCCCAGGATGCTGCCTGACGGAGCAAGAACATGGCCGTGATCGGCGAGCAGAGGTATTACACGGCGGTACGTGCGAACGCGTACACGGAGCTTTCGTGTCGTAGGTTCGAGGCTGCGACAGCCGGGTCGCCGTCCTCCTTGTCCTCGACTTCCCCGTTCCCCTCGCATCGGCGTCGACCGAGGAAAAAGTCCACGCATTCGCCCGGACGACCAGCGATGTCCTCTTCACGGGGTAGCGGTCCGGAATCGGGAGAGCTCAGCGACTCCGAGGACGGCTACTTGGACACGGATCCCCTGAGGTACGAACTCAAAAATATACAGAATGTGATACACGTTACTCGCCAGAATATCGATGCTTTGAACAACCATATCGCCGGTTTCCAACAACAACCACCACCGACAATATACCTGAACGAGTACCAGGAGCTGACCAGTAAGTTGCAAGACTTGGAATCCAAGGAGCAGAAACTGAACGAGTTGTTGAATGCCAGCAGAGTGTCTGGCAGCGCGTCCACGTCGGAGAGCGAATCTCGCGAAGCCAACGCCAACATCAGGGGGCAGAGAGCACCCACGAGGTCTCTGCTCAGAGCGTACCTACCTAACCAACAACGCACCAGCATACAAGTGAGGGAAGGACTGCCGCTGAGAGACGCGCTGGCTAAGGCAATGAAATTGAGAAATTTAACCACCGAAATGTGCGTGGTATATATCTTGGGCGCCGACAACTCCAAGTATCTCACGTCTTGGGACACGGATATCTCTGTATTAGATTGCGATGAAATATCTGTGGAGATTTTGGACAAGTTTCCCATAACCACTTCTATTTCTCACAATTTTGTGCGTAAGACTTTCTTCACGCTGGCATTTTGCGATTCGTGTAAAAAAATGATCTTTCACGGATTTTATTGTAGAACGTGTAATTATCGATTTCATCAAAGGTGTACAGCCGGTGTTCCTGCGTTGTGTCACCAAGTTCGTATGCAAGACGCATACTACAAGGCATTATTGGCACACAATCTTGAAAGTACGGCTGGCATCCTGCAGATTCCACGGGATTATGGTTTGAGCAGAAGCGTGTCGCCGTCTCTGACTCCTTCGAGAACCCAGAGGCATCCGCGTTCCTTGGGACAGCAAGACCGTTCCAGTTCTGCGCCCAATGTATGCTTCAACATGGTGAAACCGAGCGGAGATTCTACTAATTTAGATGAATACAGTAGATCTCAGAGTTTAGGTCGACCCGTTGGCATCATTCAGAGCGCGGTGTCTCCTGGTAGCAGCCCGACCAAGCATAGTCAATCGACGCAGGCTAGTCCCACCAGTACTTTGAGGCCGAAACGACCAAGGGCGAGGTCAGCCGACGAATCCTCGAAGAATCTTCTAGCACCTAGGGAATCTATAGAAGACTGGGAAATTCCAGCAGACGAGATTTTAATAGGAGCTCGCATCGGATCTGGATCTTTTGGAACAGTATACAAAGCTCATTGGCACGGTCCTGTAGCTGTGAAAATGCTTAACGTTAAGATACCCACTGACGCTCAGTTACAAGCATTTAAAAATGAAGTCGCAGTCCTAAGAAAGACACGGCACGTGAATATTTTGTTGTTTATGGGATGCGTTAGCAAACCGCAACTCGCAATTGTTACTCAGTGGTGCGAGGGCTCGTCTTTGTATAAACATTTACACGTATTCGAAACGAAGTTCGACCTGTTCACGTTGATAGAGATCGGAAGGCAGACCGCGCAAGGTATGGACTACTTGCACGCGAAAAATATCATTCACCGAGATTTAAAAAGTAATAATATATTTCTGCACGACGATCTCACCGTGAAAATTGGCGATTTCGGCTTGGCCACTGCGAAGACCAGGTGGTCTGGTTCCCAGCAATTCCATCAACCGACCGGATCCATTCTGTGGATGGCACCGGAAGTAATCCGAATGCAAGAGGAGAATCCGTACAGCTTCCAGTCGGACGTCTACGCTTTTGGTGTTGTTTTATTCGAGTTGCTAGCCAGCCAGTTGCCGTATTCGCACATTAATAACAAAGATCAAATACTGTTCATGGTCGGACGCGGGAATTTACGTCCTGATCTAAACAAGCTACGCTCGGATACTCCGAAAGCGTTGAAGAGACTGACAGAGGACAGCATCAAGTTCTCCAGAGAAGAGAGGCCGATATTTCGGCAGATCTTAGCTAGTTTAGAAAGTCTTTCGCGAGGTCTACCGAAAATCACTAGATCCGCGTCCGAGCCGAACTTGAACAGGACGCAGTTGCAATCGGACGACTTCTTGTACACCTGTGCATCTCCAAAAACTCCAGTGAACTTCCAGTTCGGAGCGTTCTCCTTTTATCCTTCCGGTGGGAATATATAATAGGAATAAACATTCGGCAATGATCGATGAGTCTGAGTCTGAGTCTGAGTCTGAGTCTGAATCCGAGTCTGAGTCTGACGCAGTTCCCGTAAATTGAGATATTTAAACAATTCAATGGAGAAAATCGTAATAAACTTAGCTATGAACAATCGACGTAATTCTTTTCGAACTACACTTTGACTGTGTTCCATCTGTTTGCTCGATGTAGAATGTGATTATAAAAATACTTAACGCAAGTAACAAGAGAAATGAGAATAGAGAAGGAATGAGATAAAGGGAGAGAAAAAGATCCATATTAAACAGGGAGGTGTAGCTTGTATCTTTACAAAACTTACTATCTGCGCGTGAGAAGGGGATTTTTATTTGACAGAGTCCCCGTCGCGCTTGTATAAACGCATATTTGTAGAAAAATGCGTGTGCACAGCGCGCGACCGGCGTAGAGGTCTCTGTTACATTTGCGGATAATCCTTGTGAAGGATGTAAAAATAAAGTAAGTAATAGAAGTAAACGGCATTTAATTCGCGTGGGCCGCCATTCATCTGTGGAAGTATTTTTGCAATGACCGAAGTGATTTTTGTACCTTCTTCCTTCGTATATCGTCTTGAATATGCTCACACGAGAATTGTTCCTTTGAGTAACTTATAATTTATAGTCTAACGCCAAGAAGTTCGACGTATTACCGACGTAGACTAACTAGCGGACTCTCTTTAGTGATAGTCGCAATAATTATGTTCCACGAGAATTATTTTTTCCTTTTTCTTGTTCTTCTTTTAGTAGTTCTTCGCCATACTAATTATCATAACCGACTGATTTTTTAAATTTTATGGACAATCGGTCGCAAAGTTAATGAACATTTTTTTTTATCTCGACACATATAATTATTATTCGTGTTGCAATAAAAAAGTTCAATTTGTTGTTCTGAAATTCGACAGGTATACATAAACCTTTGCGACCGACTTTATATTTGATTCTGTGAGTTGAACCGGGGATACTCTTTCGAACGGTACCAAAAGATTTTCAGTACATTGGAATAACAAATAGATAGACCAGGAAAAAGTGGAACTCATCGCTCGATCAATAGGATCGATCTCGCGAGTCGTACGTTTTGGCTTCAAGTACTTTTTCAAGGTTTGCCAATGATCAAGGCCTAATTCAATTCCTATCGATATAAAAGTATAACGAGCTCGTCAACGAAACGAAAATCAACCGAGAACTGTTGATTCGTTATGTAGAAGCGCAGCGAAGAGAAACGTTTATCGAAACAACTTTGTAGTCAACTTGTGTATTGTTCCTCGCACTCTTCTATTTATTAATCTTTATCGTTATCTTTTGTAAGTTCTTTTCGCACCGGCCCTCGAGACTCGCGATGCAGGAAGGGGCGCGAACTTCACTTCGAGATCGACGGATTATATACTGCTCACCTCTGGCAAACAGTATTTCGAATTCGAAGCATTCACAATCCAATCAAATAGTTTTCTCAATCTTTTATCCCCGCGAACTATCGAAAAATATATTCAGACTATATTAATCTGCCGTGAATCATTTTTCAAATTTGTTAAACAATCGCCGGTAGGTGGTGCGTTAACTCTGTGCGACGGATACCGATACAGCAATATTTTTCAGGCTAATTTCATTTTCGGCCACAATATGGCGAAAGCATCTTGTTCTGTTGACTCTTCGTGATCGAAGAGGTTATGCAAATTTCTTGTTGATTCGTATTTAAAAGAGAAATTAGGTTACAAAGGGTTTAGCCGTGTAGAAAACTCTTTGATCGGTGTTCGATGAAATACTTTTTGCTAGGGGGTGGCCATTCGTTTGGTATTTGCGTCAAAGACTTTTGCGTTACGCGCGACGGACTTGAAGTTTTTTTGGTTACGTCTGGAACGTGTTTGATACAGCGGTTTTCGCAGCAGCGAACAAGTACGGAGGATATGTGTACGCGAAATGGACCGCGAGCGTGTCAACATCTCGAAACCGAGAATGAGAATCTTCGGGACGGCGTAGCGTCGTCGACGACGTCTCTACGCCGTCGTTGATTCGATCGAGCGTCGACGGGCCGCTCTCGCAACCCCCGTGCCGCCGTTTTCCGGCCGTGAAAAAGGCCTAACAGCATATCTTCGAAATTCGCTGGTTTAGAAACGAATGAGACGATCTTATTTCTAAAGTACCACGTGACATCCCCGATTTATTATTTATTTATTTATGGCGTAATCTTTAGTGTGATGAACTGCGATCGAAAGAGAGATAAAAGAAGCGATGGCTACAGAGAGCAAGAGAGAGAATGAGTGAGAGACACGACGCGAACTCCGGAATCGTAGGATAAAGAGAACGCGTTCGAGCGCGAGAGAAAATAAAAGGAAGAAGGGGGTGAAACGATACGACGGGAGCGTTAACTGGAGCAAAGTGACGCACTCGTCATCGTTAATGACGCTTTCTCATAACAGGGAAACAGTGAACCATGAAACATAATTAATGTTGCTAAAAAAAAAGGAAAATATCGGAAAAAAATGAAAGCCAAAAGAGGACGTCGGGTAACAGGCCGTTGATAAGTTTTTAATCGTTTTCCAAGATTGATAGTTAGGTACTTTCAACGAAGAAGCCTCGAGAAGACTATATATTTACAATGTACTGACATCTCGATAGACACATCTTTTAACCACATGTACGCGCGAACTCTTGCGACCAATGCATGTATTTGTTTGTCCCGACGATACACGAACAAACGATTAAAAGTTCGATTCGGTTGAACTCTGAGAAATGATCGAGCAAGGGGATGAAAATTTGAACTTTCGATGCCCAAGCCTTGCGTCCTTTCCGATCGATATTCCTATTTGTCATTGTGAAATTTTCGAACATTATTTTCTCGGAAGACATTCCTCTGTGCATTGCTTCGATGTGTATCATACACGTAGAACGGTTTTCGCGCGGTTCCGAACGATTGAACGCGTTTTCGTGTCGTACTCGATCGTCAACGAGCAGAAACCACGAGTAGATATCGTTTCGAACTAAATTCCAAGTTTATACGTACGATTATAAGCTTGACTATCGCTTGATCCGATTCCCTCGAATCCCGCCACGAATTTCTGTACGGGTCCGACACGGAACATACGATCCGCCGAGATTTTTTCGTTCGATCGACGGCCGCCGTCGCGTCACGTCGCGTCGTCGCGACGCAATTTCGGCTTCGTTTTCGGTCAAATTACGCTGAAGCTGCTGTCAACCGCAACGCGTGTCTTGCGACAGGATGGCGTGGCTGAGATTGGAGATACTTAATTCAATCAATCGTGACCACCGATTGATTATTGTATTCAACCAAAAAAAGAAAAAACAAACAAAAAATAAAAAAATTGACTCTTCATGTAACGAATCTACTTTCTTCTCTATTAGCTGTTAGACCCCCGTAGATGTAGGTCGACTCCTCATTTCGAAATCAACGGTGTACAATTATTTTTTCATTGTGTTTATCAGAAATTAATCTGATTTTCTTATTTATTTCATTCTCGTATCTTTATTTTCTACCGGAATCATTTCATTCTCTCGTACTCGTTTGACTTTCCGCCTGAATAATTCGAACGACCGTTCAAAGACAGCGCAATTCCCGCCACGGACGATCTACAGGCGTGTTTGTAAACGAACACACAACGCGCAGAGACGCTCCTTCGTGAATGTGAGCTCTTGCACGTGTGCTCGTGTGTGCGTGCGATACGCGGTCTCGGTGTTCGTGCACACATCCCGAGAACGCGTATACGTACATGCATTTCCACGAACGCTTTCGGTGCGTGCGTACTCGTCGGTGCCCGACATATACAGGACGCGTCATCGATCACGGCCCAATCAGAGATTGCGATCGACCCTACATTCCTATATTTCTGGAAATCGGTATGCACGTTCTAATGTAGCATGTTTTCTGTAAACGCAATAAAACATCGTTGCATAACTTTGACTCATAATTTTATTATTCGAATCATCTGTTAGTTGTAATTAAAATAAATTAAAAAATCAAAATAAATTGTAATTTTGAATGTAACTAAACTAATTTTCCATTTCCACGTTTCATTCGATTATTTATTTCGTGTACTAAAGAACAATTTTGAAAGCAACTGCAGTTAAACTTTAATCATTAATTTACAAAAATTAGTATATCGAAATTTGATAATCAATTTAGTTACTTCAATAATCCTCTGTGTCAGGTGAAATTATTTATTATCGTATTTGAAGAATGTTAATGTTAAATCATTTCGGCCAAAAGCCATTTTCGCCAAAGGAAAATAATTTTTAATTTTTAAAGTACAAATAATACAAGTACTTAAAATCATTCATTATTTCAAACGATTATCTGTTATCTTATTTCAAATGAAATGTATCCAGCTTTTCGCGTAGACGCAACAATTGAAAACTGTGGAATAAAGTTTTGTCTCGCGTGACCTCGCGTTTATAAAAATCCAGTTGAATGTCGGCTTTATTTTGTACTTCGAGGAATTATTTTTTCATGGAGGATCAATTATTTCACGATTGTACCACGATGATTGAGACGCGCTGTAGTCGTACGTATGGTTCGTTGGTGGGAAGAGTACGGAGGGAGCGCGCATGCGCAAATCCAGCTGGCGCCTCGGCCGGCTGAGTAGTCGATGCTGGAAGCTCGCAGTGCGAGTGTCTGTGTTTCTTCGTCCTTTGCATCTTGCCCGTGGTCGCGAAACCGTACGTGAATTCTGTACACACCACGGTCTATACGGTCTATAGAGGCAAAGCAAAGAGGTTCTCATTTACGTTAACTCGCGCGATCGTCGTGAACAGGTGGACGTCGTCGTCGAGGTCGCCCGCCTTGCTGCGCGAAACGAGGTTAGTCGATTTTGAATCGAATTTCGAGCAACACGTCGTCCTGCGAGCTGCGAGGGGAACGACACCGATATATCTGCCCCTACGTTCGCCAAATACGAAAACGTCCTGCCTCTGTGTTTCTCTGTGTGCTTCTGACCGCGAGTGACTGTCGCGTGTGCGTGTGACAGAGTCCATACATACCACGATCCCTCGAAAATCGTGACCGATTCAAGGATCGAGCTCGATCCTTCGTGTTTCTCGCATGGAACGGTTCGACGAAAATAGTATCTCGTGGACGGTCCGAGCTCCGTCGTCGTTGCTCGAAAATCTAACACAACGTGTCTAGCGCGTTCCATTGAAATCCAGGGCGACGATTTCGAGAAAAGGTAGACCCGGATGTACAATCGATACCAAGGCACGTTCGAGCGTTCGCCGATCAATCGATCGAACACTCTCGGGTTTCGATATGAACACCGAATTCGTTGACATTCGATCCTTGAAATCGGAGAGATCGGTAACGCGTCAAACGCTGTCGTTAGAAGATTATTTATCATCGTTATTTATCAACGAGATGCTTCGTAAAATATATGTATACACGCGAGAAATATGTTTGTCTGGCAACAGCGGTTACAGTGTTCCCGATCCGTTTAAATTCTTATTCAATTTTTCTCGACACTCGATCAATCGAACGTGATTCTTCGAGACACTCCGCGCCGCGTCTTTTCGTCGTAACTATCGATCAAACAGGGATCGACTGTAGGCCGAAAAATGATCGTTTTCGAAGGTTTCGGCGAGATAAACTCGTGTGTTGTCCGAGCGCCGAAACGCGGTAACGGAGAATTTGATTAATTGGGAATCGAGTTGCAGGGAACGCGAACGCTAACGCGGCCGCGAGTCCGAGGGCTGTCCCGTCACGGCAGGGGGATCGTTACGGTAACATAATACGGCCGCTAATTAATCGCGTACGACGGGGATTCAAAGCAAACGACATTGACCGAGAAATGATAAAGCGATCGCCGCGTAGAAATTTTCTGCCACCGTCGCGCGCATTAACGAGCGCTGACACGGCGCGTCGATACGTGTCAAACGAGCCTTTCCTCTACCTCCGGTGCAATTACTAGACAACGGTTGATCATGCAATTTACCGGGCACACGTTCGTCCCGAACACACTGTAATATACAGTTTAATCGAGTTCGACGGGCTTTTCCTCTCGTTTGCAACCTGTGATGGACCATTTAACTATTTACCCGATCGATTTTTCCGTTTAAACAATTTCCCTCGGACACAAACAAATTTGAAATGTCGCCGCCGCCGCGTGTTATGGCAAAATCGTATAGTTCTCCGTTTAAAAGGTGAACCCTCGTGTTGACAAGCCATTCTTTTTTTTTTGCTCGGTATGTTCGTACACGAGACCGTTGTATTTTCTCCGAGAAATTACAGGATTTTCCGACAAGAACACGGAGAAATATTTGAACAGAAGTTTTTGAAGCGGGTCTGGACGCAGATGTCGACTGAAAGGTTGTCGTTTGACTCCAGTGTCAGCGAACCGGTGCATAAAAACGTTCGATTTGCATAAATATCCGCTTGGTCCGGTAATTACCGTGATAGGCGCGCGCGTGTGTTTGCGATCGCTGGGAAACACATGACCGTGCGGCGACACTTTCTCTTTGTGCCGGTAATTCAATATTTCGAACGTTTTGTTTCGCGGCTCGCGACAAAACCGCGGCGACGCAGATTCGATGGGAAACGCGTGCCGACGATATATTAGGGGGCCCATAAGTAATCAATTATTTTGACATCTAAAACAAACTTTGTAGTAAATTCAGGTTTTTATTTCTTAATTTATTACATAATCTCCATCATTATCGTTATATTTGTACTTAATTTTGGATCAGGGTCCACTAGAGATTTTAGGGTGTCGTTATCATATTGTACTGGTCGTCCACTTCGAGGCCTGTCAGAGAGATCATAATCACCAGCAACAAACCTTCTGAACCAACGTTGACATTTGTTGACCTTCAATACATCTCTATAAACATCGCAAATTTTTGTTGTTGTTACCATTGCATTAAATCCCGCATGAAAATGAAAAAGTTTGCAATGACGAATATGATCCTCGGAATGTACGGACGCCGCCATTTCATTACAGGGTTGTAAACAAAAATTATACTGTAGAATATTTTGAACACAGGCTGCTTCAACGAAAACTGTAAAAGAATACGTGTTTCCTCTCCAACGATCGGTACAGAACTAAAGGCAAAACAAATTCTTTGCAAATAATCGATTACTTATGGGAATCCCTAATATTTTTAGACCAACAGCGAACGAAAGAACCGAGTTCTCCGTTGACGGACGACCGCACCGCGACATACTACCGACCGCATTCTTATCGCAATTCTTTCCGATAAGAACTGTCGACAACGACGCTGTGTCCGTTGATTTTTCACAGGCCACCGCACCGCACGGTGCGGCTGCGGATGCGGCTACAACCTTTGTCGCAACGCTCGCGAAACGCGCGCCATTTTTTAAACTTTCGATCTCCGCTTGCCCGTTCAAATAAATGTAAACAGCCGTGGACTTTTAAGCGTTTTTGCGCCACGGCGAGCCGTCGACATTAAACGCAGATATGTTTGTTTGACTCTTAACAAATTAACATTTTTTCGCCGATACAATTCACTCCCGTTTTATTCCGGTTTTGTAACGCGATTCATGGAAATCGGTATTTGCATGGAGATCCGCAATCTAAGTATAGCCTGCATGAATGTTATTCGATATCAGTCCTCCATGTTGTGATCAAGTGTAACACAATATAGGTGTTTAATTTAAATTTTATCAATGAATTTAATCTCGATTCGAAAACATCGTGTTACACGTACCAACATAGATACGGGGCGAAATGCACGTTTATAAAGATCGAAGCACCTATTCGAACAATGTTCTTATCGACAACTGTCGAGAGCGGTGTTGTTGCTTATCGGTTTCAAGATACAAGCTCAAGATTTTCTTTTAATCTTTTTAACGCTTCGAGGGTACATCACGATACCGTAACTTCTTATCTAGCCGGTCCCTTAGCACCCCTCGCGCCGAAAACTTTCGAAACTTTGATGTTTGGTTACCGCAAACGGTGTAATCTACTCGAGGCGTCACGAAAACTCGATTTTTAGAAATGACCATCGTTAAAGGCGAGGAACGGCGAGACACAAAGCCGGAATATCTTTGGTTTTTTTCTGGTTGAGGTCGCAACGTTGTTCCCTCTCGATTTCCCCGGCTGGGAACGGTGGGGGGCAGTGCCTATCGGTGAATGCATCGTGCACGCGTGCCGCTAATTGCCGGCGTCTTATTACCGGTCCCCGGTATCTCCTCGGGAATCGATGCTCTAACGAACCCGTATTTTCCTGGTTTGCAGCATCGAGCCCGATAATCGAATTCCATCAGCCGGACCGAGGAAAGACGTTCAGCCACGGACAGAGACGGAGGGAGAGGACTAAAGGGATCGGACGGATTCGTTTCGTCCCTCTTGCGGGCCTCCACCGATCATTTCCAACCGACTGTACACGGCATAGCCGTTTCCGTAGGGGCTCGTAGCGAACATCGACGTTCCTCGATCGAGCGAACAACGCGACGCATTAGATCGACGAAACTGGAACGATCGTTGGCCGTAAGGAGCTCGAGCGGGGCTCTGCCGGCTCGACCTTCGAAAGCGATGTGCCAGCCGCGACTTTAATCGCGTTCGAGTGTCCCCGTTCGTTCGTTCGTTTCCATTCCCTGTGATCTGTACGATGGGGCGAGGCTGCTGGATCAGCGACTCCGACTCGGCGGACCGGTAAAGTCGCGATTGGTGCAGTCCTCCGTGTCCCACAGCCACGAGGACAAGCAAAAGGATAGGAAGAGGTCGAGGAGGTCGGTGAACGAATGCGCAGACCCACGGCCACGGTACCGGCACCGGAGAATGCCAGGCTGGCCCCGTTCGACATGGGATAGATGATAAATCACGAATAATGGGGTGGTAGAGCCAGCAGGAAACGCAAAATGGATTGGGTGCCTCGGCTCAGGTAGCCAGAGACAAAGGTGTCGCGGCCGCCGGGGCGAAACGAGCCCCGAGAAACCAGTGCGAAAGACTTCTGTCTCTTCAAGGAAGAGACGGACCGGATCGGATCATCTTAACGACTGCCGTTTCGTGGAGAAACTGAAAGACTGACTCGATCGAACCATCCCCGCGATTAACACATCGGCTACACATATCGTGTTCCTTGGATTCTGCCTTTCTCTCCTTCCTCTTCTTCTTCTTCTTCTTCTTCTTCTCCTCACACTCTGTCTCGTACAGCCCCTCTTTGTCTATCTCCCTTTCGCACGTTCTACCCTGGAACCTCTACATATCTTTCGAGATCTCGCGTATCGATTCCCGGCAGCTACTACCTCTCAGAAATTTCTGGGCCGGTACTTGCCAACGTCTTGTTCGTACACACACACACATACACGCGTGTAGAAGCAAGAGTATACGTGCATCTCGTGATCCACGGTGCAACCAGAACTATTCTGCTGCCTAATCGCGCGAGCGTGTCGCGTCTAACACGATCGCGGTCCCCTTTATTTCTACGAAAAAGTGTTTCTTCCAAGAGACTCGCGCTACGCGAACGAAATTCTGGTTTCGCTCCGACAGAGACGACTTTCCGTTTCGGGTGTACTTGCCGTGCAACACACACAAACACACACCCGGGCACCTCGATCGGAATCAGTGAGAGAAGCGAAGTCAGCGCGGCCCGCGACAGAGCAGGATGGGTTGTGGACAGAGCAAGATCGGCAACATCTATCCGAAGAACAAGAAAAACAAAAACAACAGCGGCAAGAAGAACGGCGAATCCGTGGGTAAGTCACTCTTCATTAGCTTGCACGAATCGGTGACAATTAGACTGCGGATCTTTATGCACGATCAAAATCCTTTGCGTTCGTTGTAACAGCCAAATAGACATTTCCTTCCCTCTTTAATCGTTTTAAAAATTGCTGTATCATTATCCAAAATATTTTTTACATTATTAAGTTTGTTTGTATTTAATGAATTATTAAACTTCTCATTACTGTACGAGGAAATTGCACCATTTTCGTATGTACAGCATGAAAAAATATATGTAGAAGGGAAATATTCTAGGTCGGAAGAAATGTTTCGTTTTAGAGTTAAAATGGCTTCGAGCGCAAAGGGTTAATAATGTCGAAATTATTTAGATATTATAAATGCATCAAATCCGCAGTCTAGTAAGAATTTAATGCTGTAGATTTTCAAACTTCCGACTCGAATTGGCTTCAGACTCGACGCGTAAAACGACTAGATTGTTGATGTAAACATGTAAAAATACGACAAGCATTCTAATACAAAGTATGTTCGATTCTGTGCCGCGATTGTAGGGCAAAGGGTTAACTCGGGACTCCCGGCGTCGACGCTTCTCCAACTCACGCCGGGTAAACTGTATCCGAATGCAATCTTGCTCGGAATCTTAGCTCTCGTCGTCAGCGTAAACACCGAAAAGTCCCCACGCCTGTTGGCCGACAATGAAACCCGGCATTGTTCGCGTAATTAACGTCCTCGTTCGTCAATCTTCCTCCGCCGCATAATCGTTGACCCGATCACTGTAATTAAGCAGATGCTTAATCCGAGCCATCAACACCCGTCGTTCTAGATACTCCTCGTTGAGGGGTGATTAAACGGAATCGCCCTGATTACGGATATCGTTTCTCGCCATCCCTGAGAAACGTTTCTTTCGGGTGGGGGTTGGGGGTGTCTCTTAGCCCTTGAAATTCATACCCTTTCGGTGCGTCTGCTTCCGCCGTACATTGGCGTTAGCATACTTTCGATTCTGAATCCATTTCTGTGATTTTGCTACGTTTTCAAATAATTTTGAGAGCCTAACAAACGAATCCATTTCCGCTATTGCGTAATACGTTGAGTGCCCACCCTGCAGTCTTATAAATTAAATCAAAGTAATTTATTGAATGAAGTAAAAATCGAAAAGTTGGTGGATGACTCCAAGAATACTCTGTGACTCTTCTAGCACGTTGCAATGTAAAAATTCGTTTGCAGATGTGGAGAAATAATTCCATTTTTGGTAGACGCGGCACTCAAATCATTAATACCCGGTCATTATCGTCGAACAGCGAGAAATTCATTACGGACGTTCCGTCGACGAACCTGCAATTTAGCCAATCTGATCTTCGAACGACTAAAATTATAGGAACAAGCCCTCTGTTCGGAGATCGACCTCTTTCCGCATAATGTCAGGACAACCCACGAGCGTTCGCGTTTGCGTTTTCCAAAAATACGGCGGAAAAGCCGCGCTTGTTGCGCAACAACCTATTTCCTCGGCGTGATTTCCGTACCGATATTAACGTCTTTATCTCCGGATGGTAGCAATCGGTGACTCACCAATCAGATTAGAAACGGTGTATCTATTTTTCGTAGTGGAATCGCGGTTTCCTGTTTTTTCCAACCGGCGCGGCGCGCGTGTCACCGATATTATAGATAATCTGTTAATGAACACACCGAGTGGAATTCATTAGTCACGTCGATGTCGCGCAGGTTGGAGGGAAATTCGCCGATTTCCCGGCAATCATCGACTGACTCATCGTCACCCGGTTTTCTACACGTATGCGCTAACGTTGACCGATGAAGCCGATCGATATGGGACGCTTCATCGAATTTGTTATCGAACGATTTTGTCCCGTAATCAACGATACAGGAGCTCGGTGGATCGAGAGAGAGAGAAAGAGAGAGTGAGTGAGAGAGAATCGACGTGCGTACGTGAACACGAACACGCACACGTGCGCAAGCGTGTCCCCTGCGTCGATCGATTTTCTTGGTCGCGCGTATAACGTGTAGCACCTACACGTATAGTGCGTGGTTCGAGGCGGATTAGGCTCTCCTCGGGTTAGGTCGCGCGGAAGGGGAGCGCGCAACCTTTCGAACGCTGAATTGACATTCAGGAACCTGTTGTTTCGTTGTACGCTCGTCTGCGTTTCATAGGTTCATTGGGGGCGGATTGACGAGCGGTCACCGGATACGCTTGCCGCCGAGGAGAAGCGCAGTTTTCGCGCGTTCTCGAGCCAAACAAACCGAGGCGGGTATCGTTACGAAGCCGCGAGATGGTCCGGTACTTTCGGTGGAAATGTACGAGCAACGCGGCGGCTATTTCGAGCGGTGTTTGTCGGCCTGATTCCTACCGGGAATAAATTATCTGCGGCGATTAAGCGCTGATAGATTTTCTATTCGGCGGAGTCACGCGACCTAGATTCCGAGGGACACCGACGATGTCGCGCGCTGCGCTGCGGTTTTTCTCTGGGCTTCTGTCCCCGACACCAACGATTTTACTCTACGCCGATACTCTTCTCGCTGCCGATCGCTCGGCGACCGTTGATCGATGCTCCGGCCGCTATCGAAATTTTATTGTATTCTGTAGGGGTGTGCGTGTACCCGAAATCTCGGAATGGCAATCGATTTGGGTTGAGTCGGGGTCCCGAAAGTTTACAATATTCGGGCACCCGAAGTTAAAAAAAGTTAAAGTGCCACTCATGCATCCAGCGAACGATTGTTTTCTGACGCCGGAAATATTGCCACAGCCACGGGAACAGATCTTGTATCGGAAAAAGTAGAGCAACTATGCTTCCTACACGCGAATTTAAAATAAAATACTGTTACTTCACATGATGTATTCGAAATTATTTCTTTTCGTCGCGAAGTTCGAGAACCGATTACACGGGAAATACAAAAATCATTCTGAACCTGCCAGTGAAAATAAAAGATTCAACTGAAAAATCATAAAACAGCATTATGCTTAGATATATAAATACAACTTTAACTTCGGGTACCAGAATATTGCAAACTTTCGGGAACCCGACTTGATCCGACCCGACTGCCATTTCGGGTATCCGAAGTTTATAAACTTTCGGGATCCCGACCAGAACCCGAAATTTCGGGTACCCGCCCACCTCTAGTATTCTGTATTTCCACGCTGCAATCGAATCACCGGATCATTTATTTTTTCTTTTTCGTGAGGAAATGCTTTTTGGCATACCCCGGCTTTCCCCAGGGGAAAGCCGGGGTTATGTGAGACTATCTTCAGGGGGATACACCTGGGGGCTACCCACTAAAACCTCACGCCCATCTAAGCTAGAGGGGAGGTTCCTGGATCACGCGAGTATTCAACAGGACACCTCCCAGCTGACACTCTGCCCCAGACAGATCATCGGACCATCTAGATGCATCAGGCTCCTCGAGACGATCACTTTTCGACCGCGTCCCTCCCGTTTGGAACAAAGAGACAGGTGAACAAACACCGGTTGTTGTCGCACGCCTCGAAATCGCGCGTCGGATCGCGGTTTGTTGTTTACCGGCTTGGACGTCCGCGAGCTAAATATATCGCGCGATAATTCTGATATTTATATCATTAGAACGGCTTCGTTCACGCGGCGCGGCGCCTCGAGAGCCTGTCGCGCGTCTAATTCGCGCCGTTTACCGTGATTACGCATCCTTAGTCATCCGGCCGTTCAGTTATACAGTAATAACGATATTGTTGCATCACGCGGGAACGATGAATGGGCGAAATTCCACGTAGCCGTTGCTGGAACGTCGGTAATTACCATTTTCTTCTTGAATCGTCTTCAAACGATTGGCTAAAACAATGGCTCGATTGTGAAAGTCATTGAATCGATGAATCACAACCTTCGCAGAGTTGTCCCGCCTATTTTGAAGGAGCCTGTAGGACAAATAGACTGTTAACAGCTCGATGTTTGCCGCCGTCTTATCGTTGGTTTTTTCAAAATTTCACGCCTGCGCGCGGAGCACGAAAATAATCTTGTTATTTACGAAATTATCGCGAACACACGGCCCGATTATAATTTTACAGATAACTGTACAATTAAGCATAAATATATTTTTAGTTGTTGATCGGTTATCTGAGAAACGCGTAGTCTTTCTTGAAAACATAACCTCACCGTCTCCGGTCATGGGTAATCGCGTGTTAAATAAAAAATGGCAACAACAACTTGTTTATTCGTATAAAGTGTAGCTAATTAAGGATGGAGGCGAAAACTATCTTACTGCATAACTCGCCGACGGATTAACCCATTTGCATCATTCGCGTATACAGTAACTGCCATTAATATTCGGACGCTTTTAAAAATCTTGTCGAGGGATATATGATACGAATGGTGTTATATTCTATCATATAGCACAGCGTTAGTGAATAAAGGAACTTTAATATAAAATAAAAACTTGGAATTCTGAACTTAATATATACAACAGGTATGTCCTGCCTAAACCGATTTTGTGTCGAACTTATTACTCGCACCAGGTATGTCCTGCCCAAACCGATTCTTTTACCGAACTTATTACCTGCACCAGGTATGTCCTGACCAAACCGATTTTTCTATCGAATTTATTACTTATACCAGGTATATCCTGCCCAAACAGATTCTAGTATCGAACTAATTACTTGTACCAGGTATGTCCTGCCCAAACCGATTCTTCTACCTTTAATAACTAATCGCGTTTTGAAACGTATTCTACTTTCTTCATTTATAACTGCGTTAACATTGAACCATACAACTTACATCTTCTTAAGAAGTTAGCACAATTGATTTGCTACATAAAGCGAAAAAAAAAAATTTTACAAGAATTGCAATCGGTCGAAGTTGCAGAGAAAATACTAGAAGTTGTATTTTGCAATTTTTTGATGTGAACTTACAGTGAAAATTTAAAAAGTACGATTTGTAGATCTGTATGAATTATACATATTCCGAGAATTTCATCAAAATCGGTCAACGTTGTAATGAGCTACAGATATTTCAAAATGATCACATAAAGCCGAAATTCCTTGAAAAGGCCAAAATTCTGCGACTTTCACCCCTAAGTTTTCAACATTAAACTAACGTAGCTCATTGCATCGTTGATCGATTTAGATGAAATATTAAGAATATGTATAATTGATACAGATGTACGTACTTTTTCAATTTTTAATACAAATACAACTTTTAGTACTTTCTCTGCAATTTCGACCAATTTGCAATTTTAATCAAACATTCTTTTTCACGTTACGTAGCGAACCAATTGTTCTAACTTCTCAAAAAAGTTCAAGCAGTATAGTCCAATATTGACAGAGTTATGCGATTTTTAAGAGCGTCCGAATATTAGTGGGAGTCACTATATATACTGCTATATATACATATATAATGCTGAAATATAAAGTTCTTTTACTTGTAGTCATTTTTGTACTTAAATATAATAAAAACAGAATGTTTGGTGATAAAGGCCTTCTTTTCATATTTCCCTATGATGCAAATGGGTTAATACTTTGAAATCTAATTTTCACGAATCTAAAAGAGTTGAGGAAATAATATTTACGGTCGACGTTTGCTTCGAACTTTGAAGAATATTAGGCGTCTAAGGGTACACGTTACTGTCACGTCACGTGAAAACAAGTGTGTATATACAGTAACGAGCAAAACCGAGTATACACTATTTGAAGCAAAATAACTTTTTTAAAAATTAGATCAAATGACTTGAATGTTATTGAGAAGTTTTTCCAGCTTTTTCATCTGAGCCTGTATTGAACATTTAAAGAATGTATTTGATTCGCTCGAATAAATTATATCCATGCTGAAAATTTCACTAAAAATCAATATCGAAAATTTCGATATTGGTTAATTCGTTTACGAGTTATAAACGCTTAAAATTGAAAAAATTGCCAGTTTTCACGATTTTCGACTTAAAATCGCACTTTCAAGCGTTTATAACTTGCAAAACGAATTAACCAATATCGATGAAATGTTCAGCATGGATATAATTTATTCATGGGAATCAAACACATTTTTTAAATTTTCAATATAGGCTCAGACAAAAAAGCTAAAAAAACCAACTTTTACTATTTATTTTGCGATTCGAAACGTGACAGCACGTGACCGCACGCGATATTAACGTGTCTGTAGCTTAATCCGCAGAGAGCCGTCCGTGGGTATCGGCGAATTCGAATTTGGCGGGCGCGAGGTACGAACGGGTGTTTTCAATTTTCCAGGGAGCACGGAAAGCTGCGCGCGCAGCCGACACTCGGTTTCCATGGGTTGCGACGTTGCCGCGCTCGGTGTCGGGCAATGCCGCGCGAAACGGTTAAAAGTGTCCGGTTGCGCGTGGCTGCGGTTCGTAACTAAACGCAAGCGTGTCCGAATACACGAATGTCCGCGCGCGAGTTGAGTTGGTGGCAAGTGTCGAGTACACAGTGAGCAAAGTTGAAACGCGCCGCGGCCGCTTCGCTTCGCGTCGCAGCGATACGTCTTCCGCTCTGTAAACAAGACAAGTTCCAAGGCCCGAGACCGATATCATCGTGCTCGGTAGTATAGCGGCGGTCTCGCTTGCCTACGTGATCGTCGTCCCGCCTATAAAAGGGTCGCGCCTCTCTAGCCTCGGAGTCTGTCTTTCGTGGTAATTTCGTGTGCGAGGATCGTTCTCCGTTTCTGCTGCCGTCAAGCGAAAAGGGGAACGGAATCTTATCGAACAACCACTTTCTTTATTTCTCGTTACTTACAATCTCGTCTAGTTTACTGGTACGCGCGCGCCGCTTCTATTGTGCAATCGTTCCGCGAAAAGTGAGGTTAAGTAGCCCGGTGCGCGCGAAACCCCTTACAGGCCGGGGGACAGGTGACAGTGAGAGAAAAACGGATTCGTGTCCCCTCGCGGCGACACAGCCCCGAAGGACTTCCTGTCCCATCAGGACGTCGGATCTCGAGGGCAAACAGAGACGATCGAGGATGTGGCTGAAGGTGTTAAGGCAAAACATAACTCATCTGGCCCGCAGGGCAAAAGGTAAAACCGTCCTCGCTTTCTGTTCGTCTTTCTTCCTCCTCCCACTGTCGCTCCTGGAATTAGGAATTCCGGAACGGGACCGCAGGGCGTAGCGTGTCTAATGCCATCGAGGGAACGGTTATTTATAGCACGTTACTTCGAGCTTTTACGAGCGGACGTGTCTCGTGCATCTCTCTGTAAACACGTTACGTAGCCGTCCCAGCGGCTCTTGTTGTTCAAATTCTTCGATGGCTTACAATAACAAAAGCACCCGAGACGCGCTGCGTCGTTCGTCCAGTGTGTCACTCGGCCACTCGGAGAACCTGGCTGTGCGACGCTAACGAACCGTAATCTCGTTACGCGGTGAATCAGGCTTTTGAAATTACGCTTGCCCGGCTCGCTGATTATATCCTGTTTGCCGAAAGAGGGGATCGACGCGCGGCGCAGTTCGCGAGATTGCAATATCCTTTCGGACATTCGGAAAAGATAATTACGAGTAGAAAAAGAGGTAACGCGTTCCCGGGGTGGGGGAAAATGAGTTTTATCGTTTGCGTCGCACGAATCGATGAACGGGAAACATCGACGCGCAGTTTAGAAGCGGATTTTACGAACGCGTACGCTCTCGTGCCGCCGGTAATTCTACGCTGGAATTAGGCTGCATCTAATTTAGGCCCGTCTCGCGTTTCGCGGGTCTTACGGAGAAGCGAATCGTGGAATGCGCGGCAAGCACGGCGGCGCGCCCCAAAGCGTGCGCGCGTGTGCGTGCAAGATCGGGCTCGCGCGCGCGAGCGTGTTGCAGCTGCGTGAGTCACGCAGCTGCTGGTTCGGCAGAACGTATCCGGCTTTTGCATTGTTCCGAGTTTGTTAACCTCGCGGAAAAATCGTGCAAACGCCTCTGCTGGGACAGTATTTAGGTTCTGCGTGCGCCTCGGCGCCGCGTGACTAGGGTAATTGGTGCGATCGCGATCCTTATTCGCATTTCGAGTGTCTTCGGCGTAGGGGAAATCGCCGCGGCGTTATGTGCGCGCGATACAAAATGAAAACATTTAAGATAACGTACACGGAAGACAAACATCGCGGAACAGCGAAAACAACGGGTCTTCGCGAACACTCGAAATCTTATATCGGGAGGAAAGAAATCCTTTGTTTATTTGTTCGTGAACGCGTTACCTGCCGGTGGTTGTTCAGCGGGTTTGCAGAAATCTGGAAATCTTTCGATAACGGTAACGATTCTACTCGCGACGACAATGAATTAACTTTATTTGTTCTTGACTGCCTGATAAAAGCCGGATGATTTAAAGCGTTAATTGCAACTGCGTTGCACGAAAAGAATATTGCCAGTTCACGGGTGAAATTAGCGGGATCCGACGAGCGAAGGCTCTCTGGTTCGTTGGTTGTGTGCGTCGTTCGCTAATTACGGAGCTAACAATCGCGCGAGATAAAGGCGCCAGTGCGTTGCGCCGACGTAAGAATTCGAAACGAGGTTCGCGGTGGAACAGAGCAACAACGTAGCTTGTTTTCGCGTTTTTTCCGCGTAGGAGGAACGCTCGGTGGAACGTGACCATAGTCGTGTCAGCCGTGTCGTGTGCGAGCGCCGACCTTGGGAACGAAATAAGAGGTGGACACATTTCGGACGCTCCCTTCGAGCTGTTATCGATACCCGGCTAATTCTGCCGCATGCGAAAACTTGCACCTGTAACCTTGCCGTGGTAATTGCGTCGTCACGCTTTCCGAAGACGTCTCGTCGACGCCTTCTAACCGCCGCACCACGTGATATTTCGACGATTTAGGTGGAAAAATTCCATTTCGACAATAATCTAAATGTAGATAAAAGAAAAGGAAACAGTCCTAAATTGTCCATAATCTACAAAGATATGCAGTTTTTTTCAGTAATTGACCAATTAAAGTCTGACTGTCCTCGTTTTGAAGTCCATGCGCTCATTATGAACTCTACATTCTTTTTTTAAATACATTATACCTAGTGTATTCTAATTATATTTTGCGGATTTTTATTTCAGATATGTATAATCATTTTTTTATGAAAAAATTTGTCAAATTAATCTTCCGAGCACGGATATTAATAAGCGCAAGATGTAACTTCTAATTTCAAAAATATACATAAAGTTTTAATACATTATATCACGTTATACCAGATTCTAGTAACATGGAAATGAAAGTATTTTTCAGGAGCATTAAAACTATAAAAAAATCTTGTACATATTTTTTTTACAACTTTCGAGATGACTGTTCCTGTGTACCGTACGTGGATTATACATTGCGGGATACAATTGTGTATACAATTTTAACATTCTAATATTACATCAAAAAGGCATCAAATGATTTCCAAAATGACATGACAGAGTAACGCGAACATTGTTTTGTAGTTAACACTAAACCTACCAAGCATTAACAGTATCTGGTAAATATTCCCTTATAAAAATGGCAACCCTAAATTTCTTAAGATTGTCTATTTTCCATGAATGAATTCTGTAGGGCTATGAATGAGACCGACCAAGGGCGCAGTTTATGATTACGGTGCGGACGTCACTTCAGGCTATTTTTGAGATTTAGCGGAACTTCTTGTTTTATGGTGATTTATTAGAGACTTCCTTTTTAGTTAAAGGTCTCAATAGTCGTTGACGTACCGTAAGACATCTGCGGACTAAATGCGGACCGTTAAGGGTCCTAGGCAGGCGAAGAGGGAAATTGGTCAATTTCCCTCACCCCGTCGCCTCTTCGAGGGCATTATTATAAAAAGGATGAATGCGAAGAGAGAGAGAGAGTCAGCTAGTAAAGCGAGTTGTTTTTGTTATTAAATAAAGAGTTTTATTGAGACCGACGTCCCTAAATCATTTCACCCGTTACGCCGCAACCTATACGTAGGGGTTTCTATAAAATATTCCTACAATTCTTATAGTTTCAAAAATTGTAAAATATAAAACCGGTCATTTTGACCGAGGTAGGTTTAGTGTTAACATAATAAAGTAGCAAACACCCGCAAGATATTATTGCAATACACTAGTGTAATGTATTTACAAAAAGAATGTAGAGTTTATAATGCATGGACGTGAAAATGAGGTTAGTGAGATTTGTAAATAAATAATTAATGGTCAATTACTAAAAATTTAGGACTGTTCGAAATGTTTTTCTCCACACTTAGATTATTGTCGACATTGAAATATTAGACTGTGCGCTGCCGCGGCGTTTCCGGCGACTATGCGCAGCGCAGCCGGTCGCATGCCCTATTTAGGCCCTTATCTGTCTATTTCTGAGCGTATCGGCTCACCGAGCGCATTGGTCGTCTTTTCGAACCTAAAACGACTTCATCATCGTTGTCTTCAGCTTTACGTCGACGACCAAAAAGTGCACCCCGTTAGCTCGATCCTGTAACTCGGTTGCATTATCGATTATTTGATAATCGGAATTAATGTGTTGTGAATAGGCTTCCGAAAATGTTCAGAAAATTCTAAAACATAACATTCGACGGAACTTCGTAGGATTTTTATTTATTTCAGATCTACAAAGGCTACCACCACTGAAAATAAAATTTTACTTGACTCCACATTCTCAAAATACCTCTGAAAAAAAGATACACAAATTGCATAAACATCCGCAGAGTCTAGTTACGAATTACAACGAATACACTGATTTTCCTGTTGTTTTGAAAAACAATTATCGTACCTTGGGTAATATTCGATCGGCATGTTATCGCTGTTTAATTGTCAAGTAATTGTCGATAAGAGGCTCGACCCCTCTCAATATTTCGACTCGGACAAGAAAAAACAAAGAATCGCGTATCAACTTATGACGCGATTGAATAGATTAATTTCTAATCCGTAGATAACGAGCTTTATCAAATTTGCGTGCCAGTTGCGGCCGTTATCGGAGCGACGCGACGCTACGGTATCCCATCTCGTCGGAAACGCCGTCGAGCTATGGTGAAATCGAATTCCTCGTTGGCTCGCGTTCCTCTCGCAGTTCCTCGGCTGCTTTCGTTCTTCCGTTCCGATGACGAAGGAAGTTCGAAGTCCCCGACAGTTTCGGATCGTCGGTGCACGTGACGGACGCGTTCCTGCGTCGCTTAGATCACGCCTCGCCGCCTTCGTTCCGCTCGACGCCGCTCCGCACCGCTTCCGATTTATCGTCCGACGAAGTCGTGTGACGATCTACGTCACTTTTCCTTGGCGCGACGGAACGGGGGGAATGCGTGCACTCGTGACACCGGCCAGACTATACATAGAACGCGCGATATTGCACGCAGTGGCGTAAACGCTCGTCGAGCGCGAGTGGAACGCCGTCTCTCCGTCGAACTCTCCGTGTCCCCGACCGACAACCGCCTCGCCCCAGATAATGGGATGCAAATGAACAATTTATTTCGAGGGCCGGACATTCTCCGCGTTCCCCTTATCAGTTCTTCCTCCAGCTTTTTCTATCGTAGAGCAGCGAGTCCGTGGAGTTCGTTAATTTTCCCGTGAATAGTTTATTTTTGCTTCGATCGTTCCGGTACATACGGTTTCGAAATCTGTTGTCTCCTGGCGGCTGGTTCGCAAACCTGCAAAGGGCTATCCAAGTGCCAATTAAGGGTGTGCGAGAACCCGATGGTCGGGATGAGTCGGGAAGAGGTCGGGTTGGGTTCCCGAAAATTTCGAGATTTCCGAAAGAATCCGGTTTCCCGAAAATTTCGAGATTGTCGATAGAATCGGGTTTCCCGAAAATTTCGAGATTCCTGAAAGAATCGGGTCTCCCGAAAATTTCGAGATTGCCGAAAGAATCGGGTCTCCCAAAAATTTCGAAATTCCCGAAAGAATCGGGTTTCCCAAAAATTCCAAGATTCCCGAAAGAATTGGATTTTCCGAAAATTTCGAGGTTGCCGAAAGAATCGGGATTCCCGAAAGAATCGGGTCTCCCGAAAATTTCGAGATTGTCGATAGAATCGGGTTTCCCGAAAATTTCGATTTCCCTTTAGGAAAGCCCAATTGTTTCGAGAGTCCCAATAAATGCGAGAACCTCGAAATTTTCAGGTATCCGTCCCGAACCCGAAATAATTTCGTATTCCCTACCTGGGTTCTTGCACAGCCCTACCGGCATTGTATCGCAAGCACCGGAGGGTGGTTGCATCCCTTGCACTCGAGTCGCTGCAAAGGACAACCTATACAGACGATGTGAATTCATAGTGTGGTGTTGATCTCTTGAAACTCGTTTCAATTAGCTGATTCTTTGGCCTCTCCGCGGGCCGTAGGCCTAAGTTTCATCGGACCGAGAGCCCAACGGTTCACGGCCTCGCCGCCATCCTGGTAACAAGCTTTCCCCGAATGATTGTCTGGTCGGTGGCGCGGCAAACGCTCGTGCAATTAAAAGGCACGGCCCGGGGTGCCGATAGCACTTGGAGGCCCGTTCAGACCCGTAAAACCGCTTGCCGGGCCGGTCGTAATGTTACTAATAAACGTCGGCTCGAGTCGAGTATTTGCGGGATTACAAGGCGTGACGAGACGAGAGACGTCGCCGTTGGAATTAGTAATGGTTTTTAGGAAGGTCGAAGCATGTTACGTTGGAGCATTGTTTTCGCGCTGCGCGTTCATCTGCGCGCAATGTTTCGGGAAAACAAAGCTGCGCCTCCGCAGCGGCTCCGCGTTCGACGGAGCGCGGGCGCGAGAGCCGATAACGATATTCGACGGTGTGTACCGCGTTATCGGCCAATAAAAATCTGAACTACACTCGAGAGACCGCGGTGTTGTTATCTTCTTCGGGTCGCCCGCACACCTGAGCAACCTTGCGTGGATTGCTCGTTACACGCTGTAATTGAGAACGATTAACCGGCACGATTAAATCCACGCAGAGGCGCGCGCGAGCGAGCGAACGAACGAACGCGTGCGCCGCTTATTATCAAGGTAATTAAGGGGCGCGTTCCCGCGCTTACGTATTTTAATCCGATCGACGCTGATTCTTGGCGCGCGCGGGTGTTCTTGGAAACCCGACCGAGCATCCAACTTCTCGTCGTTAATGGAATAATTATTTATTCGCCGCGGTTCGTTCCTACATTGCTGATTTTATGCATCTATGGCAAGAACGGTCGAGACGGTAATGATATTGAAAACCGACGTATCATTTTCAATTTATTCGGATCGTTAACCGTCTGCGCAACAGCTCATTTCACGATTGTAGTGATTAGAACTTTTTTGTCGTTTGTGATCTCTTGGAGGAAAAATGATGTTCATATTTATGGCATGCCTCCGCGTCCTCCGGTCTCTATGTATCGACACAAAACAAACAGAATTTTGTTTCGATTTGAAGGAAATTAGCACTAGAACTACCGGACGCGTTGAAATTACTTGCTCCTAATTTTTCCTAATTTTAACTTCTCTAGTGAAGTACATATTCAAACAAACTGACCGACGCTAAGTGGGATAATAGTATGTAATTGACGGACAAAAATGGGTAAGCAAAATTTAAAGCAGTGGAAATATTAAAAAGATTCAAGTTCATCCGCGTCGGTTTTAGCTTAATAAAATAATTAAAAGAAGAAAGAGATTTTTGTCTTACAATCAATGTAAATATTTTTTATTTTGCATAAACATCCATAGTCTAGTAGTCGAATCCGCATCCAACCGAGATCGGTGTAACGAACCTGTTCGATGTTTTGGTTCCACGCGAATTCAACCGACAAAAATCAAAGTTATTTTCATCGATCGAAACTGGCGTAGCCGGAGTTTACCCGAATCGTTAGTCTCTGTGTTATAACAGAGGCAAAGGCTAAACCGCGAGTTTGGTCGGTTGATTATCGGGTTGCCTGCAGCGAGCGTCACCGTTTAGTTCTTGAAAACTCAAGGCCTCCCGGCGTACGCTCGGCAATTTAAATTCAGACCGACCATTTCAGGTAATTATATTATGCCTACAGGTTCAGCGCAGAAACGTTGTTGGCATATTCTATGCGTCTGAATAAGAAAGAAATGTTACGTAAACTTAAGTCGTTGAAAAAAGTTATGGCAAGAATACGAAAGGCAAAGGAAACGGTGGCGTTCTAGTCTCGAAAGGCCATTGTTCTCGACGATACGATTATACTGGTTCAGAAGGTTTGCTGCTGGTGATTATGATCTCTCTGACAGGCCTCGAAGTGGACGACCAGTTGAATTTGATAATGACACCCTAAAATCTCTGGCGAAGCTGATCCAAAATTAAGTACACAAGAATTATCGAAAAGCCTTAGGTCCACATGGTTAACTATACAAAGGCGCCTACACGAAATGGGAATGGCATATAGGCAAGAAATATGGGTACCGCATCAATTATCCGAACCAACGAGAATATTCGTCAATAAATTTGTACTTGATTGCTATCCAGATTTCGTAGAAATCCATTTCTTAGCAGAATCGTTACTGGAGATGAAAAATGGATTCTTTATGATAACATAAAACGTTCCAATCCAAAGATGGAGATTATGCTTGATAATGGAGATTATATCTCTGATGGAATTTACTTCAAAGTTCGTTTTGGATTTCAAAATAATTGATTACTTATGGCCCTCCTAATATTTCGTTTACTTCCATTACCGTTTCCTTTGTGTTGCACATTTTCGTCTTGCCTTTTCAGTAAAGCTTTAAACGAAGTTCAGGGAGAAACTTTTCCTCTGGCGACCATCTTTCGAGGAGAAATGTCTCCCGGTGTCGGGGACAATAAAACCATCGAAATGTTCGCGACGTACACGCGCCCGTCGTTTCGACGCGACGGGATTCCCGTTCGTTGAAATCAGAAGCTGGAATTTTTTTCCACGGTTCTCTCAGGGACCGCGAATCGATCGATGACGCCATCTTGGTTCGAAGGGTAGCCGTGCAACGAACGCAGGGGATTTGTCGGGGATCGTGCTCGGAACCGGAAACGAGACGAGGCTGCCGCGTTCTTTATTTTAGCGCACGGGAAATTTCAGCTTGGCTCGTGCTCTCCTCCCAACTTTACGAAGCTGGCTTGATCCGTCCATTCGTTTCGTTTATCTTCTCCTTTCTCTCGGTGTTCCTCCTTCCCCGTCCGGCGCGCCATTTATTAAGACAGCTAGCGGAGAAAGTTTCCGCGGATTCTGAGTGCAAACTTTTTCCGAGATTTTTCGGAATATAATTTTCTTTGCCGGAGCGCTTGTCGATCGTTTCTGCAAGTTTCCGTCGATTCGAAAATCTTCGGGTTTCCTTGGAAAAATAGAACCCCCCCCCCCCACGGCTGCAGCTGAAAAAAATTCGATGGAAACAATACTAAGCGATAGTCGTTAAAAAGTAGGTCTGGACTATAAAAAGGATGGGATAAAACTCTTCCTATCCCGCAGCTGGGTCAACGAGTGTCGCCTTTATACATACTTTGTTAATGTATTTTTAGTTTGTTGTGCCGTAACGAAAGCATTATTATCACCTGTTGACGCGTTCGTCAACAGTCTTAACGTGCACGCGTCCCACCTTGCGTTAAGAAAATGCTAATTAAAAGTGTATCGCGTAATCTGCCGTCTGGGAAACGAGCGGCCACTTCTTTGTCAGATTTTCCGAATAATTCTCGAAAGGTTGCGTCTTTTCTAGGAACAGTTCGTCGAGGTGTCGCTTTTATCATCTTCGTCGGTGTATTTTTACTTCGTTACGTTGCGGGGAAAATATTGTTTTAATTACTCATCACAGAAATAAACATGCGTTAAGTAGAAACGGTCGGCGGTGGTCAGCCTCGTGTACCCAGGGTTTCGCTGAATGCGTGGAAGAATATTCACTTGAATTTTCTAAAAACCTTTTTGTTCATTATACTTTCGGAATGTCTTTTAAAGGGACACGTGTTCCAAGTAAGAGATCCACAAAGTATTAAACTACTACTTAATTGACTTCACTGATTAATAGACTGCGGATTTATGACAACACTGAGTAGCAACTCGAGAATGTCGATATATTATTATTAACATATTATTTTGTCTACTTATTATTTTATTACATATTATTTTGTCTACTCATTAATGTATTTTCATGCTCAACTATTCTCACAGAAGCAGATTAAGTTCAAGTAGATATGGACAGCAATGACCAGCCTTATCTCCAATGAAAATTCCACTGATAAAATCAACCCAGAAATAATTGTGTTTCATTTTGCATGGTGTCAAGGGTCTGGGGATAGCAATTCTACGCTAGCCGCCAGACAAACAGCAACAGCGAAGCATCGAATTAATTAAAAATTGGATTTAATTTAACGATCGGTAGCCAGCGGCGGCGGGCGATCACGATACAGAAATTTCCATCGCAGGCTCATTTTATTTGAGCAGTTCCGGTATTCCTCGCGAAGGACGGGGCCGCGTCGCACCCGAGAGGATTTCTCTTCCAGCTCCGGCTCCCTTCGTCCCGTTCGTTCTCTGCCACTGTCGTCTAGACTATTACGTTTCCCCGAAGAAATTGCCCAGCCGCCTTAATAGAGGTTGCGGAGGGCAGCGTCGTTCCTCTCGTTTATTTTACTTACGTAGAAGAGAGTACCCGCCGCCGAGCGGAGGAGAGCCGCCGCCGCCGCTCGAATCGCCATCAATCGTCCTGGCGAGTATTGATTTCCACGGGAACCAGTTACAACCGCGGTAATTCGAGCCCCGCAACCCATATCCGTGTAATACCATTCGACGGACGCCGTAGACGAGCTGAACCGCGGCGAGTCGCGTCGCGACGCGCCTCTTTTCCTCCTTCCTCGTAAATCGAACTGCTACCTATCGTTTCCTTCCTACGCGCCGAGCCACGACGATCTCCATTAATCCTTTCAGCGTTTCATTTCATTTTGAAAGCGCGCTCCGCCGTCCTTAATTAGTCTACACCGATCTGTTCTTCTCGAATCATCATTGACATTTCGAATGTACTGCGGAGGTTTGTGTGTTTTTTAATTTTTGCGGGCAAATTTTAACCCTTAACCTCTTGCCTTGCAATATCGAGTCAGACTCGTGATGAAGATTTTGAACTTTAACACTTCATCTACCGGAAACCTATTAATAGGCTTCTCAATAATTGTGATGTTCCAAACGGAAGCTTACAAATCTTCTTTTATACAATAATCCCGAAGGAGATTTGTTGCTGTTAATGCTAAAGGATTCTTTAAAAAAATCCTCAGCCATGACCGCTGAGGTGAAAGACGGACTTCCAACAATTATGGAACAATCACCGGTAGATAATGTGTTAAAATTAATTTGGAGGAAATAAAATTCTATTTCGTTTTAGTTGATATATATCTTCTGGAGAAAACATAGGGATACAATAAATGTGAGCTATCTTTTTCCCCATGAATTTCTGAACGATAAAGAATTCCTAATCATTATATTCACAAAATAAATAGTAGTGCAAGGGGTTAATGGTCCGGAAGTATTTCAAGTTTACTTCCCACCAAGCTATTTTTCATACGAAGAGAAACTGTCGACTCGACATTTTTATATCGAGTATAGAAAGAAAAACATTTATTAATATATATCCAGAGTAATTGGACCCAGTAAGTAAAAGTGTCATGCCGCTTATTTAGCGACATTATTCCGCTAAGGGTTCAGAAAGTGTAAAATTCTTGTTTTCAGTGGCAGTAGTCTTTGCAGAAATAAATAAAAATCGTACTAAATTCTGTGGAATTTTATATTGTAGCATTTTCAGAAAATTTTCGGAATCCATGAATACATAAAGTTCCGCAGTCTAGTTATTACGGAGAAAGTACATAATTACTGGAGATGAGAGATTATCTGAGAAACAATTTATGAAAATATTGTTATATTTCGCTGGAGATACTGTTTCGAGAAATACGAGAAAACGAGTTGGTGTCGTATAATACACGGATCGATGGGAATCTCGTCGGGTGCGCGCAGTCAAATGGATTTCATTAGTCTCTGAGAGGACGGTTTCATCGAAAAATCAGACCATCAACAGGTGAATCGAGGGATTCACGGTTCCGGGCCGGGAGTCGTTCACCCAAAACTAGTTGCGCGTGTTCGCCCGAAATGAACCCGGCCGTCCGGAATCAAAGAGCGCACTGTGCTTGAAAACCACGTCGCCATTGTTCCGTTCTGAGCAAACGTTTTCCCGCGTCTGTCACGATCCGAACCGATCCGATCTCGCTCGAAATTCTTCCGCAATTCGCATTGCCGTTCCCTCGGCATTCGGCGCCCCTCGAAAATGTCGTGCCGCGCGATTTACGTAAGATCGTAACGAGTTGCCCGCGTGACTTCTCGAGCCAGAAACTAGTATGCGAAACGTGATTCTGTCGTTTCACAGATTGGCATCGAGATGGCCAACGGCCACGATCCATCGCGGCTTGGATCACGTGCTCTGTTCGATCGTGGATCCATAGCGTGTACGTAACGGCATTCGAATCGCCTCTACGCCATTCTTCCGGAATTTCAGTTGCGAAGGATGGTCGCAAAATTGATTGAAGTTGATACCCGTCCGTCGTCGAGGAGATAATCGTCACAATTTCCCCGGTGTAACGCTATTTAAAGCTCCCGGTTATTTGCTGCAATTTCAATCAAAACCGACGCTTCGAAAATTGATTCGAACGGTAAACGACGTCCAATCAAAACGGAAGCTTCTCCGATACTTGATTTAAGTTCGCATCAATCAACGCGTTCAAACATGTCTCTCTTCCGGTTTAAGAGCAAAGGGTGGCCACGTGACTGTTTCAGAGCCAGCAGTTCGGCAACTGCTGTATAATTTCCGAATTAATCGACTACTTGCAGGAGCTGTGAAATAATTTTTATATCTAAATATAGACTCCGGTGATGGGAGTTTCAAGATAGACAGGTGACGGCAAGATTGGAAATAATTCGACTGCGGATTTCTTTGCAAAATAAAAACTGTTCGCACCGATCGCACTGAACGAAATCCAAGCAGAAATTTCATTTCACCTTTAATCATTTTAATAAACTGAGGTTCGTATACCGGACCTCTTAGATTCTTTTGATCGGTCACCTGCTTTATGGGCCAAGGGTAGTCACGTGACTTTTGCAGAGTCCTAAGTCTATGACTAAACTTGTCACAATTTTCGCTCTGTATTATCGATATCATGAATTATGACTTGCCAGAAACGTGTTTCAAGTTTTTGGCTTTATTTCCCAGAGAATCGAGACGAAATATAGCTCAATTCGTAGCTGGAGATATTTTACGGCACGCGCATCGTCAATTTTTGGCCTACTTCTAACGCTTGTGTTACGAAATATCTGCATGATCTCGTCAGCTTGAACCTTCCTCTTCCGAATGAACCTTTTCCCAGCGAAAAATATTCTCGTCTAAGGACGAAAGGTTGAGTCACGTGAAACCATTTTTCGCCTATTTTTGTCGGTAACAAGGTCACTCTACCTTATCGCGAATCTACGGAGTCTTGGCTCTTAAATCGACCCGGATTGAACAAATCCGAATTCAAAGTAGAACTGTTTATTTTACTAAAACAAAGTTCTTGAACCGAGGAAAGAATAATCGGTAGTAGGAAAGCAGAAGGTGGTTGTAATCGTCGACGGAGAATCAGAGATTAGGGAGAATTGGGTTGATTCACCAGTTGCTGGGCGAATCAGGGCCAGAAGGTTCATCGCCGGGATAGCTCACCCCACGGTACGATTGAATGATTCGTTGGATGGAAAAGAAGACCGGGTCGACTGGTGTCCTATATTTGGCTCCGTCCGTTGCCAAGATGCATTAACGGCGGAGACGCGTATGCGCGGGGTGAATCAACTAGTGGCGGCCTACTGTTCGATCGTCGATCCAGTCGCGCGTCCATCAAGAATCGAATTTCAACGGTATTTTTAGCGCGGGATTCAACGCTGACGTGTAAACAACGCTTCTCCGCGGCTTGGTCGACGTAGGCGTTTCATCGGGCCGGGATCGATCCACGGGACTCGCCAGGATTACCGGTTTCGCGAAACATCCATCGACCGAGAATATTTAATTACTCTTTGTTGTTCCACCGCTACGGGGACGTGTCGCTCCGGTTATTATAGCCACTGTTTTCCTTCGATTCGCGCAATACAATTAGGCACTTGAATTCCAACGTTTGCCTCTCGAACGTTTCACGAAACCATTCGGGAGAAACATTGGGGCGTCCACAGGTTATTTTTAAAAAGTTAGATTCAAATAGATTTACTGAAATAAAATTTAGGTGTCGCCCGATTCTACCGTGTGCGATCGCTTTGATTCCATCCAAAGCCATCCTTATCTTTTCTCATCCTCTTGTCTCGTTTCCTGGGATTTCTCAGTATTGACTACTTTATCTAACGCAAGTCTATTCACATTTTGAGCGTCCCGTGCGCCAGAACTGGGGGACGGAATTATTTGCCTAGATTCGTAAATTAATTTCTGCGGCCGTGCATTGGGTGTAGCAAGTTTCGTTGAGATCCGAAAAATGCTAGAATATTCTTTAACTTTTCGATTTTTAGTTGATTCGATAAATGCTGGATATGATTTTGTGGAATTTTCAGTAGTAAATACCAAACGAGATTGAACTTTTCGATTTTTAGTTGATTCGTTAAATGCTAGATATGATTTTATGGAAGTTTCAGTAATAAATACCAAACGAAATTATTAGATTACCGGGGGTGACTTGTTGGTTTACCGTTGAAGCAGCTATTGCTGTCCAAGGATCTTTTAAACAGTCCCCAACCGTGGACTTTCAAAAATTCTGAAACAATGGGGACCAGCTCATCCGAAGGGATTTTATCGAATTAGATCGGTGAAAAGACGCGGCTTTGTATATCGTGGGATTCCCACGCCTTCGCCCTTGTTCGCGCGTGCCTCCGCCCGCTTTATCTGCTGACCCATTTAATTACATGCGGTCGACCGGATCTCGGCCCTTGCATCGTCTCCTTCGAATGCACACGGTGTCTAAAAAGCGTCGTTCCACGAATTAACGCTTCGTCTTCCATGTATTTCTGATTAAATTCTCGTGTTATCCGACTATTCGTTTTGCGACGCAATTTCAATGAAATAGTTCATTAAACAATTATAAAATTGGAACGGAACTTTTTCGAAAACAGATTTATGGAATATTTTGGAACATGAATGGAATATTGTAACAGCAAGAATGGTGGAAACTGCGACAAAGAAACGTGGCGGATTCTTCTATGAAAAGAAAATATAAAAATTTTTTTGCTTCTTGGTAAGATTTTTTATATACGAGCGCAACATCCTTGATATGTAAGCCTTTAAATAAGAAAAAATTTGATCGCATCCTTCAACGACTATTTCATCTTTACGGGGTTGAATACAGACACGATCACTGTCCTTTCGATCCCGCATTTTTTGGACACACTGTACCTCGTGTCTATTGGACGATTCGCGGAGAGCGATCGGTTCTCCCTTGCTCGCTTTTGTTCGACCGTGAACCAGTCAATATTGGTATCGGCGTAACGATACGTCAAGCTCGTAGCCCGTTCCTCATTGTTCTCCCGCGATTAGTATTGTCGCTTTGTTTATTAAACGCGGCGAGCCCGCGAATAAAACGCGACCCGATCAGCGTTCATTCAGAGAGAGAGCAGATCGATCGACTTTCCGTTAACGCGAGACTTTCCTTGGGTTCGTTGCCAGCAGAAGCTGCGAGCAATCCGAGCTTTCAGTTTAACGCTAGATTGCCGGATGGAAAAGACGGTATCGTGCATTCTCGATATATGTCAACAACAGCGGTCATGCCAGCGACGTGCATCGTCAAGGTGACACGCCTGAGTTATGTTTACACTCCTCGAGGCCTCTGGAGCTTCGTGGCCCCTAAGGAGGTATACCCCGCCGAAGTGGGGATAATTCCGCGACGTTTATCACTCAGGCTTTGGCGACGTATATAGAGAAATCACTGTATCTGGTCAGATTGGCCTGTGACAGATTGGTATTATTGTATGGTAATGAGGGTGATCAGATACCTTCATAATTCTATTGAAAACCAATATATGTTTAAAAAAAATTATTATACATATATTTATGTATTATTATATTATATTATACAATTATATATATATATAAAGCAATAAAATTGTAAATGAGACAAATTGACTCCAGTGGCTCCGGATTTCGAGGGAGCCGAGGCCAGTGCTCCGCAGGGCATTCTGGGCATTCTTCGGCTCCCGTCGAGACCGATTCGAGGAAGTCGATCTCTTCGAACGACGGAGGTCACCGGTGTCTTCGAAATCCGGCACAAGGCCGTTGACTTCCCGCGATACTTCCGCCATTCGGACAAGGCTAATCGCTGCCAACTCGGTTTTCGACGTCGACGTAATTTCATAAATAGCCTCATAAATAGACTCTGCGGATTTCATGCATTTACAGCAGAAACAGATGTGTGCAATTCTAACACTAAACGTACCGAGCCTTAAAATTAAAAATCGTAAAAATTGTAAAATAAAAATCTTGAACCGGTCACTTTGACCGGCAATATATATATACAAAAACTGTTTTTGTATATAGCGTTTGTACACTCTCAGTGTTGAATCGTGACCCTCAACGGTATTTTCAAGTGGTTTATAAGGCACCCGGGCGAACAAAGACGGATCCTCACCATAATTCCGCGATATCTGGGGTGCACGGGAGCCGACCATCGTGCCGACAAAATCCACGGATTTCTACCCTTTTAAGAAATATTGTTTTACAACTAGGGACCCTCCAGTCCCGTTTACGACCACTCAAGGCCCAATCACCGTCTCCGAACGACGGTTAGGTCAGCGAGGCAAGCGCGGCCCTTAATGGGATCGGCATTGTTTGAAATCTACTAACTACCGCTTCAATATTGCAGTAAGCAGTTTAGAAGTGGTCAATTGTGTTTCCTAAAAAACCAATCTACGTCTGTATAGAGCCCAAATTGCGAATTTCTACCTGATCGTGGAGTAATTTGTAATATTCGGCAGAAAATTCGAATTTTGAAGCAGGTACGACGTCATAAAATGGCTGTCGCTGAAAGATTCTCTTAATTTCGAGAGATTTAGTGTTCGTATCGAAAGAAAGGCTCTGTACGGACGTAGCAAAGGAGTGGTAGCAGAGGGTGGAACGAAGGGGACTTCGAGGCAGCGCACCTGCCTAGTATAATCTGACCCTAAAACAATTTAAGAATGTCAACACATTTCTTACGACTTAATAAAACCACTGAAGAGAGAAACAAATTCCTATGTACATAGGTTTTGTGTCTTCCAAAGAATGAAAACAATTTTTATTTTGCATACTGTTGCTCAGTCTACTCGTAAACAAAAGCGAAACACGTGTATAACAGTTACAATTTTCCATATGGCTCCTTTCGCTGCAATGACTGAATATCCACAAAAAAAAAAAAAGAATTAGAACCGTATTTAACACTAGAACTACCAGACCGGTCAAAATGACTGGTTTCTAATTATTTCTTCTACAATTACTGAAATTGTAAAAATGTTTTCATCGGAAATCTTTTAATGAACCTCTTCATTGAAGCTCATATTACAATAAAAGTTGTATGAGGTCCGAACGGGCACAGTCTTGTCACTGTTGCAAAGAAATATACGTGGAGTCGCATTTGTTGCTCGGTAGTTCTGGTGTTAATATTACAGATTTTATTTGCAATTTTCGCCTGATACGTTGATTTCTGCCCACTGTAATTGTCGGGATGGTAGGTGTGACAATTAGCGGGAGGGGGAAATAGCTGGTAATCGATCTGTTAAACTTTAATCGCGATCGGCGGCGGCGCGTAATCGGATTAAATTTCGCTCGACTCCCTCCGAACAGAGTGAGGGGAGGAATTATCATTCGCATTTGTATTCGCGGGTTCGTCGACACGATGCTCGGCGCGCGATGGAACATGGAGTAATCGCGTTCCCGCGTTATTATTGGAATTCCTTGTTACGGATGTGACGCGCGATCCAGGCGAGCCGAACCGTAATGATCGTCGGGGAAGGTCGAGGACCGATCGATCGATTCGGCGGGCGAGACCGATTGCCGAATCGGTCTCGAACGGTTCGCGGATTCAGCCTAAAGCGAGCACGTGCACCGCCTTAATGAACCGCGATGCTCGTCGCGATAGCGATTCAATACCGGCCGGCTAAATATAGCGGGTCCGTGAAAAGACACCGTTGAATATTCGGGGAATATGGAGCAGATGTTTGTCTCTGGCAGATTCGCTTCGAACGCAGTTTCGCTCCTCCTCCTCCTCCTCCTCCTCCTCCTCCCCCCCGGGCGAATTCGCTTATGAAAAGACGCGGAATCAGTTTTACAAGAGATATTGAACAGAGATTAATTGACGAGCGAGAATGTAATCAGTGAATTTATTGCCGGCACGTATTAACGTTAATCTTGCGATAATATCGGTGTTCAGCCGTAATCTTAGCTGGACTGCGGAGATTTATAAAAATCAATGCTTTCGAATTTGGAGAATTTCGAGCTGTTACTCCGCCGACGAGAAAATAAATGAACCGAAGAACAGATCAGAGGAATCACATCGGCCGTGTATGGTTACCATTCTTATTCGTGGCTATTACGTAGACTGACGCGGTTGTTACAGATATCTAATAATAGCAAATATGTATAATAGTAAGAGAAACGTAATAGGCTACGTCCAGCGATAGGATGTTATTTTAGCTGGCCTTGGCAGCGCTGCTGAAACTACTCATTAAACTGAAACCTAAAGTGACGCGGGGAAAGCGTACTATCGGCCATAAATAGTTTACCGAGTTAGCACAAAAATGTTCGATTCTGCCGTTTCAAACGCTATTATTGGCTTTTTTGTTCCTTGTAAAATGACTCGAGTTTGCAATGTAATTGCGATGACGCAAGAGTCAACGTATCTCTCTCTTCTCCTATTGGTTTTCACGACTAGACTGTGTATCTGTATGGTAGATAAAAATTTGTATGCATTAACAAGCGGGAGTGAAATAAAAATTTCTTCCTTCCTTGAATAATTTGAAACAGTTTGAAAACAGCATTGATATTTCTAAATTCTCGTAATCTTTTCACTATTTTAAATAGTTTTGCCATTCCCAGGGCCGTTTAAGTTGCCTATACTGTAATCTCCCGATATATGTCAGCAACACCTTCACGTCGTTTATACTACAGGAGACATTATTTTTCGATGCAGTGCCGAATGTGGAAAAGCACAGCGTAGCTCGAGTCGTCCCAAAACTTCTTTATTTTCATTAACCCTGAAATTAACTGCCAAAACCTTAACATTAATATTAAAGCCTTAAAATGCCAAATAGAATGAAAGAATGAAATTAAACTGTCAGGCGTAGCAAATATATTTTTGGCGCCGAGTGGTGTACGTAAAATTCCAAAATCCCCAAATGGGAGTCGTGGCAGCTAATTGGTTAATACCGAGACATTTATCATCCAGGCCTCGGCGACATATATCGCGAGTTCACTGTACACGAAAATTGGCAGCCATCTACGTCCCAAATTAGGTTGTTTTCCCGACCATGTAAGAAATCGCGGAGGATATTTGGCCCTGGACGAAAATTTGCATTAGGTATCGCGTGCACGCACAATATGAATCTATTAGGCGGGCGGGTCGAACCCATCGAATTATAGCACGCGACACCCACACACCGATGAATAATGCATGGGCCAATGGCGCGCGACGTACTCGACCGGAAGCTTTTACCTCGACGAAAATATATTCCACAATGTACCGACTGACCCGGTACCCGCTCGCCTAACGGAAGTATCTGCATAACGGGCAAATGAAATTAACTCGCGGACTCCTCCGTTGCATCCCTCTCAAGCATCCCCCCTCTCCCTCTCTGCTGTCGACTGCAGCAGCCATTTTTTTCCATAAGTTCAATTATTCCGGACTCGTATTCGCCGAGCATCGGCGCGTTGCGCACTTATAGAAATCATCTGTTCGTGCTCTAAATACTAGCTCTACGGAGCACTAAAAATTACTATATATTTTATAAAAATAACACGAATGTATCTATCAAAATTTCTAGCCATCTTTTTTAAATAATACCCAAAGAAATCCGTTTAATAAATCATTCCTCACGGATGCACCTTTACAATATTCGTGAATTAAAAATATTAGAATCTCGTCATTTTGACACGTCCCGTAAATCTAGTGTTAAATAAACATCTAGATCCGTACCTCTTCTGCCAACAGTTGTGTCATCTTGCATATACAGTGACTCCCACTAATATTCGGACGCTCTTAAAATTCGCATAACTTTGTCAATAATGGACTATACTGCTTGAATTTTTCTGAGAAGTTAGAACAATTGGTTCGCCACGTAACGCGAAAAGAAATGTTTGATTAAAATTGCAATTGGTCGAAATTGCAAAGAAAGTACTAAAAGTTGTATTTTGCAACAGCATTGTATGGTCAAATGGTAACAAAGTTATACGATTCTTAAAAGCGTCCGAATATTAAATAATATTTCATTATGTTTTCTAAAGATCGTCCATTCAATTACTGTTCAGCTGAGAATTTTAAGTGCGGAAGGATGTTCTTCGTTTCGAAAATCGTCAGAGTATCGAGAAGCAATATTTCCGCCGAAAAATGGTACGCGCAAAATGTGCATCTTCGAGTGATCGTTCCGATTTTGATTATCGCTCGATTATCGAATTGAATAAGCGGACAGGTAAATTTTAATCGCGGACCGGTGCAGTGTGCGGTGTATCGAGGCCAGTAACGAAACCGCCTCGGTCAAAGGAGAGAGGATCGATCGATCGCCTGGCCCGGCGGCCCATTTGCATCGGTTGCATCGGGGGTGCATCTTTCACGCTGTCTGGCTCTCCAACCGAAGGTTTTCGTTTCGCGAAGGGTAATTTTCTTGGGTAAACGCCGACAGAGGTTTCGCGTTTGTCTCTCGGCTGGAAAGCGAGTCTCGGCTACTCTCAAATATTTATCTGATCGATCGATCCGATCGTATTTACCGATTCTCTTTTCCTTTTTTCCCCTCTATCTCTCGTCCATCTCGACGCCAATGCGCGAAGCGGTAGGCGTTCCTCAGGAGAACAAACGGGAGGAAAGAAATGATTTTTCCGTTGGTCGATGGGCTGCTTCCATCGCTACTAATTGCCCTCGGAATTAACCGGCATTTCTGATTTATCCCGGCTTTCCGTTATCTGCAGATATCGTCCGCGCGTTCTCGTACTTTTATTATCGTTAATCCTAGAACCAGCCACTGTGCGAAGAAAAATGATGATGTTGCGCGGTATTATGTAACTTGTTGCCAATAATCTCGAAGACGCAAACAACCGTAAATCATTCTTTCGATTGTTCCTCGCGACGGGAGCTACGGTTTTAATACCTTATATCCGATAAACGCCAGATGCACTCGAAGCAAACTTTTTCAGGATTAACTGACGAGCGTTACTGGGAACTGACAAAGGATGGCATTGAAAACATGTAATCGAAAAAATAACAAGAAACACGTGGAGGGAAAATGGAAACTCTGTTCGCGGTTTATTCAGCGTACTAAACTTTTTAGTACACCGCGCGTAATTACCTGCTAGGCCGGGTAATTAGGCTAGCAGTACTGCGTAATAAGCCGGAACGGTTACCAAGACTGGCGGGTCCGTATCGAAATTTCGCGGATCGCTTCGAATACGAATGGCCGGTCGGGGTCTCTCTTTCCTTCTTTATTTTTACCTAGGCGGCCTTCGCGAATCCGCGTCCCCCTGCTCGCGGCTCCAAGGTGAATGCGTCTCGCTCTCGCGTTTCACGCTCGCTCGCTTCTCTCATCCGTGGTGGTCCGTTACGTTGGCGATTCGTGAACAACGACCGTCTTCCGGTGAATACCGTGTCACGGTTCTCGTTCCGTTCCGTCTCGTGTCGAGACGATTATTTTTCCGGCGTGCGTGCTCGCCGCAGCATCCGAGCACGAATTCGGGCCGCGGACGTCGCATAATTTCCGCGGCCAGCCAGAAAAATTCACGTCTTCCTCTTCCTCTCCCGCTTCGCTTCTCCGCTCACGCCCGATAGAAACGTTCGGCAGACCCGTCGACACCGATTGCTCCGCAGAGCAGCGTCCTCGTTCCTCCGAGAGCAACGAGGCCACGCCCACCGGGCCTGGGCCACGCCTACGCAGAATATTCCCTGCTACGCAAACAATTGGATGCAAGGACTCGAGAGGAACTGCGTTCTATCTCCCTGCGACACGTTGTTTCTTCCGAGACATTGCCTCCGGAATGCTCTCAGGGTCAGACGGACACAATGGAGCATGAGACTGTGAAAGAACGTGCGTGGATTATGCAGCTAATTCCCTAACGCCTACCGGAGGAAAGATCGATTCGGCTGTTTCGAGATTAATGTCGGAATTGAATAGAATGAAAGTATAATCGAGGGCATTGTCGAGGAATCGCGATTCGATTTGCACAGGACCGTGATCCGATGCGTGTGCTCGTTGGTTCGCGAGGAGGGAATTAATAGCCACGGCGATGGGTTCCGGAGATGATCGTATGTCAACGTCGACGCGGCCGCTCTGTAAATTATCCTTTCCGTTCGGTGGACAACGATATTCCTCAGGGTCGGAACCGCGACTTCCGGTCGCGGGGAAACGTCGTTCCCAGGGTCTGCGAGGCCATGGCTCGCGATTCGCATCACCGACCTCCGATTCTTTTTTTTTTCTTTTTTATTTTCCTGCGCGAGGATGTTCCCTCGGTGATGACGGCCGCGCCGTCATGGCGAAGAGGGTCTACACTCCGAACGGGAAAGAACGAGCTCTCGTATCTCCGTGAGAATGGCCCCGAGAATCGGGGTGCCGCGATCGGCAATCGGAACTCTCCCGTCTATGCAAATATACCGTCGAGCCGAAGGCGAAGTTACGTAGTCGTTCGCGAAATTTGCATTTCTCTGCCGCTGTTCCACGGCACCGTTTCCGAGGCTCTAGTCACGCGCCAAACAGATTCGGTGTAATTGATAACGGACTCGGACGTTTCCGAGTCGCACGACACACCTGCCACTATATTAGAAAAGTTTCCTCGTGCGGCCATCGAAGCCGAGAAAAATCTGCCACCCCGCGCGAGAACAACGACTGCGCAATGCGAGTTTTCGTGTCAAAAGGGTAACGAGCCCGCAGCTACGACTCGAGGGTGTCTCCGAACATTTTGTCGCGAATCCGTGGCATACAAAGCACTATTATCGAACGACGTTCATTGGCAGAAATGCCCCAGGCATGTTCCCAAACAATCAAAAATTAAAATGTCCTGGGAACGCCATGGAATTTTTAACCGAACCGTCTCAGTTGTGGACTGCGAATGAAAATAGAAATAATTGCAAGCGGCGAGAGCTAAGAAGAATAAACTAAGAAGTGTACAAAACTCGCAGTCCACTTGTTACTATTTTGATGTTCTTGCGCTCTCAACATCCTACCGAAATTCGGCACACAGTCGATGTACAGGGTGTCCCGTAACTGGTGGTTCAACCGAGCCGGGGGTGATTCTACATGAAAAACTGAGTCGAAAATATAGAATAAAAGTTGACTCAAGGCTTTGTTTTCGAGGAAAATGAGTTTGAAAATTTGTCTAGTCTGGATATCTCGAAAATTGTCTTTGTAATTCTAGATATGTTTACGAACATGCACATGTTTACATGTGCCTCTTGGGATTCGAAGAACACTAATTTTTCAAGAAGATGGAACACCACCGCTTTAAAGTTGCGAAGTAAGACGTCTTTTAAGTGAAAATTATCGGTGCTGGATCGGTCGCGATAGCAGAGTACAATGGCCGCCACGATCTCCGAATTTGTCAGCGTTAGATTTTTATTTGTGCGGTCAGGTGAAATCGATTGTGCATCGTGATGACATAACGAGCATCGAACGATTACAACAAAAAATTGTGATAGAGTTTGAACACTTAAAGCAACATAATAATTGCACATTACAAGAGGTTCGAAGGAATTTAATACGAAGGGCACAATTATGTCTACAACAACGTGGACGAATAAACGAATTCCTCGAAGGTAATTCGAACATTGTAACCTCGACCTTCGATTTATTCGATGTATACAAACCTCGAAAATCTTTGCGAAAAAAGATTGATGTAACTCAGAATAAAGTCCGTTGAGCCGCAAGTAAGCCGAGCGCACGCGCCCTAGACAAATTTTTCAAACTCATTTTTCTCGAAAACAAATCCTTGAAGCAAAAAATTTTATTTTACATTTTCGACTCAATTTTTCATGTAGAATCACCTTCTGCTCGGTTATACCACCAATTAACGGACAGCCTGTGTTAGCATGGTAATTAATCGAATAATTGCGCGATTGTAAAGCAATCGGTACGGTTCCTGTCGAATTTTTGGAGCGATCGGCAAAAGCACGGTGTCCCTCGAGCAGCTTCATGGAACCCAGTGGTGTTCGCGCGCATCTCTCCACCGAGAGCTAATTGCGTCGCAGTTAATTATTCGCCCCCGTCCCCCTTTGGGGACGCGGAGCGGCGCGGCGTTTATCGTGCGCCAGAGCGAGCGGCTCAAAGCGCCGCGACGCCTTTCATCGCCGTTCCCGGTATTATTAACCCTGCTAATAGTTTTTTCAACCGAGGGAGGGAAAGAAACGTCGTTTGTTTCGCTTTTCACCGGCCTATTAATAGTGCAGTGTGTACGCGCGCCCGCGTCTGAATGCACCCCTTCGTTTCGGATCGGACAATGGATTTCGCCTCGGGTTTCCGGGAGCACCCGCGTCCAACGGTCCGATGCAATGCGATTCGAGAGTCCAACGGAAACACCAAACCCAGCTGCGGGCCGGGACTAACCCCGAAATTAAGTCCTCTGCGCTCTGAGACCGTTCTCGGGTCACCTACCCTCCCGGTCGAACCCCGTTCATTTGTTTGCCACCAGACTTGATGCCTTTACGGTCAAAATGAGTGCACTTAAAACCCAGAAGCAGATTAAAAGGATTTAAGAGCTCCAATGTACGAGGCCCGGCTTATTCAAATTATTAACACCAAACCTACCGAGCCTTAAAAGTGACTAATACATGTTGTCTTATAAAACTGACGAGATTGAATTTATTTGGATTTTATGCGATTATATATTCATTTAATCATTTCCCACGAAAGCACCTTTACAATTTCAGTAATCGTAAAATAAAAAATCTGGAACGGTCATATTTTGACACGTGGTGGTAGGTTTAGGGATAAAGGAACAATGAAATTTCTATTTGACTCCTATTCAGTGGAATCGATGCAAATGATTTTTATTTTGCATAAGAATCCGCAGTTTACTACACACTCTTGCCAGTAGTCTTTTCGTGTCGTCTTAAAAGAGACATCCGAGTTGATGACACGAGGTTTACGACGTCTTTTTACAGGGGATAGTCAAGAGCAAGGGGTTTGCGAAAAGGACACGGTATTTTCCGTCGCAAGAGAACCATCAGAAATAAATAATTTTATGCACCAGTTTAAACGAGAAATTGTAACAATGTCACTGATTGTAGGTTGTACAAGAATCATTCCAATTTTGATGCGGTAATTAACTCTGAAAGGGTATTCGCTTCGGATGGAATTTAAAAAATTGTTGGGATTATTACAGGAATTATGTTGGATCGTTTGAAAAATTCCCGTCTAGCTACAGTTCTACTCTTTGTTGTAATAAATACTCGATGGAACGAATTGCGGTCGTTGTTTGAGCGACACTCGAAGTGGTAACACGTAGAAATCCAGTTTCGAGCAGCCATCCCCGTGTCCCAGAAGGCTGTGCGACGACTCCGGGCGTCGCCGATCGGTTTATCGGAAAAAGAAGGCGAAACGAAGAAGGTCCACGCTGCTCGAAATAATTAAAGGAGGCTCCGAGGGCTGAACTTTTCAATAAGAAGGTTGCAGATGCTCCCCCTCTCCGTCTTTTCTTTATTCCACTCGGCTGCGAAGGGAGTCCACGTTACACACACACACAGACACCCCTGCCAACTTTTTTCCCCACCCCCGTCCTCGTCTTGGATTCGCGAATTTATCGGTGTTCGTAATAAAAAAAGAATTGATTTTCACGCCCGGCGGTCGAGGCGCGGTCTCGCCCGATTTTTCCGAAGGCCGTTCGGATCGGTGATAGCAGGCGGCTCGGTATCAAAGGTCGCCGGTCGACCGAAACAGCCGAGCGTTTCACGAAGTCGGTTTTATCGCGAAAAATGCGAAAGCTTTCTTCGTTATCGCCTCCGTTATCAACGTGGTTCACCGTTACGCGAGAAGTTGCGCTTATCCGACGACGACGGATTAACCGGTTTGATCGATCGACTCACGTGAGCAATATCCCGGTCCTTTGTAATTCGAAGGTCGTCGAATTATTCTGTAAATTTATTTACTCGTTCGACCACATCGAACGGAACGTTTTGTTTCCGCTACCGAAGCGGCGCAACATTCTGCGACAGAGTCCGTTCCCTCCTTTTCAGCTCGGATCAATAATTTCGAGCCTCTCGAGGCGCAATAATATTTGATCGATCCACAGATACCGCTTATCACCTCTGCTTCTTTATATTTACTCATTTCTTCTCTATTGTCGCGCCGCCCCCCGTTTCCATCTATTTCGCTTCCTTCGTTTGTAGACCGCTCTATATTTTCGCCATGCAACGGACAATGGAATCATTGATTGCGATAGCGCTATCAGAGCCACACATGGGTGACGACTACGATTTTGTACATTACCTTAAGAAAATCGGGTTGATTTTGGGCAGGTTATTATTTCAAATCGTAGTATTTAGTAATATTACGTAATATTTAGTTCTCTTTTATCTTTGTTTAAGCACCTAGATACACGGTGTGGGAATTAAATAAAACAGTTAAAGTGGTACCGAAAAATTGCGAGCGTGAAATTCAACGGAGGTGCTGCTTACTAACGCGCACGATGGATAAAATAATCTTCGGTCGTACAAGTAAAAAAAAGACACCGGCAGAACCAGGAGCGAGGAAGCGAATAAGAACATTTTTGCTGGAATATGTCCTTTGAAAATTTGTAGAATTTGCTGGTGGAAAGGTAAGCGATCGTTGGCTCGCGGCAATAATTTTCACTGATTTCTACGTAACGGAGGGAGCATGATCGATTAATAGGATTAAAGAACGAGCACCGGGAAGTTGGCGATTGGTTTCCCGGCGCGGTGCGACGGGCAAAAGGAACGCCTTAATTTTTCACAGTACGCATACCCCTTCGGGTTCGTTTCGCAAAGCTGAGGAGCCACGCCGGCTCATTTGTTCCACCCGGAGCACTCCGAACGCTCATTTCCTTTGACGGAGGGCTTGGCAGACGACTCGGTTCCGAGGATCGCAAGAAAACCCGAGCAGCCGGCATCGGCAATCGATCGGTAATTATTCCTGGCGTCCGGTGCCGTTACGGTCCCTGTCCTAACCGAGCCGACACCGTGAAATTTCGAAGAGTAATGCGAGCCAAGTATCCACGGAAACATGGTCAATTGCGGCGACTGGTTCTCGGTCGTTGCCTGAAACTCGACAATGATGGCTTGGACCGATCGTTTTCCGTTTTCTCAACACGTTCACCATCAGCATTCATATCGGCAACAGCCTTCATAATTGCAATATTCTATGAACCAGTTAACTGTGGAATTTAATTTTAAAAATCCCTCACGGCGCAAAATTAAAATCAAGCAATGACGAGTATACACGTCGAACGCAGGCCAAATGCGGCTATTATAAAAGCCAAAGCCCTTGTAAAGCTAAATGAGAAAGAATTACTTTTTCATTGGATAAGAATTTAACAATTCTAAAAATCCCTCTAAAATAATTTTAAAAATCCCTCACGGCGCAGAATTAAAATTAAGCAATGACGAACATACACGTCGAACGCAGGCCAAATGCGGCTATTATAAAAGCCGAAACCCTTGTAAAGCTAAATTGGAAAGAATTACTTTTTTATTCGATAAGAATTTAACAATTCTAAAAATCCCTCTAAAATAATTTTAAAAATCCCTCACGGCGCAGAATTAAAATTAAGCAATGACGAACATACACGTCGAACGCAGGCCAAATGCGGCTATTATAAAAGCCAAAGCCCTTGTAAAGCTAAATTGGAAAGAATTACTTTTTTATTCGATAAGAATTTAACAATTCTAAAAATCCCTCTAAAATAATTTTAAAAATCCTCCACGGCGCAGAATTAAAATCAAGCAATAACGAACATACACGTCGAACGCAGGCCAAATGCGGCTATTATAAAAGCCAAAGCCCTTGTAAAGCTAAATTGAAAGGAATTACTTTTTTATTCGATAAAAATTTAACAATTCTAAAAATCCCTCTAAAATAATTTTAAAAATCCCTCACGGCGCAGAATTGAAATCAATCAATGACGAGTATACGCGTCAATCACAGTTAACTGGTTAAATATCGTGTACCATATTAACACTAGAATTTTTTCTTTCACTACTACCGAAATTATAAAAATGTTTTCATCAGAAATTTTTGAACGAGCTTCTTCATTGAATCAAATCCTACGATAAAAGTCGTGTGAAATCTGAATCGATAGTCTTGTCGCTATTACAAAGCAGTAAACATCATTTATTGCTCGGTAGTTAATAAATAGGACCTACGTTGAACTTCACGATCGCAATTTTAGGAACTGCTTTAGAGTTTTATTTAATTCCTAAACCGCGCACCTATATGCTTAATAAATAGAACCAGCGTTAAATTTCACGCTCGCAATTTTTCTCAGTACCACATTAAACGTTTTATTTAATTCATAAACTGTACACCTATGTGCTTAATAACTAGGACTTGCGCAGAATTTTACTCTCGCAATTTTAGGAACTGCTTTAAAGTTTTATTTAATTCCTAAACCGTGCACCTATGTGCTTGATGAATAGAACCAGCGTTGAATTTTACGCTCGCAATTTTGCGGCACCACTTTAAACATCTCATTCGGCTCGTAAACCGTACACATGTGCGTTTAACAAATAGGAGCTGCGTAGAATTTCACAATTTTAGGACTCACTTCAAGCGTTTTATACAATCCCTAAACTGTGCACGTAAGCGTTTGTCGTAGGGCAGAGTCTTAGCGCGGCGGATCGAAGCCGGTCACGAGTTTGTTCAACTTTCGATCAGGCTCGATTTAATTAACCTGAATTTACGGACGTCCTCCGCGGGCTCTCCGACGAAGGAACGAAGAATCGGAGACTTTCGGCACGCGATACGTCGAGCAACTTCTCCGGCCCCGCGCAACCCTCGTTTCTCACCCTTCGCGACGGATTCCGCGGGATTATCGTAGGTCTCGCTGGATCATAGAAAAACTGGAAGTTTATCGCAATCCAAGGTCCTCGCTGCGAGATTATAATGCGCGCTCGCCGAGTTTCGAAACTGGATCCGAGGTTGACTCATCGGATCTGGCAAGCTTCTCGAAGGTTTCGCTCCGAGAAGGATCTCTGGCTCGTTATGGATATTCGCGTGAATTCGCGCGAATATCGGCTAGCCGGCTGGCCAAGCCAGCGGTCCGTTTTGACGAGTGCGTTGGCAACGGTTCATCTTTTATTAAGAAAATCGAAGGCGCCGTGTGTGCTTCGCTTATGGTTCGTTTATCGCTGCGGTCGAGCACGACCTGCTGAACCGTAGCATTTCCAGCGAATGAACTCCGGCCGATGGCTGACGACTCGCCCGTTGACACCATGTTTAGAAAGTTGGGAATCTTCGCCGGGGCCGCACGATTTTTCCGCGAAAGTCGAAAACACCTTGGCTATCGACGGACTTCGAATTTCACGCGTTCGCAACGAATACGAAGGGTGAATCGATTCTCCTCAGGTCGTTAAAAGCAACGGTACCCAGAGAACGCGAATTTCTCGGCGGCTTTGTTACCACTTCTCTTTCACTTTTGTTTGACTTTTGTTTGTCGAAACCTTTGTTTGTTGAAGCGACAGGGTTGGCGCACCGGAGGAAAGGTCGGGCGTGTTTCCAGTCACCTTTTCGACTGCTCTCGTTAGCGAGCCAAACATTCGGATAGTCCTTCGCGGCGAGGCTGCACAGGTGTTCGAAATTGCCGTTGAGAAAACAAGCTACGCAGCCTCGGCCAGTTTATTATCGACGTTTTATAGACTATACATACAGCCGCTGTCTACACCGGCCGCGTAAACTTTGCACAAGGTTCGAGCGCCGAGCATCGTAACCTCATCGCCGCTGCAGGATCGAACGATTACCCTGTCGTATCGTCGTTAACCGCGATGATTAACCCCGTCCCGTACGCTATAATTAAATAGACCTGCGGGTTTCATGCGCTCGCGAGAAAAGTCGACGCGCGAAATTCGAAGCGACAGATGGATTAAAAGAACTCGAGAACTTCGACACTTTATTCGCTGAAATAACTAAGAAACACACGCGATAAACACGTCGATTTCACTTTTTATCTCAAGTGCAAAAATACTCCTGCGTGTAAGCAAAAGGCTTACTTATTTCCCGTAAATTTAATTTCTAATTCAAAATTCGCTACTTGGTTTGTTTCAATCGAACGTATTAAGACAGTGAAAGTATTTTCTGATATTGTGTGAATTATAATATTATATACTATTTTAGGAATTTGATACCGTCAGTCCCCACGGACTGGCATAGCGTTTAACCCCTTGCACTACTATTAGGTCGTCCGAAAAATACCGTGGAATTAAAGGGTGATTACATATTTTATTTTTAGAATTTAACTTAGGGGACGACCTAATATTTATTTTGTGATTACAGTTACTCTATATATGTCGCCAAGGCCAGGATGATAAACGTCCCGAAATGATCCCCTCTACCGCGGGCTACACTCCGTGAGTGTAGTGAGTGTAATACATACGTATTGTATGCCTGTGTTTTCTCCAAAGTATATATATGTATCAACTACAACAAAACAGAATTTTCTTTCGGTTTAAAGGAAGTTAATAACATGCATACTTATCAGACCCTGTTCCGAATCTTCGTCACGAGTCCGACTCGACATTGTAGGGCAGGGGGTTAAAGCGTTAAGTATTCCTTCGTCGTGGAAAAGTCGATTAGAAAGCTCCTCGGCTCGTAACCGCGTTCCGATACTCAGCATGAAATAAATTGCACAATGTTTGTTTAGAAGCTTGCGTCGCATAAAGAACAGATATTTGAACACCGTATTGACCCGGCCACGGCGAAAAGATGGATAAATAGCGTTACATAATTTATTTCTTCCGGGGAAGAACGCGCGTCGTAGACAAACAAAGCGATCGTCGACGATCGTCGAGGCGAGAAACCGATTACAGAGTTTGCTCGATGCTTCGAGGTCTCTGGATCTTCGACTTTCGGTTTCTCGGTGCTCGAGGACGCCGCGACGAGGTTTCGGCTTTGTGATCCTGCGCGAAAGATCTAGATCGTCCGGAACAAGACCGGGTTTCTTAATCGTTCCCGTTTGAAAGCTCGAGGAGCGCGGTTTAACGATCGGCCAGAAAGTTTCTCGTGTCGCCCCTCCGTGAAAACGAGAAGGATCGAGGCGATCCAGAGTGCAGGCAACGAACTTTAGCCTGGTTTTCAGAAATTCTATGATTATTGCGTCACGCGAGAAACAGGATTTATCGCCGTGAATGCTGGAATCTAATGTCATCGGCCTGCTCGGTCGAGCTGCGTGCTCGCCGTTGCACGCTATGCACGCTTCCGGTCGCGAGGAAAGCGCCAAGATGAATGATTTTACACCAATCTTCTCCGTTGATCGATCTCTCGCTGTCACCGCGAATCCCCCTTCCGAAAACACGTTATTGCATGCTGTTACAATAGTCGCGGACGCTTGGTACGATCAAGATTTGTACGCCAGCTTTTCCCAATGTGTTCGGAATATCTGTCGCGAATAAGTGCTTCTTCTGTCGCGTCTATAGCGGCTGGAACGATCGTTTCAACGAGGCCGTTCTCGGATAGTCAAGAGCTGCCAGCGCCACGATCACGTCGCTGTCAATCCACGCTGTTATTCTCAGAACTTTGTTGCACTACCGCGTTGCATTAGAAAACTTTCCAAATAGATAACACCGTGCGGAGTGCGCAGACGTTAACGTTTCACTGCTAGGAATCGTGTTAGCCAACCTCACGAGCGATTACATTAGGTCGTCCCATAAGTTCGTGGATATGTTTATATTATTCACCATTGAAAAGTATTTTAATGAAAAACCGCAGAAATTTTACAGTGACGACATGATGTCTTTGCCAAGAAGGTCAGAAGAGGTTGTGGAACGAAAGGGTTACTATATATTTTATTTTTAGAATTTAAATGGTACAAGAGTAAACGGCACGAACTTATGGGACGACCTAATATTATCAATAAGAGCAATTGACTTGTGTTCGTTTTGCAATCGTTCGTAGCCGGGACTGAACACTTGATCGATAGATCCTCGGCTATTAAAACTGAACCCACCGAGCCTTAAAAGTGACTAATACATGTTGTCTTATAAAAATGACGAGATTCAATTTATTTGGATTTTGTGCGATTATAATACATGCTCTCCTATATATATTTATTTAATCATTTCACACGAAAGCATCTTCACAATTTCAGTAATCGTAAAATAAAAAATCTGGAACGGTCATTTTGACCGCCGGTGGTGGGTTTGATCCCGTAGTCTGGAACCCGGGAGAATAATCGTTTGCGCAACATCCAGAATCGTGTATGCTGAAACCGAGAGATCTATCAGAGGATGACGAGAGATCTGGCTGGGCGTTTAATCGCGTCGTTATAACCGCGACGACGTAAATTGCATCGCGAGATCTATTTATTGCGCGATACGCCGCCACGGATCGTTGTGATTCATCTCTAAATCGGAGAACGTCGAACAACGATCGGTCGAGTCAGTCGCCATTTCCTCGATTCGATCTTCGGATCCCGGTCTCTCGGGAACGCCTGGCCGCCAAGGATCTGCTGCGAGAGAGATGTGTCGAGAATTATTTCGGTGGGCGATCAAAGAAAAAATGGATCCGCGGGAATGGCTTTCATTCATCGATCTCGAATTCTGCGCGGGTCTCGAGGCTGGCACGATGCCGAAGGTCGACGTACGTCGGTCGGGACCGTCGAAAGAGAGAGAGAGAGAGAGAGAGAGAGAGAGAGAGAGAGAGAGAGAAAGAGAGGGAGAGAGAGCAGGATACACACGAATTCCATAAAACGCCTCCGCGCGACAGGCCAGCTTACCGAGCAACAATTTCTTGAGTGGATACATACGACGCGCGAGAAGTGAAAATAAATCGATGACGCGCGAACGAGTCGTCGATCCTACCCTCCGCCTGCTTTCCGCGCGGTTTCGAGGATCCGCCGCGAAAACGGATAGCGTAAATCCATTCCGCGCGATGCTCGGATCGCGAGATCCCGAGTCGACCGACTCTAAGCAAACACAAATCACCGGGGCTACAAATAACTGCTCGTCCAACGAGTTTCTATAGGGAATACCTCCTCCTCTAGAACTTCCAGAGAACCGTTCATTTTAATTCTCACTACAAAACAGAGCCAGACAAAAATTACTCCATTAACCCGGTCGCACTCCGACCTCCAGGACCTCAATTTCCGGTGACCATTTTTCCTGCCCGCCATTTTCGCGAACGCTTTCGTCCGCGATTCAACGAATCGACCACCTTCTACCCCTAGACTGGGGGTTGCATTGGCCGAAGGAGACGGCCTGCACGGCTGTAATTACATTATCAATTATTTTCATCCCTTTTATCGATGAATTGTGAAACTTATTTCACCTTAAAATCAATATTGGTTATCCATGATAATGTTGAATATCTCGAATTTTTGTAGCATTATATTTTATGTAGTTACTAGATGCTGATAATCGGATTTTAATCCCTTATAGAACACCCACTCGTTTATTAGCAGACTGCGCATCTTTATGCAAAATAAAAACTTTCTACCTGAATTGCAACAAACTGGGGCGATAAAAATATTCAACTTCTTGCTTGATACGTTTAATAGGTCAAAAATAATATGATAGTTTACTTAAATTCTCCAAATGCTTTTACTGTCTTAAATTAGGCCTTTTTGTCATAAGTGCATAAAATCTGTAGTTTATCTATTGGTAACATCGACAGATGTAATTCACTCGTGAACTATACCCTCTTCAACACTAGATTTACAGGGCCCGTCAAAATGGCAGGTTCTGCGTTCTTTAATTTACAATTGTTGCAAGGGTAAAACTGCATTTACAAGAAATTAAAGGAAAAACGCTAGGTTTACGGAGCACTAAAAGCGGCCAGTTTGGATTATTTTAGAAAAATATCAAGTATATCCAGATTTTTAGCAGTTTCCATGATAATATACGTTCCGAGGAACAGAATGTGTTAAATAAAGCTGCCAAAAATCTGGATATTGATATTTCTGCAATCCAAACCGGCCATTTTCGGCGCTCCATAAACCCGGTATTAATATCTTTGCGCCGAGGAATGTTTTTCGGGCAATGTTCAGATATTCGCGGGGCGTACAGATCGACGAGAAGGAGAATTTATTATTTTTCCGGTTGATGGAAACGAGCGGGGCGACTGTTCCTCGATCGATCGAAGCCTCTCGAGCCGTGCAACCCAATTAAACGGCGCGCCGGTGTATCCGTGTCGTCGGTATCGGTTCGAGCCGGTGTTCGAAAAGGCTGCGAACGATCGATCCTTCTGCTGCGAGCATCGCCGTCCCGATTCCCGAGTAATTATTACCAACACGCTAGAGCGAATCGCGCGGGCGCGAGCGCATGTGTGGTCCATTCATTGGCACGCGAGGCCGAGAGATCGAGACGAGGAGCGAGGGAGGTGCAGGAGAGAAGGTGTCGGAGGAGAAGGAGGAGGAGGAGGAGGAGGCAACAGCGGAAGGAGAATGAACTCCGATTACAATGAAACGCAAATAAACCCCGAGACACACGCGTGCAAAGAGACGCCGGTGCGATGGTGCACGTGTGTAGGTCAGTAGGTGGGCCCGACACGGTCTCGTGCCGTAACCTCGCGGCGGCAATTACTCGGCGACGCGCGACAAACGACGACTCGTAGACGACGACGACGACGTCTGTTTCGCGATATCGTGCGACGCCCACCAGTCGATCCCGACGCCCAAGGAGTTACCAACTCTCGTCGAATTAGTCTATCGCCAAATGAACGTCGACGCGCCTCGCGGAAAAGCCTCACAGGACCAGCGCACGCGTCAAAGTTTCCTCCAAAGCGATTCCTTCAGAGATTATGCCGATTTCCGGTGTGTCCTGTAGCCGCTATTCATTTCCAACCGGTGAAAATGGCCTTGTCGATATCAGCAATCCTTGTTACACGTTCCGTTAAATTTTTTTCTCTCTGCGATAATTACTTCTCCGACAGAGTGACGATTGAAATCTTTAACCTTTTGCACTCGAGGCTATTTTAACTCCACGAGGAAACGTGTCTTCCGACCTAGAATATTTTCCTTCTGTATATTTGTTTTCATGCTGTAGATACGAAAACGGTGCAGTTTACTCGTACAATACTGAAATGTTTATTAATTTATTAACCCTTTGCACTTGGCAAATATATAATATTATATTATATATTATATATTTAGTATATTATATATTTGCCAAGTGCAAAGGGTTAATAAATTAATTATATATATATAATATATATAATAAGGGTTTTAATTCTAAAACTAAATTTTTATCTTCCGTCTTAGAATATTTTCATATCTGCCACATATCATTCCCAGAGATTCTTACGAAATCAGAGTAATTTAATTAATGATACCATAACTAGAAATATTAAATCTATTACAGGGTATGCTGTCTTAACTCTTTTGAATTCGAAAGACTCCAATAAAATTCGGTTTATCTGGTTATGTCACGATTAAAATGAATGTCTAGACGTAGTCAAAAATCACTGTCAGTAGTATGTGACTGACATGGCAGTTAATTTGTTAAATACAAACAAGTTTAATAATGCAAAACATATTTTGAATAACGATACAGCAATTTTCAGTGGCGCCTTACAGTCACCCCTCGAGTGCTAAGGGTTAAATTTTGCAATCCCCTTGCACCATGGATCGCATTTTTTCCAAACGATTCGATTGTCCCGTAGTTATTATATTTCTTCATAGGATTCGTTAATCCGCTACAGACGTAAATGACTATGGAATTGAAAGCTATTGTAACAGATGAGCGAACACTTACACGCAGCTCGGTTATCCGGGTTTCAGAATTCCCGAGGCGAACAATCGCGGTAACCCTAAGCGGCCGCCTTTGGCAGGCAACGAGCCTAGACCCCGAGCCCTTCGGTAGCCCTAGAAGTCAATGTTAAGCCATTCACCCTTTCCAGCGAAAGGTTTCTCCGTGCGAGTAGTACTTCACCGAGTAACGGTACAGAGAAAGTTGTCTTGCTAATTCCATTAATGATCCACGAAGGCTGGATATCCAACAATCCATCCAAGCCTTAAGCCGATAAAAGAGAACGTTGCTGGTGTTCCCGAGTATTTCTAGTTTTTATTCGATTCCCCGTGAAAGTAGCCAGCCTTGGAATCGATGCGACAGGCCTCTGGAACGCCTGGTACGTGTTAGAAACAATTCGAACGCATCCAACGATCCGAGGGTATCCGCGACGCAGCGTCCAGGATTATGGGAATCGATTTCCGTCGCGGAAATTGTTATCGGAAGTTCGCCATGCCGCGCGACGGCCCGCCGAGAAAGTCTCTCGGTATTCTGTTATTTCTAGACTGCGGATTTTATGCGTTTACGACGAAAACGAGTTTATTTGTTTGGGTACATATTATTCAAAAGAGGGCCAAAAGTGTGGACAGACACGTTCCTGTTATTTTTGTAGTGTAATGTAAAAGAGTTACTTTCAGTGCTCCGTGAATTTAGACTCCGTAGATTTGCGATAAGGTAGAGTGACCAGGTTACCGACGAAAATAGGCAAAAAATGGTTTTACGTGCCTCGACTTTTCGTCCTTATATGAGAATGTTTTTCGCCGGGAATGGGCTCGTTCGGAAGAGGAAGATTCAATCTAGCGCGCGCTGGTCACGAGCTAACGAGATCATGCAGATATTTGGTAACATAAGCGTTAGAAATAGGCCAAAAATTGACGATGCGCATGCTGTGGAATCCGAGCATTTTTACGCCATTGGAATAATTTTCTGGATGAAATCGAGGGTAGCGCGCGCTAGAAAATATTTCCGGCTAATTGAGCTATACTTTATCTTGGTTCTATGCGAAATAAAGCGAAAAACTTGAAGCACGTTTCTGGCGAGTCAGAATTCATGATATCGGTAATACAGAGCGAAGAATGTGACAAGATGTTGAGTCAGTGGCTGAAAGCTGTGAACGGAAATTATACAGCAGTACCGACCTGCTGACTCTGTAAAAGTCGCGTGACTACCCTTGGCCTTTAACCCTTTGCACTCCAAAATTTTGCAAACACCTGTTAAACGTCGAGTCACACTCGACAAAGGAGTGCGAAGGGTTAAAGCAGATGACCGATCAAAAGAATTTAAGAGGTTCGGCATACGAATCTCAGCTTATTAAAATTGTTAAGGGTGCAATGAAATTTCCGCTTGGCTTCCGTTCAGTGCAATCGGAGCAAACAGTTCGATATAAAAATTAATTCACAGCTCCTGCAGGTAATCGATTAATTTTGGTACGGTGGACCCGAATAATCGGTGATTTCGCGGGTGAAAAGGGCTACATTCCCATCTTACCCTATTACGGAGAGGACCAGAACTGTGGAAGGGAGGGGTGTGTAGGTGCACGGAACGGCACGCGCTCCACGATAGGCCGCGTTATCTGTCACGTTTCCGCGAAATCCGCGTAATTGGCGGCGATAAGGTTTCCGACACCTGATTGTTAATCGCGGCAGATCGCGGAAACGGTATCGCGAGCGTGTGCGGTACGCGGAAAACACGCGGTTTCGGAATCCTCTGTGCGGGTTCTGTTCGGTGAGTAGCGTCGCGTCGCGGCGAATAAACAGATCAGACAAGGTTAGGTAACGATATTAAGGCTTTAATGGGATTAAGCGGTGCGGCGATCAAACAGCGAAGACTTATCGCGGTGCGAGGAACAAATCGGCGGTCCTTGCGGCCGTATTCTAACGCGTCCGACGGCTTTATTACGGCCAACAGAATCGCGGCCGATGGATTTCCTCCAATTAGGCCGGTCCGATCGAGCCTCCGGGCGCTTTGTTGCGGGACAGGAAACGGAACACGGTCGGGAAACACGGCCGTGTTGATTGCCGGTGCGACCGCAAATTGATCATCGATGAGTTCCTTTTTTTCTTCTCCCCCACCCCCACCCCCGTTTTATTTATTCCGCGAGCTCTCGCCCGCTTTTCCATTACGAGGATACGATTCGATTCGATTCGATTCGATCTTCGAACGTATTCCACGGTCCCCTGGTTTCCGCAGAATTCTCGCCGCGGTTCAAACGATTCCGCTGCTCGCGGTTCCCGGCCTTTTTTCCATCGATGAGCATTGTCCAGCGATTCTCCCGGTCTATAGGAGCCACTTGTTGGTCGAAATAAATCGCGACTATTTCGGCGGAACTTGTTGACCGGCTATTCGCCTAAGCCGATCGAACTCTGGCTTCGCTGGATCTCTTCGACCTGCCAGCTGTGGCCCTTCGAACTTATTGGCTCTCGAATCAATTTCATACGCGGCAACGCATTCACGGACTCGTCGAATTTCCGATTCTCTGCCGACGAGTCTCCCGCTTTTGCCACATTTTATCGTTTCTATTAAACTCGGTTGAACCGCAACGTTTCCACATCTCTTTTAACGAGATTTGTTTGCACGCAAATCAGGTATTTGTGGTCGGTCTTTTGTTCTCGTGGCTTCGTTTGTTCTTCTACCTCTTGTCGTAATTACAAGCATAGCTTGACCCGTTTGCATCATAAGGAAATATGAGAAGAAGGCGTTTATCAGCAATCTTTTTTTTTTTAAATTATATTTAAGTACGAAAATGGCTACAAGTAAAAGAACTTCATATTTCAGCATTATAAGAAAAAATCATAATTACTACTTTCAAATGGTTAACGGTTAACGATGAAGGGTATTTTAAAAAATGGGGGGAACGGTGGGAGAAAGTAATAAGGATAAATGGAGGATTATACCGTCGATAAATAAGATCAAAATAATACAGTGTAGGTTATTTAGAATAGAGACGCACGAACTTTTCGCTTAATCCAATATTTCCTGTGGCAATTGTCAACGCAACAGCCTTCCCGGGGGATCAGAGGATTCGCAGGGGATTATGAGGGAATGACGACAAGACGCCAAAACATAGTAAAAACAACCGAGGTATTGAGCTAAGTGACGTAACATCGTAACGAGATCGCTCGCACGCCGCGAACAGTCCCAGGGTACGCTGCGTACGCGTGTTTCTGCGTTACTTAACAGTAAATCGCTGAGGTAGGACGAAGAACAAGCGCTCGGGGCTTATTGAGTTTAGGCTGGGAATGAAATAAGCGTTCTTCGCCGCGAGCATAAGCACGAGCGGCCGCGATAACTTTATCCTTCCCGCGCCGTTGTTTTGCTATCGTCGCGTTCCGCGAGAAGATTGAGTAATCACCGTCATTACTATGTTTTGCGTATGCAACTCTCCCCGGACTCTTAACGCGACGGGACACATTTGCATGATTTTCACAGGCTGTCCCAGGTTCAAGGTGGATTTCAAATAAGAAACATTTGCGTCCACTATACCGGGTCAAAAGTATGAGACCACAATTAAAAATCGCTCAATTTCCTCAAAATTCTACCAAACGAGTTGAGATTTCTCGAGTTAGATGACTCATGTTAGATGACAGTTTAACGGGTAAATGAAATGTTGAATACAATTGGTGTTGGTCGGAATTGCGAGGAGAAAAGTTGAAGTAAATTTTGTCAACTTTTTTATCTGTAAGGAAACTTTAATCAATACGTTTTGTAGGTCTACGTCGATTACGTGTATGGCGAAAATTTTATCCAAATCGGTGATCGTTGCTACGAACAATAAACATTTGAAGATGAGAGCTGAAGGGTGAAGGTCGTAGATCACTAGATTGCGGATGTTTATACAATTTTCAATTTTTGTAGATAAATTTGAGGAAAATGGAATCACATGAAATTTTATTTTTAGTGAGAATAGCCTTTGTAGATCCGAAATACATAAAAATCGTCATAAATTCTTTCGAATTTTATGTTCTCGGAATTTTTGAAAATTTTTATAAACGCATAAAGTTCCGTAGACTAGTGATCACAGTTAACCCTTTGCACTCGTGTGGCGACTCTGAAGCACCACTAAAAATTGTTGTCGCATTATTTCGAAGAAATTACATAAAATATTACACAATATTTGTTACATTACAAAATTTGTATTCAACAGATTACTAAACATTTAAATATTATATGTGGAAATCGGATCAGTTTCCTCTGAATAAAATGAAAACGTTCTAAGACGGAAGAAAAATTTAGTTTTAATAGCGCCGAGTTTAGTTTAATGAAAATAGCGCCGAGTGCAAAGGGTTAAATGTTTATAGATAAATTTGAGGAAAATGGAATCACATGAAATTTTATTTTTAGTGAGAATAGCCTTTGTAGATCCGAAATACATAAAAATCGTAATAAATTCTTTCGAATTTTATGTTCTCGGAATTTTTGAAAATTTTTATAAACGCATAATGTTCCGTAGTCAGGAACATGAACATTATCTAACAGGTATAAGGTGTCCAATCAATTGAGTCGAAGTTGCGATCAATGTGTGCATACAACACAATAATTTCAATCATTTCATATAATGAAACAGTTGCGTCGCGACTCGCAACACTTCCACGAAATTACTTTTTCTCCTAAACCACATTTCCCTCGAACAAAACCTAACAAACGAGATTCTCGCAAACAATGGGCATCTGAGTGCAACGAGCAAGGACCAACTCGTACGTTCTCCTCTCCCGACCATTCCAGGAAGGGTCCCAGGCCCTTGGGCCCTCTGTCGCGGATTCTGTCTTCGTTTCCTGGATTCGCCGGTTCCCTCGCGGTCTCGAAGAATGGCAGCGAGGATGAAGCTCGGCCGGTTGCGTCGAACGCTCGGCGTGTCATTTATAGCCAGCTGTCGGTCTATTTTAATCGAATACTCCCGTTGGACTCGGGCCCGAGTGTGACGGCCCTTAAAAGTGTCAAGCGGCTCGCGCGCGATAAGATTAAGCGTGTTTACGAGCGCAGTCTTGAACCTTGCACCCGTGTCGTGAGTCCGTGAGTCGTGAGTCGTGAAACGTGAGCCGTGTGTGCTGTGTGTCGTGCGCTCTCTCGTTATGCGCGCGCGGTCTCGCGCTACGAGACGCGCAGCGGTCCCGAGCGAACTCCGTTTCTGCGATAACGCGTTCGAATTCCGAAACACGCGGTTTCTCCGAAAATCCAGTTCCGAAATCCCTTCGATCCCCGGAGTTGAAGCTTTCGACTAACTAACGTTTCCGTGTTGTTTCAGGCTCCGCGTCGTTGGAACAGAAGAACGGCAACGGCAGCGCGAAGAACAACAAAACGAACAACAACGGAGTCGAGGTGAACAGAAACGAGGAGCAGAATGGTACCGGCGACAAGGGCAAGAAGAAGCCGAGCGCACCTGGAAGCGGTCCTCTGTTGCAACAAGCGTAAGTTTCGATGTTCCCGATGCATAAGCCCCCGTCGCGTCGGCGACTTAGGGGACGAGTTCACTGGGACTGCGATTCTAGCGGAAAAGCGTCAACGTAGAATGAATACTTTTATGACGGAGACGTTCACATCGAAGCGGCGAGTAGAGCATAGTTAGCAGTCGACGCTGCTAGTATCGCAGCTGCAATGTAGGGGAAGGTTGTTTAAGTCGAAGGTTGTTTAGGTCGTACCTAGGTCTTTTCTATAACTAGAACGCACTATATGCAACTCAGAATACTGTATTCGCGTAGCCTAAGATGATACTTCGAGCATGTTCTTTAGTCAGTTATCGTCAAATCAGCATTGGAAAGTTCTGCCAAAAAATTATTTTGTTCCTCGGCTTATTAAATTTCTTGTGGTGTTTGAAAGCATCTGTGATAAGTAAAACACAACTAAATATGTATTGCATATTAAATATTGGTTATACATCTATCCATGTATTGTTTCCTACATGGATTTTCTTAAATATTCCTTCTGATGTATTTATTGAGGTTATGTGGAACGGGAAGCACATGTTCGTTAACTCGTACCTGTTTGCGCTTTTTAAGTCGTACCGGTGGTACGACTTAACGTTCCATGCGTTTTACAATGTCAGCGCAGCTAGATTGTGAGTTAACGTCGTCTTCATATAAAGATTATCTGCAAAAATGTGGAGAACAAAAAGAGACGTCTGTGAAGCGAAAAATAATAACAGGAGCATCCAATAAGAAAAAAAAGAATAATAATGAGTGGTATTGTACTCTTTGTGATGAGAATAGGAAAGATAATATGATTCAGTGCCTAAAATGCAAAATTTGGATGCATGACAAATGTGCTGGAGTGTCCAAAAAAGTCAAAAAATTCATTTGTACTAATTGCAAATAAATAAATTATTATTTAACTAATATCTACTCCGATTTTGATATTACTTTGGTATAGGTACGACTTTGGGATCGGAGGTACGACTTAACAAACCGGTTTGATAAGTCGTACCGATCACCTATTTTTTTAAATTGATGTTTTACAGAAATATAAACAGTTCTGATGCATTATTTTCATACGAATAAAAGCTATATTTACTAAAGTTGGTATATATATCGCAAAACCGATATTTTGTTGCAAAATGTTCAATTTAGAGACAATTTTATTTTAGAGGTACGACTTAAACAACCTTCCCCTACCTCGTACGTTTAGGTGTGTCGCGTCTGGACAGCTATCCGAGCCAAAACGTGCTCGGAGGCGACGGCGCCGCGAATTGGTAAACCCGGTGGAACCGTAAACTGTAGTTCCCGAGATCCTCTAGACCGGGAAGCAACCGGGACACTACCTAAAAATTCTTTTTACTTCTTCCAAAGTGGTTGCGCGACGGACGAGTCGGGATTACTATTTTATCCTCGAACTTGAAGTTCCTTTCGCGGCTCCTCGGGGTTTACCGCGTCGCGCAGTTGCTTCCTTCGGGCACATTTTCTCTGGAAGGGACGGTTGCGTTCGCCTCGCTCGAACTTCTTCTAAATATAATATCTTTCGGTCGTCGGTCGATTCGCGTTGCATAATCCGTTATTCGCATCCGCGCCGTGGCATCGCGGTCTGCGAATAGATCTGCCAGAGATAAATAATAGTGCCACTTTAAAATAACCGCGAAACCGACGACGCGCCTCGAACCACGCCTCCTTCTCGTCGAACGCCATTTTTACGGCGCCCGCGTCGCGTCGCGTCGATCGAACGAGAACCAACGGCCGTTCGAAACACACCTGTGGATCATTCGCTTTCGCGTCACGAAACGATCTTGTACATTTGTATACAAGCTGTCCCAGAAAATAGTCGCGAATCTAATAATCCTCCCGTCTCGAGTTGCGAAATGTTACGATCGACGATACTATCTTTCGGGACGTCGCGTATACATACAGCGGGTGTAGAAAGTATTCGTACACCAAATAAATTTTAGACAAAAGTTCGTAAAACTGTTGTTTACTAATTATTTTTTATATACAATGAGTATTAACATATTCAATGCTACTGATATCACCGATGTCGACAAACATACTGACGATCCACGAAGGACCACGATCGACGGTCCACGATCCTCGATATTATGATATGTTTACATTATAAATTCTCTTGTAAGCAGTTCAAATTGAGAACTGTACGAATAGTTATTGCTCGTGTATTTCTGTCGATTTTGTGTTTTTTCTTGTTAATTTTGTAAGTTATGCAAGTAAATCATTTTTTTTCTGCACTGCATCTATTCTATAAATATCCTATTACGAACTTTTATGTCAAATTTATTGGTGTACGAATACTTTCTACACCCACTGTAATAGCATTTCTCACGGTAAACTATAACCGATCGTTTTTTCATGTTCCAGAGAGATATCCACCAGCCAGCTCGACTTCTTCAAGATGCTCGACGAGAAGATCGAGAATGTAAGTTTCGGAAACGAGAAGAATCCCAACCCTCGTGCTGCGGTTCCACCCGTCGGCCTGTTCACCGGGAAGGAAAAGTTTCGACGACCTCCGATTTTCCGACAGCGTAACGAACGCTCCTACGCCATTGGCCACGCACCGAGACAATCGACCGGTGAACAGATCGTCGAGTCGAATTTAATTTCTCGTCCTTGCGACGTCGGATCGAGTTCCGCGAACACGAGCCTGCTCGAATCGGAGTTCGATACGCGTCCGTAACGGCAGGAAGCGAGCGAAAGTGCCCCGGAAACTGGTCCCCGGCTATCGAATGTCCTGGAAACACACCCCGATGCTGTGCGCGAGCTAGCCGGAGACCGGTAACGATGCTCGCGATCCGATGGGGGCTGCGAATATTCCGATTCGCGCAACGAACGGACGCGCGGGCGGTCTAATTAGCGCAAATGACTCTGCGCTTTCATCGAACGCGAATAGAAAACTGATGCGGGGTTAATTACGCTAGCGACCCTAGCCTTAGACGCTTCCAGCCGCGCTGCGATGATCCAACATTGCCCGAACGATCGTTCGAGCGCAACGGAATTCGTGTCGCGACTCGCGAGGAACAATCGCGTTCCCTTCAGCGGTCCCATTAGGCGTTGCGTCATTCCGTACCCCGGTGGATCGTCCTTGCGTTGCCGCGTTTCCCACGCGACGAGACCCGACCTGACCCGGCCCGTGTCGACCCGACGCGCCGCACGTAATGACGCTTTTATCCCGATTATGGAAAGATCGGGATCAGCCTCGAATTATGCGAGCCGTGCGGCCGCCTCGCTTCTATCGCGTCGGCGAAACGCACGCTCGAACCAGGCCACGTAAAATAGACGTCCCCTTAAGGCTTCAGCGGCCTTGCCGAGCAGCCTTGTTGCAATAATAATATTAATCCGCGCGGCGGTCGCCGGTGGATCTCCTGCCGCTTTCGTCGGCCGCTCGCGAACTGTTATCGACCGTGGGACAGGGATTCGCTTTCTCTCTCGCTCTCTCCCGCGCTCTCGAGCTATGTTTCGTTCGGGCCTGGACACCTTGGCGTCGACCAACCTTGCCCCTCCCTCTCCATTCGTCATCGGTTTTTCCAAAGCGCGTGCACACCCGGTCGTACTTGACCGGGACTCGTTCATTTGCATCTTCCTCGACGGCGTTGCGAGGTTCCTCTTTTAATTAATGCCAGCCCGTTACCCCAGGTTCGATGCACCGGTTTCCACGAGTTAGGGTACGTTTACGTTCTAGAGCTGACGATAAAAGCCCGTGATCCGGTGAGCGTTGCCTCGACGTAAACGCTTCCACCGTAAAACAATGGAATGCGTTTCTACGCTTCGCTGGGATCGTTTATCGCGACTCGGAACGTAAACCTTAGGAAACATAGAACGTTCGCTTCGACGCAGCAGATAGAGGATTTCACAGCGAGAGACAATGCTGCAGACTTGTTTACTATTCTAGAGCTATCTCGGCCAGCGCAACATTGTTGCGCTAAATATAGACAGAAACGTCGAAGCGAGTGCGCGATTTCCAAACGGCCGATATCGTTGTGAAACCGGGCTATCGAATTTTTCGTATATCGCGACTGGCGGATTCCAAGTCCTAGGCTCCTCCGTGCGTCTCTGGAGTACCCGTTTGCCGGCAAAGGAGGGTGTGCCAACGTCGGTGAATCGGTAATTGGCACGGAGCGGCGCGCGGAGATGGTGGTAATTAATGCTAATCGAAAGTTCGATGCACCGTCGTTGCTCTTGTTTACGATGTTGCAGAGAAACGCGACACGATACTGCGCGGTAAACGCGGAAGACTTTGGCCAGACAAGGTCGCCGACTGTCTGACTACTCCCACCTTTTCCACCATCTATCGCTGCGACTCCCATCGCCCCGTTGCGTTGCATTGGTCGCGGCGTTCTCGCTCGCTCTTCGATCTACGCCTTTTGTATACCGATACCCCGTTCCAGAGAGAGAGAGAAAGAGGGAGATAGTAATCGCGGACGTTTCGATTTCAGGGGCCCGACTACGACGAGAGCCTGGACGCGACGACCCGAGCCGAGCGACTCTCCAGCCACCTGCGTCAATGGGAGCTAGCCAGCGTGAGCTGGTCCAGCGTTCGCAGCTCGATCTCGAACGCGTCCCGACAGAGCCTGACCGCCAAGGACCGGGAGGGAATGAGGAACATCGTGGGCGGCCGACCGGAGAGCGCGCCCATCTACACCAGGAACGCGAACAGGGTGGACGGGCTGCAGGAAAGCCATCATTGTCCCTCGCCGAGCATGCCTCGGCACGTGTTGGAGTCGATCACGCAGAGCCCCACGCAGAGCCTGAAGAACGCAACGCCGCCGGGCAGTGGCTCGTCGCCGACCAGCCTGCGCTACCACGACGGCTACAAGGACTGCAACGTGAACCAGCCGTCCGGCAAACCGGTGAAGGTGCATTACGCCGGCCAGAGCCCCGTCAACGGGGAGTACGTGACGCAACAGGCGCTCTATCGCGAACAGTATTTGCAGCAGACCGGCATAATCACTGTGCCGCCGCAGTACTCGGCCGGATCGCCGGCCGGCAACCTTCTCAGGAACAATCCGTACGTGCAACAGTATCAGATCGCCAGTCCCCAGCATTTCTCGACGCCGAGGAAGCGCGGATTCAACACCGCGCAAATGACGTGACCGGGATCACCGTGTACCACCAGATAAGACTGAACACGAGACGCTCCGAGAGTCGGCGAGAGTACAACGAGAGCACCGAAAGCACCGAGAGCATCGAGAGCACCGACAGAGAGATAGAAAAAGAAAGAGAAAGAGAGAGATAGATCGCCGTTTCGAGCGAACAGAAAGGAGAGAGAGAGCCCCTCCCGGCGGCTGGAGACTGACCAACGGACGGAGAACGATTTACGGATGCTTCTCTGTATGTTCCTAAACACGATTCCGTACATTTTTCCAAGCGATCGGCCGTTTGCGGTATAGTCGACGAACGCACCGCGCGTATTCCCACGTCGGTGTTTTGGCCTAAAGACGAGTCGTCGATCTTTAGCTCGGAAACAACGCGACGATCGTCGTAGAATCTACTACCCTGTCGCCTCTGCCCCCCACCCCCTATCCTCCGTCTGATTCTTCGAAAGTCTTACCAGAATTCTTCGCTGCAAGTGCCAAAAATTGCTACGCGTCGAGCGAACCCGAGCGTCGCGGTCAAACGAGAGACATTGTCCGTTGAAACGATACTCCGTTCATATTGTAATTCATGTAAATCGATAACTTTTTCGATGTGTATATGATCTATACATACATACATAAATATATACAGTAATATATATATATATACACATACGCATATATGTATATAATATATATATACATATATTTTGTTTTCGTTCGTTCGTGTACTTTGTTTCTCTGTTTCTAATCGGGTAGTATATCCGCGTACCAGCTCTTTGGTAAGTGTATATTTCTGTAAACGGAAAGATGTTGTAAAAGCGAACTATTTAAGACAAGAAAACGATCAAAGAAAACTGCGTCGCCGATCCATCGATTTCGCCCGTAGCGTTTTGTATAATTGTATTAGCGAGATATATACCGGGATATAATATATACGCATACACACATATATACAGACAGTCACACGCACACACGCATATACATATATACATAATATATATGGCATATACGTGTGGTATGCATTTATGTATGTATCGAGACCGTCGAAAACGACAAATTCACCGACGAGAGAAAGAAAATCAGACATCGGATGTGTGTAGGAATCTTTTACTTATACCGTGTATAGATTCGTTGTATATGTACGTACATGTATCGATATACATTTAACTTAACGTGATGACTGTATATTTATATGTTGACCATGTTTTCGAGGAGAAAAGAAAGTTAACTATATATAATAGTTGATGATGATGAGAATTTTATATTTCATGTTGCTACGAGTACGCTCTGTATCGTGGGATACACACACTTTAAAACGAATTCGCTGCATCACACTGTCGACGACTGCGACTACTACTATCTTTCGTTCCGTTGAACAACTTTTTTTTGTACAAATAAATTCGTAATTTCTCCCCAATGATCCGTTCGAATTTCTTGTCCTAAACGAAACCTCCGCTCGATCGTATTTTTCTTTCTGATCGGTTTTTCCGTGATACTACAAACGGAAGAGGAATTAGAAGCCTCTGGTCTCCAAGCTAACAATAAAAATATTGCTGCGGTTTAAGCGGTTCACGTTACGCAACTCCGGCGAAATCCGTCGGCAAGTGGATTGGAAAGAAGGGACGACACCCGACGATAGATTTACCAGTACGTCTCCTCGTTCAACGTCACCGGACACGATTCTCTAGCCGCGAAAGAACGGTCAGCAAGCAGTCCCCGTGTAATCCGATTTGACGATTGGTTAATAAGATTTGGTTGTCCTGAAACCCCTGCGGTAGCAATCTAATCGCATTTCTTTATAAAACGAATATATACGCGTTCGTCGAAACAGTAGAGACAAGAGAGGAGATGGCCAGACTTTTGCTCTCCCTACGATAATGCCAGGCGATAATACGCATGCAGGTAAGGATGGAACTTAAAACTGCCTTTCCGCCATCTTCGCTGGATGATTTCCTTCCTCCTTGATCCTTTCTTTCTTCCTAAACACATTCCTTTTTCTCCCTCTGGTCCCCTTTCCGTCGCCCCTTTTTAAGATATGTGAAAATAGCTCCAATTCCACATAGAAAGTAACTAAAGATTCATTATATCTGCTCTGATTGGAGCCGATCTGGATCTGTATCAGGAGAATATGATATTGAAAGAGCTGGTACGAAATTTAGTAGTAGAAGTCAAAGAAAAGTCAGACCACCAAAATTTTTCGAAAATTCAGCTTTGTTTTCGAAGGATGTGAAATTGAAAGAGGTGGCACGAAATTAGCAGGAAATTCAGTAGTATAACTAAACGCCAAGTCGGACGTTCGGGAAAAATTGAGGGTTCAATAATTGTATTCGCAGATATGTCTTCTCGTTACATTGTCTTTATTTATTCATTGTTGATTATACATAAAATGATTGTGTTAAAATACAATATAAATGTTTACATGTAATGTGGATTGCGTGTCGGTAATCGTGTTATCCCACATGGTAACGTCCAGTAATTTAAGTTCGGCGTTATCTAGCTGTAGATTCGAGAACCAGAAAAGGGCATAAGATGCAATGCTGAATGTACGGTGGCGATTTTGTGAACTAAAGGTACAGACGCACTATCTGCACGTCACGTAAACACAAGTAGCAATTTTACGCAACATTCCTAGAATGTGAGCTAACAAATTTTCGATTATATACATCATTATTTTCCTTTATGTAACGTGATAGAACGTGTTTCACGCGACATGATTTCTCTCTCGTAATAGTGTGGACAGATAGGAAATGATGATGCGGGTTCTGTTCCAGGCTAAAAAGCTGATGCAGAAATAATGATGGGCATTATCGACTAAATTCAACTATCGACTAATTACTATTTAGTGACTACATACTATTGAATATTTAGTCGATAGTTTTTAGTCGACGGTGCCCATCACTTGCAGAAAAGTAGGAACATTAAAATCCCGAGTGTGAGTACTCTCATGTCCTCTCTGATGTGGATCTGTATCTCACCTTTAGTTCACCTAGTCGCCAATGTAAATAGTGATAACGTAGTGCAACGTAACGGTTCATCCGGACGTGTCGATCTGCTAAATATCCGGTAAATGAGTGATAAGTAATGTCCACGGGAACAATATTTCCAAGCTAAGTAAATTGTTTCAGTAAGTGGTACAATCGGTTTCAACAGTTTTACTAAGTAATAATACGGACAAGTCTTCAAATATGCCGATAGCACGTGGAGCGTTGATAGTTTTCGAAGGTTGCGATCGGGCGGGAAAATCTACACAAGTAAAAATGTTAATAGAAGCTTTAACTAAACTAAATATTCCTGCACAGAGTCAAGCTTTCCCGGGTAAGTGCCAGTTTTTGCTTTTGTTTCACAGCTCTTATGAGATATACAAATGTTAACGATATTAACATATTTATTTACAGATCGTACAACTTCCATTGGGTTAATGATAAACGATTACTTATTAAAAAAGCAGGAACACCCTCCAGAATTGGTGCATTTACTATTCTCTGCAAATAGATGGGAATTCAAGGACAAGATATTGAAAATGTTGCATAGTGGAACTACCGTCATTGTCGATAGGTATATTCTAAGAAAGTTACCTGTTATGGTTAGTTAAACATAAAATGCAAGCTCAATTTTCTTGTTAATATTGTCACAGGTATGCAGCGTCGGGCGCAGCATACACAGCAGCAACAACCGGAAAGAGTTTAGCCTGGTGTAAAGAAGCCGATAGAGGATTGCCTAGTCCCGACATGGTAATACTTTTGAAGGTGTCAAAAGAATCTCAGCATCTGCGAAGTAACTGGGGAAAAGAGAGATACGAGAATACCATGCTCCAACAATCCGTGGCATCCAACTTTAGTCAGTTGATGGATAGCACGTGGGTTACCTTTGATGCCGATCAGGACAAACAGACTCTACACTCTGAAATATTAAAGAACGTTCTACATACTATAGATGAAGCAAAGGATTGCCCAGTGACTGAACTGTATAATGCTGTTACGTGATTGTTATTTGTCATCTTTTGCTTATGAAAAACATGTACTATACATTGCATTATTTGTTGAAGGATGACATTTAGTTTTCTCAAATTTCTGTGCCTAAAAGGACAGACAGACTATACATTTTCAAATGTTAAAGAAAGTTCTACACACTATGACGAAGCAAAGGATTGCCAAGTGACTGAATTGTATAAAGCTGTTACGTGATTGTTACTTGTCATCTTTTGCCTATAACAAATATGTATTATAAATTGCACTGTTTCTTATAGGGGGACATATCTTATTTCAAAAAATTATTTCGCTAAAATTCCTGCTCTGTTATTTCACAATTTTTTAATAAAATGCTACAATGAAAATTGTATCCTAATTCTCTGCCCTTTGATAAGTATCGGTATCAAGTGAATCGCGAACGAAAACCAGTAAGTTTGTTTAGCTTTTTCGAAAATAGATGGCGTGATTGTTACGCGGCGTTTGTGAACAGCAACTCGGCGTACACCGGTACATTTCTTTATACCAGCGTTAGGGGTTGAAGAATTAACGGTTAAGCTGTGTTCGCAACAGAACCGGTGTACACAAGGGCTGCGACCGGATTCTGACGAGAACGAGTTGTTACGGCGGCGCAGGTATACGTCGTAAATCGGTCAGCATCGTCTGCACGATCTCTGCAACAGCCTCGGCGTCCATTTTGCATTATGTATGAGCAACTACAGCAGCAATGGTACGCATATTCTTGAAAGTATTTATGAACATTCAGATATACAATTAGATATACATTTGATGATACAAGAATTATCAAGCGTTCGAGCAACAATCTGCTCGACCAATTTTCTGGAGAATCGTGCCTAATAGTGGCTGTACGAGTAAAAAAGTATTCGAATATTCTCGGACGTTTGGGTAGCTGTTTGAAACATTTCGCGCCAACGCGTACGAATCCTACGAGATAATGATTTTACTCGCAAGATGGCGGATCGTCATTCGCTGGTACACGGTGGGTCTCCCTGTATTACCACGGAAGTATCCAGTAAAGATTTCCATTGCGCTCGAAAACGGTTTAAAAGTTAAACCCGCGGTTTTTCAACACAATTTCACTTTCGAGGAGATGCCGAGGGCGTAACGGTCACGATACACGAGACGGCCATGTTGTCGTTGCGTTCCTGGCTCGAGGAGCAATTAGCGGAGTTCTGGCTGCCGAAGACAAAGGTGGTCTCGAACTCCTTGAACCATTCGCGATCGGTCTTTAGCTTTTTCTTAGCGGACATGCTGCTGTCCGAGTCGTCCTCCGAGACGTTGGTACCGGAGGACATGCGTCGTTTCTTCGCGGTCTCGGTCTTTATCTTCAGACAGGGAGCTGCTCCTTCCAGCGAACAAGTTTCTTCGGCAGTTCCCTTCGAGGACTCGTAGGATTCTGCCGGTGCATTCGACGACATCCTTGCTCCTTCGATAACCGTGTCCTCTCTGGTTTCAGAGTCGTTGGTTGTGCCGCTTCCAGGCTCTCGATTCAACGCGTAGATGTCGGCGATCAGTTTCCTAGCGTAATCAGCCTTCGCGGTGGTAGTCCGAGTCAAAGCTTTGTCTATGATCGCCTGGACCGATCCCGCGACGTTATTCGATACCGCTTGGTGTCTGTGCACCGGATGCGAGTCTCGTTTGAACACTTCGCTGGCAATCGATCCTCCAAGCCCGACCTTACAGTCCCTCGCGGCAAAGGTATTTATAATACTTCCCGGCGTGTCTCTAGAAGCCCCGTGTTGCTCTCCGCTCTCCCTCCCCGCAGGAAATTCGGGAGAGGTTTCCCCGAAGGTTCTGTTCAAGGACTCTCCGTGCTCCTCCGGCACGGTCGGCCCTTTCTGCTCCAGGTTCTCCGACGAACGATCTCGCCTTCCGCTGTGGCACTTGTCGCGGCTAGTCGCCGCTACACGCTCCGATTCCTTCGTCGCGGAAGTCCCGGACCCGGCGGATTCGACTGGACGATCTCGAGCGGATTCGTTCATCATCGTTCCTTCGACGATCTCGTCAGAAATCCAGTCTACGCTGTCCTCGTTGACTTGCACCACCTCCCGGCTACTCCTTCTCAGATTGTAGCCGTGATAGCGGCCGCTGTCCGAAGCCGATGGCGGCTCGTCCGAGAGATCGTCGTCGAACATGACGAACCTCTTGAACGAGATGCCCGTGTGCAGGCTGTTCCAGCAGTCGCAGTCGATGTGCAGGAAGTTGTCGTCGGTCCGGAAGTGCGTCCTCTGGAAGCTGTAGACCACGATCTCCTGCGGGAGCGTCTCCCACGCCTCGATCAACGACTCCAAGATGTCCCGCAGGTTCCACTCCGAGGTGTGCCTCTTCAGCCTCTCCGCGTACCTTTCGTTCAAGATGTTTCATTTCACCGCGCTCTCGAGAAAACACGAGATACTGTTGTGAGCTCTGGGAGCTGACATAGTCCGCGATTGCTCCCAAAATGTTAACCCTTAACGGTCCGGAAGTGTTTCGAGTTTACTTCCCACCGGGGCCAAGCTAGTTTTCATACGAAGAGAAACTGTGGACGGAACATTTTTATATCAAGTATAGAAAGGAAAATATGTATAGTTCATTGTGTACATGCTTATACGGCGGCTTTGGTCCGTTAAGGGTTAAGGGCCGGAGTTTTAGGGACTGAATTGAATCATGGTACTGCCTTCCACATACTTCTAACGTCTCTGTGCCAACTCCCGAGCACCCAACGATACAAATTCCTACCTTCGCCTAAAAATCATCTTTACATAGTGGAACACGTCTTTCCGCAGGGGCCGCAGCAACGGAGGGAAGTCCTTCGGCAAATAAACGAGGCTCACGTTGCTCAACGGGAAGTCCCTGAGGGCCCGGCCTCTGCTGTGCCTTAGGAACAGCAGGATCTTCCGATTGGCCCGCGACATACGATCGTTCAGGGCTGTCAGCCAGTCCCTGAACAGGCCGTCGCTGATCGAGCTGTCCTCGCTGTGGCAGTAGACGTGATCCTTGGTCGTTGTCCTGGACGAGTACGGACCGCAGACGACCAGGGGCAGTTTCGTCGATCCCGAAGAGTTGCAGCCCAGCAGGACGGTGATTCGATTCCGCGAGGTGGTGCGGCCGTCCGGATCGCCTACGATCTTGCTGGACGACGTGATCCTCGACGGAAGAACGTCCGAGTACATGCTCAGCTCGTCCACGTGGAAGAGATCGCGGTACTTGTACCTGGTGATCGTCGACCTCATCATGTCGATCCAGTCACGGTAATTGCTGAACACCGGATTCAATCGCAGTTGATTCGCCGGTTCCGCGACGATGCCGTGCTCCTTCAGGAAGTTCGATATCCACTGGCTCGAGCATTTGAAACCTGGAATCGCAGGAGAACGGATCTCGATCCATCATTCGGTTAATGCCACGAGACGAGAGGGTACCGGTCAGCTCGAAGGTTTTCGTCAATTCGAGCGCCTTCTCGCACAGCAGATGTTTGTCCAGGACGCTGTTGGTCGCGTGCGTCTCGCAGACCCACCGGAACAGCTCGTGCTTCAGGATCTTCATGGCGGACTTTGTCAACTGCTTTTCTCTCATCATGGTTCGTCGAGCGAGGAACGAATCGTTCAAGGGATGACAGCTCTCCTCGGCCGGCGACCTTCGATTGTCGAACACGCCCAGGCCTCGACTCTGCGACGACATTTTCACGGCGGTGTGTCACTCTCGAAAATCGGAATTTGTCGGCAGCGAGAGTTTATTGTTTTCCGGTGAAACGTCGGCGAACTCGACTCTCGCTGCCACGAGTTTTAATCCGGCTCCCGTCCGGCGAAGCAATTTGCTAGAGACCCGAGATAAAAATAGGTTTCGCTCTCACGGACATGGACAGGCCCGGCCTACGCGCCGCGTCGGCCGGTGTGTTGACCGCTCGATGAGTATCATTCATCGTGCGCGCCGAGTTAAATTGCATTTCTCCGGGCGTCGTCCCGACGAGACATTTTCCACCGTAAATTTTCATTTTTAATACGCCGCTTCGCGCTGCAACCCCTTCAGAGGGGTGAGATTAGACTTACGGGGTCGCTTTTTGCGGCGTCTTTGTTCGCCCGCTATCACCAGCGATACCCCTTAAACGTCAAACGCTATTCACGGTGTCTAATGATTGATGGATAATTCCCGGGTAATTAATCACATTCGAACGCGGCGTTCTTGCGATCGGATGCCATTCCTCGTTACGGCGACATCACGTGATCCGTCTTTATTACCGGCACGGTCTGGATTAAAATCGCGACGGAAAATATAAAAGTAATGGCGTTCGCACAGCCGCGGCTGCGCGCAAGATAAAGCGAAGAACGGTGCAGAATCTCATCCGTCGGGGTTTTAAACACCGCGTTTTTATGAAATCATGTATAAGGCATTATCATAGAAAGCACCGAGGTCTTTTTGAAATTCAGATGAGAGGAAACATTGCCGGCGCACAATGGACGCTGCTGTAGCTAAATAAAATACGAACTTTTGACATCCCGCGAGGGGAAATTCCGAATTCGAGATTCTTGTCTCGAGACGGCGACGGCGGCGACGGTTGTCGGATCCTGAGGCGAGCCAATAATTTAGATCCCGTATCGAATCTTCGAGACACAACGAGGCACCGGTGTCCAGAAATTTACGGGCAGGGATGACGAATGCATCTCAGAGCTTCATACGCCAGAAGTGACTGTAAAGGGGCGGAAGCGATTAAATTTGCATGCGCCGTCAGAGGATCGCGTTCGCCGAAGCAGCAGCCAATTACGTCAGCGTTCTCGTAGATCCTCGCTATCCGATTATTATCAAGGATCGTATCACCGTTCAAGGAATAATCGAAATCACGTTGCTAAACGTTATCCGGAGTTTTGTCCACCGGGTACCCGGACTCGTTATCGACACGATTTGTTTGAACAAGTTCCAATTGTTATTTCATAAGCCGAAACGCCTACCGATGCGATCGCCGCGCAATATTCTTCGTTCGCCGAGGGGAGGCGATGCCAGATATCGAGCGGGAAAATAGAACGATTACTCGTTAACGAGTACCTGTTCGCGGCAAATGGCTCGCGAGCACGACGCGCGGCCGCTTGTTTACGAGTTTTGCATACAAGATTAGCGCGCGTCGTTATGCGTCCGCGTTCCCTGTCCGGCAGCGTCCCAGTTCGCAATCGGAACCGAGTCGAAGCGTCCCGGACAACGCCGATCGAACCTAATCTCACGGTTACACGCCAGTTATTTTCGGGGGAGAATCGTGCTCGCTGCACCGTTCGATGATTCATCGGAGGTTAAACTAATAACCGACTGTATGCTTGTTTGCCCCCTGCCGCGCTTTATCGCGACAAGCAACGCCGTTTATTTGCACGGTTGCTCGGAGACATTCGACCGCTGCTTCCGCCCCCGGGGAATGATTTCAAGGGCCAGTGCTTCGGCGACGACCGTGCTCGATCGCAACGCCTCCTCCTCGTCGCCGACAGGTAACCCGGACGACACCGTTCCGCAAACCAGACACGGTTGCTTTTATCTCCCGCAAATTCGACCCTGCCCATCGCGGATGTGCGATTCGATACACGGTCCCGTCGCGTCGATTCGCACTCGAACACCGCCGCCATTGTCGTCCCGTCAAGCGTCCAGAATGGCCGTTCGATCGAGCCATGACACATTGCGGTTCGATCGCGATATTTCGCACGGTGTGCCCGCCACGGTTTTATTCGCGACAATGGAATTCCGCTACGATTTAAACCCAGTTTCGAACACGCGCACACCTCCGACCCGATTCCTCCGCGGCCGGTTCATTAATTCTCTTTGATCGAAAGCCACCATCCCCCACGAGTTGGTGTATACGCGCTTACGGGTCAGTCAATGGGGAGATTCCGGGGTCTGTTAGACTGTTAGCGAATAAACGACCGACGGCGGAACGATAAATCAAGAGGGTAAACGAATTTGCAGGAGAGATATGCCGGAAATTTCCCCTCTCTCTCTCTCTCTCTCTCTCTCTCTCTCTCTCTCTGGCCCCGCGAAACTAATATTTTAAATCGATAGCGGCCGTGCTTCAGAAACGTTGACTAACAACCGGCGAGAACGAGCGCGATTCGTTTCGAACCTTCGGCTGATCAATCCTGCGTCGCAACACGAGGCTCTTTCGCTTTCTTCCGAGTTTCTTTCGCCAAAGTGCCAGAATTTTCGGTCGAACGACAACCACTGCTCTCTCGCAAATGGCTCGAACCGTTTTCCGCGACGGGTCCCCGCTTTTGCGAAGTTCGAGCTTAACGTTTCGCATGGCAACGTTTGTGAAAGTTTGATTACGGAACGGACGAATGCCGGCGTTAATCGCGGCCGCAGTCGTGTCGCGTTTGCGGCCTTTCAACGATCACGCGGAATCGGACGGACCTTGTTCAAATAATATTTGTTACTCGGAAGGAGGGAAAATTGGCTTGACTCGGATTCGGTGACGGATCGTCGATGGTTTGTGGCTGTCGATAATAAGTACACCTATACAGGGTGGCCCACAGTTACTATCGTTACTAACTTCTGTAAAAAATTTTTTGTCGTGTTTCTTTCTTAGCAACGAAGCACTGTTGACACCGATTTTTTCTCACTATTTATGAAATACTATTTCCCGCGAATAACTTGCTTTTTCTTAATGGGAAACACGGGCCGGGATGGATTTGACGTAACATTTAACCCTTTGCGGTCGTGTTAACGCTTAGCACTCGAATGGCGACTGTAAGGCGCCACTAAAAATTGCTGTATGATTATTCAAAATATTTTTTACATTATTAAATTTGTTTGTATTTGAAAAATTACTAAACGTTCCAGTACTCTACGAGTAAATTGCACCATTTTCGTATGTATAGCATGAAAAAATATATAGAAGAGAAATATTCTAGGTCGGAAGAAATGTTTCGTTTTAGAGTTAATATGGCTTCGAGTGCAAAGGGTTAAGATTATCGGGATAATATAAGATCAGTATGGTTCTCTGCTGTGGCGGCTCAGAGCAGACATACGACTGAAACGGTGAAAAAGGTTTGGTGGCAGACATACGACCACAAAGGGTTAAAATAGTAGTTTCAGCTCTTGTACTGCGTGGGGTTCGTTAATGTAGACCCGCGCATCTGTGTGGCCCCACAGGGAAAAAATCAGGAGGACAAATAAAAAAACACGCTCCGAGGTACCAAAGGAAGCCATCACAAAATTTTCAAGGAACGCCCTGGAACGTACGAGAAAGTAAATCGCAAAGAACCGACAACAGAAAAGTTATTTAACACTAGATTTACGGGACCCGTCAAAATGACGGTTTCTAATATTTTTAAATTGCGAACATTGAGATTGTAAAAATGCATCCATGAGCAATTATTTCACAAATTGATTTCATTGGGTATATATTAGCTCAACCGGAAAGCTCTGTCCATTTTTTAATTGAAAGAAAATAACATTTTCATACATTTAATAATATTTATTGTAGAATATACTTTCCATCGTTTTAGGAGAGTACATGTGTGTAAATGCAATGATAAAGGGAGATAGTCAACCGAAGTCAACTTGTAGTGTCACTTGGTGTGACACTATCGGACAGAACTTTCCGGTAGACCTAATATTATTAAAAGAAAAATGGCTACAAACTTTGACAGATAGATTCATGTTATTTTTATAAAGTCATGTAAAATAGTAATTTTTAGTGCTCCGTAAACCTAGTGTTAAATTTGACATCGGTCTCTGTTTGACCTACCCGAACTAATCGTTTCTTGCCGCTGGAGGTTTTCAGATCCTGCGGAGAGGATGAACTGTTTGATCCAGAGGATGCTGCACCGGGATCCGGCGAGACAGGTGGCCAGGAAAGAGGTGATCCCTCCGAAACCGGGGAATCCTGCGAAGCTGTTCGACGTGGACATCGTCTACGCGGAGATGACGGCTAAGACGAAGAACCGAGAGACAGTGTACCGTGGCCCTTACTCGCCGTTGTATTCGGCGATCTATCCTGTGGTTTGGGTGACGAGGGTGTTCGGCATGGCGCCGTACGATTTCACGGGCGACCGGATGACACCGTCGACCGTCTACTTCATGTTCACGTTAGCCTTCCTCGGCATTTACTCTTACATCATGTACATAGTGTTCCTGAGGTTCACCAGCATGAAACGGGAGAAGTCTATCCTGGACGTAGTCGAAACGACCAAGGTCCTAGAATTTAACACAATGACAATTGATAAATAATCCTTCAAATACGTTTCTACCGTTGAAGCGTTTTCTGGACGAAACGATGCTCCCCCGCAGGTGATCGTCAATTACCTGGTGGTGATGTACGAGCTGATCTCGAACATGTTCAGTCGCAGCAAGTTCGTCAAGATCTGGAACGATATGCAGGACTTCGACGATCAACTCCGCCAGCTGGGCTACCCGCGGAAAGAAGGATCCGTGGAGATCGGGGTGTGGATCCTGCTGGTCAGCCAGGTTGTCATCTGGACCCTGATCAATCAGAGCGGCATGTTCGCGTACTTGGAGGACTGGTCCTTCAACGTGAGCTACATGTGCACTTACGTGGGCACCGCGGTCTCCGTCTACAAGTTCAGCGGAATGGTCATATTCGTTGGACAACGGTTCCACCAACTGAACCAGATCGTCAAGGAGAACCTGCCGGCCCGGGTCGGCTACAAGAGCTCCGTCCTCAGCAGGAAGGTTCGCCACTTTGTCTCATCTACCTGTAAACACGTGTGAACACGCGTTAAGATGGGTCTACATTGGTCCAGTTGCATTCCAAGGAGGAGGACTCGCGTGTGGCACGCGAGCCACCAGTTGTCCAGGTCTCGTCTAGATCCAGGCAACGCGACGCACGACGTTGAAACAATGGGATGTGAATTTCCGAATCGAGCGACTGGACCAATGGACCGAATCTTCCGCAAAGAAGTCGTTAATATCTTTTGTCCCGAAAAGACGGCCCAGGAGCTGCACAGCAAGCTGATGTCGATGGCCGAGGATCTCGCCTCGCTCTACTCGTGGTCCTTGCTGCTCTGGCTGTTCGATCTGTGCGTGCACAGCGTCAGCAATCTCTATTTCATCTTCGTGCACATGTGGTCGATCGAAACCTGGGGTCTGGTAGCCAATATGAGCATATGGCTGGTCGCTTTCTGTACGCAAATCCTGGCGATCATCATCGGCTGCGACTACGCGATCACCGAGGTACGACCAATTGGTTTCGATCCTCTGTTCCCAACACGGTGGACGCGCAACCGCGGAAACTCGTGATCACCGAACGATCCGGTTAATTGCGTGTTTCAGGCGAACTCGATGGGCCCGATTCTTCTCGAGTGGGACGCCAGGATAATAACGAGGTTCCCGAACGACGTGAGTACCATCGTCAATCCGAACTATCTCCCAGTTGACGACTGGACTCTTCGCAGGACACGTTGCGCACCTCGATGCACTTTCTGCTCCGACGTCTCGAGTTCTCCGCCGGCGGCCTCTTCAACGTCAACCTGCTGCTGCTGTGCTCGGTACATGCGTTTCTCCTGGCGTGAGATTTCCGCGCCTTAACCAGTTAACTGTGGTCGACGTATATACTCGTCAATCCGAAACTATATCTCGGTGCTGTTAACGTATACTCGTATACGTATACTCGTGTATACTCGTCATTGCTTGATTTTAATTCTGCGCCGTGAGGGATTTTTAAAATTATTTTAGAGGGATTTTTAGAATTGTTAAATTCTTATCGAATGAAAAAGTAATTCTTCCCCACTTAGCTTTACAAGGGCTTTGGCTTTTATAATAGCCGCATTTGGCCAGCGTTCGACGTGTATATTCGTCATTGCTTGACTTTAATTCCGCGCCGTGAGGAATTTTTCAAACTCAATTCCACAGTTAACTGGTTAAGTGAGCTCTCGGTATTCGGTAGTTATCTACGATAGGGACGACCTCTGCGATATCGGTGACCTTGAAGTATGTTGTCAAGATCATCGCTTTGAACATTTTTTCCCTGTACGTATTAACTCTTTGAGGCAACTCTTTGAGCTCCTAAAGAAAATGAAAACCTTAGTTGCACAGAATTTTGCGAATTCACTGCGTCAAACTATGCGCCAACCTTACTCACAGCAGCGCACATAACCTACTGATGCGGTTCGATTTGCATAAATTTTTTTCCGCTTATTTACGCACTTATCATTGGTACATAGCATTGCCAACTGAAGGAAAAACTTTCAATAAAATATTAAACTGTATGACTATCGGTTAACTTTAACTTTTCGAGGTGGGTTAAAATATATCCTACCATGATTATAGTTTCTGGGGCTAAGGCGCAGTTTTGAACCTACCTGCATTCACCGGCTTCGGTTCGGGAAATTGAGGACTGGTTAAATGAGTTGTACTCAAGATTTTACAAAACCAACATATTCTGTTTATTCAGAAATTGGGGTTGAATCAGATGTTTAGAGGCTGATTTCGCGAGCAAGGATTTTATATAACTAGCGCATATACTAGAGGGCTTACAAGTGTTTCGCTTATGACAGTAATATTAATTTACCGAGTTGATGTACTCTTGAAGGGGCGCACGCAAATGGTAGTCGGCTGGGTTTTTGTGAGGCGCTCGCAATTCGGAGTCGTGAGCTTGGAAGGTGTTCGCCAGCTGTACCGGTGGACGCTGGGACACTCACTAACGTTACTATTTTCGCGACTTATTTCCCGTATGGATTTACTGTTCGAACTGCGCGAACTGAACTGGCTAGACTGATTAAATTGAACTGAGTGAGTTTGGGGCGTTGATTCCCTTTTTAGAATGTGGCCAGTCCTTTGTTTCTCAAAGGTGCTGACTTAGGGGTTTGCGTTTTTTTATTTTCTCGATGTCTCCTGATTAGTCAGCTAGCTGCGTGTTGCCAGGATGAATTCGACGTCTGTTCTTGTAGTTCGGCATAATTTGACACTTTCTTCGTTTCTTTCTAATCTGTAAGCTGATCTTCATCATCTGAAGTATTTTTCCGCGCTTCCTAAATGCGTAGAGTTGCTAACGTATATTTTACTTTTATTCTATTCCCTCGCATGACATCATCAGGTTTTTCCGTAGTAACTAATACTAATTCTTTATTTCACGCGTTTATTCGTTTACGGTCGAACCACCGGACGTGACACATGATAAGCTAAGCAAAATGTGGGACAGTTTTTAGCCCACCCAGCTCCAAAGAGTTAACGCCGCTCGACTCACCCAGTTAGCCGAATGTTGTTTCGAGTAAATTTTGCGGAATGTTTGTATCACACTTTGCGAGCAGAAGACTCGTCTATTTGGTACCATATTTGCAGCAGAATTTGCCACCAAAATTTTTCGACAAACTCCTAGCCAAATGCGGAAGTGCAAAGTTTGCACTTGAAATCGGAGAGGTCGCTCTGTCGTAAATAATTACCCAATCTTCTTCTTCTTCCTCCGACGACTCTTGATGATGTTTCGAGCCTCGAATTTTGCGAGTCGCGTTAGCGAATTGCATGCTCGAGCTGCATAATTCGTTGTAACAGATCGTAATAGTTGGCGACACTCGGCCTGTCCAATTTTGCGCCGGATATACGGCCGGGGCACGAACTCCCTCGGCGACGACATGCAATAACCGCGAGCTTTGAATACCGCCAGCAATCCCGGGGACATTTCACTTCGCGATTCGATTAATGCCGCTGCAGGAGTTTACGTTGGATCGATACAAAACAAATCAAATCATAGCCTGTTTGCTACGATAATGTCGCTACTCGTTTCCCTGCATATACAGAAACTTCGTGCCTCGACCAAATGACTCCTTGTCGCACAAAAAAACTGCTGGAACGTCCTTGATCTTCGTCAATTGTCGCCGTTCAATCGTTACAGAGATTCTCGAGCTACTCGATAAGTTTCGGAAATTATTAACTATTATTTAGCTGTCGGGAGCCTCTCGATCCCTTCAAATAACAATCCGACGAAAAGTTGGTAATTCTTGTCACAGTGAAGTCTCGATATATGTCGGCGACACGGGTCCTAATGTCGTTTATCGTTTAGCGCCAAACGTACAAAAAAAGACAGCTCATGCTCAGCGACCGAGGTATACCCCTCGGTAGTGGGGATAATTCTGCGACACTTGTCGACCACGGCTTGGCGACATATATAGAGGATTCGCTGTATCTCGGAAACTAAAAGAGACCGCTGGTTACATCTACAGGAACCAATTGTCCAGAATGATGAAAACATATTTCAGTTTCATCAAAATCCGTGAGGAGTAACCTTTTGCGGACAACAACCACGAAAAAAATTGAATACCTCTATCTCTGCTATAGATTTTGCTAAATCTTTAGAATTTTATATTTTCATACGGTTCATCGCAGCATGGAGTAAAACTGCAGATTAATTTTTTCAAATACGTAACGAAGACGAATCATTTGCAGATTATGGGGGTTCTGTCGACTTACCTGATCATCCTGCTGCAGTTCCCGTCGTAGGAGTCAGCGGGAACGTCGACGAGAAGCACGCCAGTCACTCGGATAGAACGAATTCTCTTCTGGATCGACCGGCGAGCGGATTTTCCGCCTAAAATTTTTCAGGGACGTCCAAAACCACTTTTCCCGCGGTAAGTACTACGCCCGGACTACGCGTCTCCGAATCCGCGGCGTTCTTCCAATTGCATTTCCATGGGAATTGCGTCTGTTACCCGGCGAAAGGTGCCTCCGCGAAATTACCAGTCAGAAAAATTGGTTTTTCCGCGGCGTAGGTTCGAACTCGATAAAAACTCTCGCGGCGTACGTACGCCGGTGACGTTGCTCGTCCCCTGTACGCCCCGCTCGCGACAGAAACGCGACAGACTCGGGATTGCTCTGCGCAGCATTGAAAATTGAGGCGAGCGTTTGTTAATCTTTAAACTGCAACGGTCCTGCCTAGTTGGGAACATTCAGATCCAATTTATCACCCTTTGAGTCGTTCACCGCTAGCGGCAATCCAATTCCTTCCGAAATTACGAATCTCTCCAGATGGGAGGGAAGTTAACAAAATTTGACGATGATCTCATTAATTCGTGACGGACTTCTTGGTTCTCAGCTCTCCGATTTAACGTTCTCCGGAATTGCGACGATTTCGGAACAGATAAGACAGCGATTAACAGGATTGGGTAGCTTCGAACGATCCTCATAATTCGCCGGGGGGAAGAACGCAAGATACCGGAAACCATCCGGGATTCGTAACTTTTGGTCGACGCTGTACCCCGAGTAAACTGCGACGCTTTCGAAGCTTTTCCCGAGCGAGCCGGGTAACCGCGATATTAATTTTCTGAGACGCTCTTCGATGCTTTGTGGATCCCTGGAGGGGAAGAATGATTGTGGTTATTAAGAGAAGAAGTTTGATCGATCCCTTCCCAAAGTCACGGTTTTCTCGAACTACTTCTCGAGCGGCGAGCCCGCTAATTACTTTCCCAAAAAGAGGTGCAGCAGGCGTAAGATCCTTTTGTTCCCGAACGCGAAGAGACGCTTCGGCACTCGCGCCGACCATAATCGCGCTTCGTGGAGCAGCTTCTCGAGCGATCATTTTCGGCGAACGCCGCCGAGACACGGGAGACAAAACGTTCGGCGAATTGAATACGATGTCGCCGATGGAATTTTCCAGGGAGCATGAAAAAATCGTTGACACTGGACAACCGCCAAGGGGGGGGGGGGGCGCGGTGCAGCAATTTTCTGGGCCATCAGCTTGGAAAATTGCGTCCTCCCTTGTTCCGTCGGCTTTCTTTCTCGCGGAGATACGCGCGAGCACGAGCACGATCACCGCACGCGAATTTCCATCGCGTTCGCGGATCTATTGGTCGGCTCGATTATATTAAAACGCGCAGCCCTCTCGCATTGCTCGTGCGCCTTGCGATTATTCCTGACAGGCACGCGAGCCTACGGCATACGTTTGATCGATCGCCAGGAGCAGATTTATTTTAATTACACGCCGAGCGGTCGCGTGCGCCGCGCCACGTATTCACCGACTGTACACGATCAGGACGTTTGAGAAATGTTCATCCCGATAATTCGCTATCCTGTTTTCCGTGCAAACGGAACCGTGGAAATGCGCCGCGAGACACGCGTCGAGTCGTCCCGCGAGTTGCGCGGTCTTCGATGCTAAGCCGCTCCTACGAGAGAAAGGAAAGTTATGCTCGTTGCACCCCTACGTTCGCTGACATGTCCCTCTTTCCCTCTCGAAATCCTCGGACACGTGTTTTGCACTTTTCTAATGTCTTTCATACCTTTCGAGATATTCGGCTGGAAAGTTTTCGAACGAACACCCTGGAGAGGAATCACTGTATCGGTAACAAGGAAACAGAATTTTATTGTTATGCCATGATCGTAGAGCTGCGACCACGCTGGAGCAACCTTTTGTCGCCTCGGTGATGATGAATAAAAAATTGTTCGATGTTCCTCCGGCGTGGACAGAGCTTAATAAATTCAATACGCGTTCATTCTCTCATCTTTCTGTCGCGTTGCATCGCGAGGTTAATCCAGGTTTGATTCCGGTTGCAGGTTTTCTCCCGCATGCGAGGCGTCGGGAACATTATCGGTGATGCATGCGCCGATTCGATGCAATTTACGAACTCCGGTTGAAACGTTAACTCGCGCTGGATGCAACGGCGTTCGTCGGCTCGGAACCGCAGCCTCGAACGATGCGCGAAGGACCACCGGAAGCTGCAGACCCTTGGAGAATTCGGATATCCCGGAGAGCTTCCGCTTCGTTCTCGCAACTTCGACCTTTCACCCGGGACAATGTGAGCGCGGTTTGAACGCGCAATCGTTGGAAGTTCCCGCGATTCGTTACATTGTTCCCGTGCTCCCTCGTTCGCGGGATTAAACTTAGTCTCGATCTTGAGCCCTCGTCCGCTTATTCCTCGCTGCGAACTTGTAAATTTGGTTTTCCTAATCCCCCATTTATTCCACGGTTACAACGATTGGAATATTCTTTTATATTTATAGTTTACTAGGAACGAAAAGAGTGCTAACTTCTTAACGCTTTGCCGAGGGCTAAATATTGCCTGGGATAAAATGGAATTTCGTTTCAATTTCAAGGAAATTAACGGGACAGATGTAATATTGGGCGAAGTAAAAAGTTCTGAGCGTTTTTTCTCTTTATTTAGACGATGAAATTAACAAAGTTAGAATTTTCGGATTTAGATCAAATATGCGCCGTTTTGTTCGATAACTTTTGTCCATTTTGAAGGCAATTTCATAATTCCGCGATTGAAGAAGTCCTCTTCCCTATTGGTAAAAAACTTGATTAGCTCATTTTCGCAAGCCTCTCTTGAGGCCAGTTTTTCACCATCAAGAAAATTTTGACAACGAGAACATTTTTAGCTTGGATGGGAGGTTATGTCGCACCCGCCGTATAGCCCAGACCTGGCACCAAGCGATTATCACCTATTCAAGCATTTGCAAAATTTTCTTGATGGTAGAAGAAGAGGAAAAACGCTCAGAACTTTTTACTTCACCCAATATTTTGCAGACTTTGATCAAACTATCCGTCGTGAGACTAACTCGATGTAGGTAGAAGGGGAGAAAAGTAGTCGGGAAAAAATCCAGAAAAAGCAAGAACTGTTTTCCGCGTATCGCAGATGTTTTAATTAAGTCTAATGTAAGTCTATCGCGGAAATAACGCGCCTGGAGCTCGCGCGAAACGGAGGAATAATTTTCGGAGATCTACAGGTTGCCGCGTGAAAAAGCATAGTTCCGAGAGGAGTTTCGCCGGTATCTTATTAACTTACGGCAGGCAGTAAAAAGCGCGCGTTGCAACGTACACGAAAAACAGGGAACGCCCGCGAAGAGTAACGGCGAAGGTCGAGGAGTGCGGCGGCGAGATAAAGTCTAGTGAATTATTCGCTCGACACGGAGCATTGCGATAATGGCTAGATCCAGCGTTTAAGAATAAAGTTTCCGCAGCGCATTAACCGTGGAAGCGCGCCCGGGCTCATTGAAATTGATCGGGTTCCAGCGCCCTCCTACGTCGACGACGATCCTCCCACCGAATTAAAAGTTGTCTCTTAATTCGTACCGAAAGCAAACCAGATATTTCTCGAATGTACTTCTCGAAACGCCCGCGGGAGGAGAAGTGAGCCGTAAAGAAGACAGCTCTCCTCCGGCAACTTTTTCCCCCGCTCGACATTATTTCCCTTCAAAGAATTAATTAGCGTTTCTACTCGGTCGGTTGAGATTTCCGCCGAGGAGTTCGCGATAGAAATTTACCGAGAGAAAGAGAAAGGCACTTCAGTGGTTTTTCGCGTGTCGGTGGGCACGTGTACCCCCCCACCCCCCTCCGCGAAGGGTGCGGTAGGTCATATCGGAACACGTGGGTGTACGACGAGCTCGTAAATCTGTGTTCCGGGCGGTATCGTAACGCGAAAACTGTGTAACGCGATGTCAGCCACGTGCGGGGACTGTTTCCGGTCTCGTCTCCGGAGTCTCGTTACCGTTGAACCGTCCGGAGGTCGTCGACTTCCCGAAAAACTCTCGTTTTCCTCATCCGCAACTTCGGTCGACGATATTTTATTTCCGGTAAAGTTACTCCGCAACCGGGGTCCACGGTTCATTAAGAAATATAATAGATAATAGACATATATAGAGGATTCGCTGTACCTCGGAAACTAAAAGCGACCGCTGTTCACATCTGTAGGAACCAATTGTCCAGAATGACGACCTTGGAAACGTATTTCAGTTTTATCAAAATCGGTAAAGTTTCTCCGCCACCGGGGTCGACGGTTCATTAAGAAGTATAATAGATAAGGGAAGCGAGAGTGGGAATTTAGTGCGCAATGCATCTTTGAGTTAGCGTAGTTTCGAGACGATGGGGTTGTAACAGGCTAGTTTGCAGCGGCGCTCAGACAGCTTCCTTAAAAAGGATTTATGCGGCACGGGCGACCTCGAGTGTCCGCGCGCCCTTGACACGACACCTACGAAACGGGAGTCCGGGAGTGCGACCTACGTGTCCGGATAGGTACGTGCAGCGGATTTCGGTGCGCTCGGCGCATCCAACGGTGCGCTAATGGCCGCCGTTACAACCCACGCTCCTCACCCACGTCACACAGCGTCCCGTAGCGCGCGCCAGCTCCTGCGTCGCCCGTACACGTCCACGGACACCTTGATACGCATACGGTACACGTATATGGAAGCCAACGCAAAGATTTCGGTGTGACGGTCCCGCGGGCCCGACGCCGCATTTACTTTCATAACGTCATAACGCGATAACGTCACCGGGATCTTGTTCGCTGTTAACGAGGATAAGGACGATCGGCGACCCGATCCTAGGAAAACTCGAAAATTCCCGTTAGAAACTGTCGTCAACCGTGTTGCGGCTTGCGTCATGCCAGTCGAAAGAAAAATCAAAGAGACCATGAACCAAGCCCCCTCCCCTCTGCTGCCACGGAGGCATTTCATGCGATTCCCTGTAAAGTGGTGTCAGCTCGGACGGACATTTCGCAAGACTCTTTTAACATTCTTTAGTAAACTCGAGTTGCTGTTTGAATCGTCAAGTCACTTTGTTTCGCATTTTATTTCCTTCGGTCTCGCAGCAGCTCTCCCGTTCCTCGCCCCGCAAACCCGTATCCCCGACTACCATCCGAGAGAATTCCCGTCGAAGCGACCGATCCGAACGTCCAACGATACAATCAACCTCGCCGCTATCGCCTCTCTCTCTCACGATCCTAGCCGCAGCTGCCGGGATTTGCGATATTCCCCGCCTTCTCTTTATGGTAATCCCGACCGCCATCTTCGCGGCCAATCTGTCGCAATGGAACCTTCGCCGCCCCGCCGCCGGCCAAATTAATTGGAAAAAAATCGTTTCTCTCTCTCTCTCTCTCTCCGAACGAGAGCAATATCGCTTTTCGCGCCGCTGAATTTAATTTACGGAAATGGAATCGCGGGGGCCGCTCCTGCCGGTTTAATTGACAAACTTTTTAATCGGTGTTAAAACTATTAGTCTGCTCGATATGCGTCGTGAATAAACTGCGAGTTTTTATGCGTTCACGGTATCTCGAATTTGTAAAATACGGGAAGGACGAACCTCTCCTCCCTCACCCGTCCGAGAACCTTTTTAGTCGACAAAGTAAAAAGTAGAAAGAAAGCATAGGGAAACTTCCGAGCATAATATACAATATATGTATATAGTAGAAAATTACTCCCTCTGTCCCATAATAATATAATAGTAGTAAGTGAATATTTAACACTAAGCTTACCAAGTACAAAACATATGAAAGTGAAACGTCCTTTAGGAGGGAGAAGATTGAATTTGTTTGAACTTTGTACGACTTTTCGAAGAATTCCGTAATTTCCTATGAAAACGTTTTTATAGTTTCAGTAATTCTGAAATCCGGCCATTTTGACCGGGGTCGGTTTAGCGTTAAACGGGAATTATTGGCGACTGCAGCTGTATGTTATGTTGCAGCGCAAAATTGCGGAACCTTCAATCAAAATCAATGTTTCGTGACGTCTGTCATTTGTTTTGACATGTCTTTCAATCATTAATTTCAATTTCAATTTCTTTTTTATAATTTCATCCGCTGATCGAAATCAATCGTTTGACTTCAGTTAAAAATATCAAACCGTTGTGAAAGTAAGATGAAGAAAGAGTTTTCAGGCAAAGATGGCGATTGTTTAATGATTTTAGGCTTACGCATATAGGGAAAGCAAAGTTTTGCAGCCAAGGGATCTCACCTTCAAGTTTAAAATGCAGTAACGAGATTATTGAAAAATCCAGAAGTTATCTGAACACTCGGAATAAAAATTAGAAGTAGTATTTTGAATTTATTGTTCAATTTAATCTAGTTTTTTGATAATATAAATGTTGTCTTCTATATTTAGTTTCTTTTGCTAGTATTACTATGGGCAAATTAAATTCATCAACTGTTACTATTATTATGGTACAGACGGGGTACGTTTAACCAGTTAAGTGCGTTCGACGTTCATAAACGCCAATCTAAAATTATATTGCAGCGCTGTTGACGTGTATACTCGTCGTGTACAATAAAAACTGGAAATTTCTATAAGATGTGATCGAAATGTCATTTGATGGTATGTTTCCTTTATGATACCAATAAAAGTGCTATGTATTCTTAAAAAAAAAAGAATTTTATTACTCTCTTTGATGTATTGGATATTGCTCGTACAATGTATTACTTTGTACAAGCAAAGTTAATTATTTTCTCCAATACATCTGGTATTCTCCAAATTGTTTGTTTAATTTTCCTTCTGTATGCATTTGATTATTTTTTCGCAATTTTTAAGTTTTTCAACAAAATGAATTGCTAATTTTTTACGGAATAAAAATGTAATCCTTTCTCATTTCGCTTTACAGTTTTCGTAAAATGTATAACAGGGGCATTCGGCCTGCATTCGACGTGTATTCTCGTCATTGCTCGATGTTAATTTCGCGCCTCGTGAGGGATTTTTAAAATTAAATTCCGCACTCAACTGGTTGAATACTAGCACATTAAATAGAATGTAATTTTCCAATTGAGATTTTTTCCGGGAGAACGTATAGAGGTCACAGAATGATTAAACACAGAATTTTGTAATCCGTTGCGAGGTTTTATTAAACATATCTAAAACAAACAACAGTACAGCATTGGGTTTCATACATACTCGTAAATAAATTTGTACAAATTCGTTGCGTCTGCAGTCTCTAGCCTAACCTATGTCTACGGTAGAAGCCCAACGCTGTTTCGCACGGGTACGTAATACTGATACGTCGCAAGATCACAAACTATAAAACACCACGTTCGAGTTCTCTGTAAATATTTCGTTACAGAAATATATACGAGCAATACGGACCGTTTGCGCGGATCTGGCAGGCGTGTCGCCTGTAATCGTTTTCTCCTGGAAAAAACGAACGGGACACGCTCCATCTGCCTCTCCATGTCTCTCTCTGTTCTTAAATCTGAATCGTGCTCTGTTAAGACGTCCTGAGACGCGTTGTCTCGTCCGCTTTACTTATTTTTTAAAGCCGCGCTCGAGAGCTCTGTCCGAGGGAGGATTATCTATTTCCCCTTCATCCTGGAGGATAACAAGAGTGCGCTCGCTTTCGACAATCTCGCGAGCGTTTCTCGCGAAACGCGCCGAGATGTCAACGGGTACCTCGCGGTCCGGTCAAACGAGAGATCCCACGACTCGATCACGCGCGCGAAACACGGTCCGTAATTCTAATCCGAGTCCCACAAACCCTGATCGGAAAAGTGAAAATTTATCCTACAATATCTAGCTTGAAAAGGAAAAAAAACGATCCGGAACAAAATACGTCGCGATCCGTAAAAACAAATGTCCTGACGCGCGTCCCACGGGCAACTAACAAACAATCGCGGCAAATGCGTTACGATGGACGTAGCAAACGTTTGCTCGATCGTGTTCGCCTCCGAGCATTTCGGGCTAAAAAAGCAATCAGGATCGCCCGCGCCGTGTCAATCGTGTCAATTTCAACCGAAGTACTCGACTCGATTCGACGGACTAAAATCGAATATAAAAATCTGGCAGAGGTTCGATTCGCACGGTTTTCGGGAAAATGGCCGATATCCACGTTTCCCGTCTCGTCACTCCATCCATTAGTCTCGGCCGATTTTAAAATGGTACACGTTCTTCGTGGAGGAAACGTCCTCTGCGGAGCTCAGCAGCATCTCTCTGCTGTGGTATATCGGTTTTACAGTGGCATAGTGTGGCTCCGTGTCCGAGGGAGACGAATAATACTCGGACAACGGTTGCTGCTCGTCGCAGCGCGCTATCTTCTTCTTCTTGGAGAGCGTGTCCTCGAAGATGTGGGACTTCTCTTGGCAGAATCTTCTAGGGATGTCGTAGATGGGTTCCCTGGGCGTTCGGAACTCCACTTGGCAGGCGTCCGGGATATGCGTCTCGGATTTCGACAGGTACCTCCTCGGCACGTCGTAGATGCTCTCAGAGGACGAAGAGGAGCAGCTGAAAGCGTTCGCTGAGTTGATGTCTGTGCAGCTCCTGCGAAACTCGACCTCGTACAGGTTGTTCTTGATGATCACAGGCTCCTTGTACTCGGGCTCGTCCATCTTGGTCAATGTGACGAAAGGATGCTTCGGGATCGACGACAGGTGCGGGTGTTTCGGTAGTTTAGGCAACGCCACCGTCGCGTCGGGACTGATCGCAGACATCTTGGCTACCGACGACTTCCGATCCAGAGACATGGTCACCACCTTCGGGTAAGGATAGGTCGGCGTCAGGTCCACCTTCAGCTGCTCGCGGGGCACCTCCGTCAGCACTAGCTTCTGTTTGCTGCAAAATGTCAAGGTCAGTGTTAATCGTTGCGAAGGTCGAATATCGTGTGGCATAAGTTTGTTTGCAAGATACGGAGCTTCTTCGCGATTTTTTTTTTCATCACTTTCGTAAACAACCAAACTGCGTACGTTAGATTCTTTATCGCGAAGGTTGTTTCAAGATCGAGTCGATTCTCTTTTTATCTCGATCCAGAAGGTTCGTCGCGGGAATATTTTTCCTGATTGAAAAATCGATTTTACGACGCTCGAGGTCCCGTGGAAGTTCGTAGCTAGAGTTTACAATTTTTGTTCCCTTTTTCGACCGACGTGGGTGTGCGCGCTTCAGATTGTCTGATTTTCCGGAAACGGTTCGTTGAATAGAGACGATTCTTTTTTCAGATTCAACCTAAAAGACTCGATGTATCGTACTGTGAATAAGTTCTGCAAAAATCGGCAAAAGTTCGTTTGAAATTCCGTGTCTTTTCAACAAATTGGTCGGCGAAGCGAAGCTTATTAAAACCCTTTGCACTCGAAGCTACTTTAACTCCAAAACGAAACATTTCTTCTATATATATATATTTTTCATGTTACATATACGAAAATGGTGCAACTTACTTGTACAATACCGAAATGTTTAGTAATTTGTTAAATACTAACAAATCTAATAATGTAAAAGATATTTTGAATAATGATAGAGCAATTTTTAGTGGCGCCTTACAGTGACCATTCGAGTGCTAAGAGTTAAACGTCCCGCACGAGCTACGTTACATCTTCGTGCAGAATCTCGGAACCCACCGAGGCAAAATGGCGTCTAGAGCTATATATTTACCCAGCGTTGCGGTGAGCGTCCTGCAATGCTTCGCCGTTCGACGCGTTGTGGCATCTCCTGGGGTGGAAAGTCTTGAACGTAGGTGTTCTGCTCGGTTCGAGGAAGCTGTTCTCTTGAAGCATCAGAACCTCCGCGATGGAGATCAGCGAGGTCGAAGAGGACGAGCAGCTCGACCTCTCGTCGTAGCCGGAGTCCTGCAGCTCGCGAGTCTCCTCGCTCAAGTTCCTCTCGGACGAGAACATCGTGGCCTTCTTGTCGAAGTACCGCTTGGTGGTCCAGGAGGTTAGCAGCTTCTTCAGCGATTTCTTGCGCGGCAGCTTCTTCCCGGTGATCGGTATCCACTCGATCGAGGTGTCCTCGACCTCTATGGGTTTCTTCAGGAACGCCCCTATGATCTTCGGCGTCTTATCGTTGCGAAACACTGGCGGCGGATCGACCACAGATTTCTCCTCCGACCGTTTGTATTCGTCGAGCGTCGTGCTGGTCTTGCAAAGGGCGTGACCGTCCAGGAAGATCGTCTCGTCCGGCTCGGGCAAGGTCATGTTCAAATCGATACTCTCCAGAGTGTTCGTGTCGTCCAGAGGGCTCCAAGGAACATTGGACTCTCTTCCGGATTCCTCCTGGTCGAACACGCTCGAGTTCTTCGAGTCGTGGGACTCCAAATGCACGGGGCTAGCGTAGATGTGCGAATGGATGCTCTCATTGCTGCCATTACACGGCGAAAAGGCCTTCTGCGACGCAGTCGAGATCAGGGATTCATCCTCCGTGTTCCTCGATTCGTCCGCAGGATCCTGGCAGGTTCCCTCGTCCTCGAAGAACTTCAAAGGAGAACCGTACACCCCGGACCGTCTGTAAGTCTTCGAGTCCGCGGCGCTGTACTTCGAGGGCGTGGAAAATCCACCGGAACGTGTGCTCGACTTCTCCGGAGTCTTCTTCGGGGTGTCGTACGTCTTCGAGCTGTTCCTGGACTCCTCGGAGCCGCTCCTGAAGGGGCTCGAGAAGAAGCCAGACTTTCGTTTCGTCGCCGAGGTCTCGATCACCTTGCTGGTCTCTTCGGCCCCCCTCGCTTCCTGGACCGTCTTCGGCTCGTTGTGCGTCTTGTACTTCACTTCAAACGCCGCGACAATCTTCTTCACGAAGTTTCTCGGCTGTTGCTTCGGTGCATCGACGGTCTTTGGCGCGCCCTTCTTCGACGGCGAGAGGTAACCCATCTCGAAGTCGCGAATTATGCTCTCCAGGTCCGGCATCTCCACCGGCGTTTTTGCTGATCCTGGGCTACGTGCTCCGCGAGGCGGCGACGCTCGATTAGGGTTGCACAGAAGACCGGTGTCCAAAGGCTTCAACACGGTCATCTTACAGGGGCTGCTCTCCAGAACCTGGTACTTCTTCGGGGAATAATTCCCTAGCTTATGTATCCAACTCCCTTTGCCTGGTGATGGCCTTTCTGCTTCTGGATTTCGACGCTCCTTCTCGAGCAACGCTGGAGTGTCCTGCTGGGACAGAAAAAAATACACGTTAGCCGGAAATTGCTGAAAGCGTTAACTATAACAAAACGTTCAGAAGACGAGAATCATATTACGACTAGCAGCGATTTTTCTTGGATCGCTAATCAAATTTTATGCGCTCGATAATGGGTTCTATTGATTCTCTAGGACACGCTTGGCAGTTCGACAAGCATAAAAGTACACCAATGATTGCAACAATTCGTAAAACTCCAGAAAAATCGTTAAAAACAATTTATCTAAATGACGATCTAATTTGATGTAATAGACGATGATCTAATTTGTCTGAATGACGGGTTCTAATATTTTTAATTTAGAATTATTAGGTTTCTAAGGATGCATACGTGAGAAATTATTTAGCAAATTTATTTCTTTGGGTGTATGTTATTTTTGGAATATTGATTTTCACTAGTAAAATAATATCGCAGTTTACAAAATTAATACTAGGTTCATCGGTCAAAATGACGGGGGCCGATATTTTTAATTTAAAATTATTCAGATTCCACGGATGCATACATGAGAAACTATTTAGCAAATTTAGTTCTGTGGGTATATATTAATTTCAAAATACTGATTCTGACTCACTGCCAAAATAATATTGCAGTTTGCAAAATTAATACTATGTTCACGGGACCGGTTAAAATGACGGGTTGTGATATGTTTATTTTAAAATTATTCAGATTTTAGGGATGCATACATGAGAAATTATTTGACAAATTTATATCTCTGTTTATATATTATTTTAAAAATATTGCTAATGTTCGTAGCACGTTTTCGTTATTATTATAAACTAATGCGAAATAGTCACTCTTTTAATGCTTCGTAAACCTAGTGTTAATGCATTTGCAAGTTACAAAAGTTCTTAAGAAATACTACGGTACAAATTTGAATAGAATTCAATAGAATATAATATTTCTAAGTTTCGAAAATTTGTCTAGCAACACCGAAGATTGCACTGGTAATGTTATTTTCACGGATCAAATCACCAACCTCCTCGTTGCCGTTTTTCTTCAGCATTCGTTGCAGGAAGTTGTTCATCTTCGATGCACTCATGCGAAAGTTTCACAGAAAGTTTCGTTTGACACGTGAAGCACGAAATACCAATAAATTCCTCGCGAAATCAGAATAATCGAATCAACGGAACCGAAACTAGTTTATATTACTAATTTATCATAGCAGAACGCTAGTTTATCCTCTCTACATTACATTTGGTTGTACTATACCGCAATCAAAATGATTCACCGAAGTTACTCAGAAATTGTGATCACTTGACCGTTTTGAACAGACGATTAAACGCGAACACTTTATTTCGAACACTTCGGGGAACACTAGTAATGCGCGCGAAGTTCACAGATACCGATCTCACAAACAAATGAATCAGTACCGGTCAACGACGCCCTTTTTGTACCTGACGAAGCCACGAGGTAACCCTCCCCTTCCCGATGGTGACTTTCCGAACGGTTGGGGTGCAAAGCTGGAGTGGGGGTCAAGGTACGAGCCGATCATCGTCGGACGTCCTTTCTCGAAAACCTCGTTTCTTTAAACAAACAAGGACGGTTTCGTTTTGTTATTGTTTCATGTTATACATACGAAAACGGTGCAACTTTTTTTTTATTTTTAAGCATTTGAAACCCTTCTGGGTTTATTCTGCTTTACAGGAATAATATAAGTGGGTACAATAATATAGAATACAGAGATACAGCAAAAAGAATAGAATAATAATACAAGTGAATACGATAACAATGTTCGTTAATACTAAATATGTAGATTGCAATTTTTGAAAAAGGAATGAATACTAAGACAAGCTTCAATATTTGGCTTCGCTATGAGTGTGTCTACATTAAGAGGTAGTTGAAGGCCCATACTAAGTAGGGCCTTTATTAGCTTGCGTCTTTTTGGATTATACAATTCGCATTGCCATATTATATGATCGAGGGTTTCGCAGTCCCGATTGCATTTGCACCGGATATCATTGAAAATGGTGCAACTTACTCGTACTATACCGAAATGTTTAGTAATGCATTAAATACAAACAAATTCAATAATGTAAAATATTCGTTCGTGCCGATTATTTTCACTCCGCTGGTAAAGTTGCATTTTAATAAGAATCTGGGTAAAACGCGGGACCATAACGTCGATGTGTCTAAGGGGAGTCGTGTTCCGCGTTTTACCAATATCGATTCTTCGATTGGTGGCAAAGGGATCATGCAAAATTCATGCTCGAGCGAATGCAAATTTCGCATTCGGCGTGCCGCAGCCGTGCACCCCGTTGCATCGAGTTGTACCGCGTTGCAACGCCGTCGAAACGAGTCGTTCGCCGGTTCCAGGCAGCTGGGCTTTGGTGGATTTCCGTTTACAACGTTACCTGCCGGGACGAACCGCCGGCAACGAGCAATGAAACAATAGACCGCTGCTCGATAACCTTGCTCGAGGCGATCCATTGTCCGATGAACGGATCGATCCCGCCGATTCGCAAAACACCGATCGCGCTGCACAACCTTTACGCGACTGTCCGCGCACGCAACCACCCGAGAAGCGAGCTGACAATGATGTCCGCAGAAAGTCAATTATGCCCGGTGAATTTGCGTCTCGTTGTCAACGAACTCGAAGCAAGTTCGGCGTACGGACGTATTAAATTTGTTTGCCAATAAAATAAGTATTAATCAGTTATACATTTGCCATTTTCGCAATGACCTGTTGCCATTTATCGCGCAGACCTCGAGTACGCTGAGTCGTTACGATGATAAATGCGTCATAATTCGTATCCAGAAATGGAAATTATTTCTGGCTCTGTCGGCGAAATGATTCGTTGTAATATTCTGGAAAAAATCGTATTATTGCAATCTTGCGTAACATTACGACGTTTCCATGCAAATTTTAATTTTTTCATTTATGCTAGATCAGCCGATAGCCGCGCGGACGAACGTTGACCCAGTTGAGCCGCAACAATTTCGAATCAAGTCATCGTATTCCCGTGGAAAAATTTCATTACGTTCTTCAAGGATCGACTAAAATTCCCGGCAAAGTTCAAAATTGATCCGCGCATAGAAACCATTTGGAAAAATTTGTCGCAGAATCGTGTATCGAGCTTCGAAATAGAAAATCCCTTCGTCGGCTCCGCCCACGCGGCTCCCTAAACTTTCCGAAGCTTTTCGAAAGGTTTCTATGATATTTTCAGGGTTACACTCCCACTTCTCGGGAAGGGATTTCCCAGGCGAGAAAATAGGATTCGACCAGCGGAACCAAGACTAGGCGGACACCGAGCGGCCGCAATTAAAAGCAATTTTCCTCCTCGCCGTTCAAAGTCTCGAAAATTACCGCTATAGGGGTACACCTGATAGGATTATACCGGGATATCCGGATAACGTCCGAAGCGAGGACGCTGCCCAGAAATTAATTGAATTTCCAGGGACATTGATACGGTTCGAGAAACCCGCGCGCCTCGCGAGTGATGCAGGTCAACGATGGGGCCGACCCCGCTTTTTCAAACAGCGGCGAACCTAATTCCGCCGCGGTGTCTCGTCGCGCGTATTTTCCGAATTTGAGCACAGTCCCTCGCAGAAATTTTTCTGCATCCGCTGAATTTTTCAAATCCAAAGAGAACACGTTTGAACGTAAAAAGACTTTTAGCTGGCATTAACCCTTTACACTCGGCGCTATTTTCATTCTGAAACTAAATTTTTCTTCCGTCTTAGAATATTTTCATTTTATTCATACGAAACTGATCCGATTTACACGTATAGTATTTAAATGTTTAGTAATCTATTGGATAAAAATCTTGTAATATTTTTTGTAATTTCACCACTCGAGTGTAAAGGGTAAAAAGTGACTTTTGCTATTTTTATATGATTTATGGAATTTACTCTATCATAAATTCAATCAATTCTAAAATAAATAATCTAGGACTCGAGGGTATTTTGAGAATTGTTGGAATACATCTGGCATTCATTTCACGGGAAAATTGATCAAAATCGTCCAAAATATTCCAGAAAAAAAGAGTCTATATGTTTTTTAAATGCTAAACATCGAGAACAGAGAAATAGATTTTTGTTGCTGTTTAACACTAGGTTTACGGAGCACTGAAACTAACAAGAACGTGCTATCCACATATTTAGTAATATTTTTAAAATAATGTATACCTAGAGAAATAAATTTGCGAAATAATTTTTCACGTATGCATCCTTAGAATCTTAATAACTTTAAATTAAAAATATTAGAACCCGTCAACCTGACGGGTCCCGTGAACCTGGTATTAAAGAGGAAATTAACAATTTTCCGCAGAAGAATGGCAACGTTCTTCCCGCAGAAACGGGACGTTTGTTACTGAAATAACATATTTGATTTCCTTTAATGTGACAAAGAGTCCCGTAACGAAGGGACGCAAATCCGTCGTCGTTTCACCAGGACTCGTGCAGCCTCGGTGGATTAATCGTCGATCGGAAAATATTGGAAGGCTTCGTTCCCCGAGTATTAGCGTATCCGAGAGGCGTATTCGAAACGCGTGTAGGCTTTTGCAGGCGGCTGTACGCTCCCTCGACATTTCCCAGCCGCGTCATTTGTCGATGTTGATATTTGCTCGTCCAACACAGGCTTTTTAATATCCGCGGCAGCTGTGGAACGGCTCTTAGCTCGATTCTTTCGCGAGTCCGTTCGATTGATCGCAGTCGCTTCGCGAATTCAATCGCGGCGTTACCAGAGACAGATTTTTCGCGTCGGTCCCTTTTGTTGTTCGCGCTCTTTGCGAAGATCGAGCGCCGGGGAACGTCCCCTTTGCCGTCTGATTACGATAATTACTCGATTCGCCGTTTGTCCCACCGTTACCCGATAAACAGCGATTCCGTTTCGCTCGGCCGGCCCGGCGAATATCGGGAAATACCTGCTCGGCGATCGACTCGGCCATCGACGAGCAAAAAACAGGTTGCATCGTTTAATCGATATCGAGGCAGCGAATGGAAAATCCGGCAGGGCGTCAACGAGCTCGTCCCGGCAAATGGAATTAGCGTTGGGATTAAATAACAATGGAAAAAAAGTAGCAGCGACGCTGGATTTCCGGATCGCGGGAAAGATTACGCTGCTTCCGTCCCCTCTCTTCCCCTTCCTTACGTAATCAGGATGATTCGCGTACGGCGAAATTATTCGCATGATAAGGACATATGAAAAGCAGGCCTTTATCACCAAACTTTTTTCAGCAGAACTTCATATTTCAGTATTATAAGAAAAAATCAGAATTACTACTTTCATCTCCGACAACACCGTTTCTATTTTTTGGCTAATGATAGTGACCAACGAAGTCACTACGAGTCAAAAAAGTCAAAACGCAACACATGATATTGGACCAGATTGGAAATAATTCTTGCACGTTTGTATAGGAGAAAGTGTGCTGAACGTGTTCCATTTTGTGAAATTCCACGATCTCTTCTGCCTTAGAAGATATACTGAACTAATGGACAAAGTATACTAAGGTATCCGAGCAATCGGATCTTTGCGCACAGCCGCACCGACTTTAAACAATAATAACTTGTGATCTGGGACGAGATGGGAAATAATTCTTAGATGATCGTGTAGAAGAAAGTATGCTGTAAATACTCCATTTTGTAAAATTCTAGGATCTCGTATGATACAGATGATATTCCTTGCGAAGTCTTAAGAATTTTGGAAATTTTCTACATTGCATTTGGCATAACATGTTTAATGCATTACGAATAGTAAATCTTAATCGACAGTGGTAATTTACAGCTTAAAGATAAACCTTTCATTAAAAAGAAATTGGAAGGAAAATATTAAAAAGGATCGTCATCTCAAAGAAGAAAAGCAATTTTTCCATGAGAAAAGGCAATCTTCAAAACTTCCAACTTTAACCGTTTATTACGGTAATAGTATTTATTAAATTTTATTAATACTTTGACTGCCAAACTGGAAACCTCAAAAATTCCATAAAGTCAAAGTGTTATTTAATGAAATAAAAATTGAAAAAAAATTGAATGCATTATATGAAGTAGTTCTCCAACTTTCTTATATTTTACAGTTCGTAATCAAAGGTACAATAAATATATTAACGTAAAAATTTATTTTAAAAACTGGACAAATAATTCCGCCACCCATATATGAGTGACTTTACAGTCAACGTGTTAATCTATTAATTTTCAAGGTTGATGGAGATTTAGAAAGCAATAAGCATTCGACATACAATACGTACGACGAACTTTTACGTATTTAGTCTTTTAAGTATTTAGTTGTAAAAAAGAAAGGAAGATAGAAACTTCGTTGATGAAAATACGTAAGTTTAAAAAATTAGATACTTACCCCACTTCCTCTGTAAATGAAAATATAATTATGGAAAATAGATTCCTAATTTATACTACGTTACAGCCACACACAGTCTGCAGAAAGTGTCAGTAACAATGACAGCGATACGTCGAGTGATGACAAGAGATGCGAAATGCTTCATGTTTCGTAAGTAACTCAAAACGTTCAAATACTTCATTATTATTATTTTTATTCTGTTTTATATATGAGAATACGATATACCTTCAAACTAGTGTGTTATCAAATTATTTCAACGAAAAAATGATTTCATTAGTTATTGTCACAAAAATCTATTTTTTGCAAAATCCTGATGTCGTAGACAGATTTGAAATCAGCGTGAAAAAATCTATGGGAAATGATGTATAACATGTTAAAAAAAATTTTTTTCGACTCGTGGTATTGGGGAAAAACCACAATTTTCTTGAAATTGTGCAAGTTTAACGAATTTTCTCAAGGTTAAAAAACGTTCGTACCATAATCTCCCTATTTTTCCCATATTCTGCAACGTTTCAGCTTTAATTTAATAAATATTTCATCGCTCCACCTCATTTCTATCGAAAGTTCTTTGATTTTGAATCCGTTTTCGTCCAAATTGCCCACTGCGCGGCGTTATCGAGTTACCTCGGGTAATCTGTCGGCGGCAGCGAATCAAAGGGAACGAGAACAAAAGTGGACGGCGACGCATACAGAGCAGCAGCGGCCTTTCCATGATATTAACCTGTGGATTTCGGGGAAAATCCGCAGTCGGTTATGGGACTGGCGGATGTGGGACACGGTAGTATCGGGGCTGGCGAAAGTAAAACGGTGCCTGGCCCGCTTGCCACGGAGGGTTAGGCATCATTCAGGTTTATTAAGGCAATTACCATGGTGCGGGGTCAGGGGGGAAGTGTCGACGTTGTGTTCCATAATCTGCGTTTAGTGCCGGCCTCTGGAACGATACGTAGGGAACGCTCTGCGACCCATTGTCATGGGTATCGTTAGTTTAGCGGAATCCGGGCAACAATGGCCGGCATACCTGTCCCCGCGGCTCGTCGGGAATTACTCGATTGTCTTGCACCGATATGCCTCGCATTTCAATGGGATCCTTCGGCATAAAATCAACACCCTGCAGTACCTCTCACTTTGGAAACTTCCCGCTTCATAAAACGAGGCACGATGGTACGTACCTTTCACCCCCATGGATTAACGCGACCGTCCCGCGACGGCCAGGCATTTACCTGACAATGCCGAGGCCTTTCTCGAACCTTTTCGAACGAGCTACGATAGAGCTGTCTCAATTCCAAAACCAAGCATTTCTTCCGAGCCGGAAGATTTCGATTGTACGTTACTTGTGTTTGCAACAATGTTTTATATCGACTTCTCAGGCACAAACACAGCGATGCACAAATAATATTTAATGATATAGAATACAGAAAATTAAGAAACCAAAATTATACAACGTGAACTCTACGCACTCCTTAAAATCTACAGTTCGTAGGAGCCACGAGTCAAGGATCCCACATATGTGCTTCAATGAAGAGGTTCATTAAAAAATTTCCGATGAAAACATTTTTACAATTTCAGTAATATCTCAGTAACTGTCAGTAACTGTAACAGTATCAGTAACTGTCGGAACATTTGTACAGTTAACGGTTTCCCTCTATCTTTGGAATAATACCAGTTCAATTTTCAAGAATAACGAGATATCTATATACAAAAATATCATAATGGAGGAGTGGATTTTGAATGGCATAAATTTCCAAGTCCAGTAGACCGTCCAAACCAAACTTCAATTTCTAGAATAATGAATTGGGCACTCAGAAATGACACATTCATTTTTGTTAAATAAGAAAGAAAACACGATCTGCGATATATGTAAAGTACCAGTTAGCATAAATCATTTAATAATAGAATGCAAAAAATATGAGAATGAAAGGAAAAATGCTAAGTTGCCTAGATCCTTACCTATTCTTTTAAGTTTTAAGGAGTATATCTCAGGTCTTGCTAAGCATATCAAGGATACAAATATGTATAATACATTGTAAGAAAATGTACCGTGTTGCTAATGACCTTTGATGTTGAAGCAACATTAAACAAATAAATGAGAAAAAAAAAACAGCGATGCAAAAATTGCTGTGACACGTTCGCTACCAACGTTTGCACTCTCTCTCTCTCTCTCTCTCTCTCTCTCTCTCTCTCTCTCTCTCTCTCTCTCTCTCTGCACTCGGCGCTATTTTAGTTCGAAAACGTCTTAGAATATTTTCATTCATTTTTTACATCTCATTCTCTTTGGGCAAAATACAAGATCGTGGTGAAATAATACTGTCGTCATTTTTAGCGACGCTGATTAATACTGCAAATTAATAATTTCCCTGTAATATATACCCCGCCACGCGCCGAAGATTCCAAACAGAATCCGCAGATAATACGATTTGCAAATCAGACCCAACCCAAGGACGGGTCGAAATTAGGCTGGTGATCTACCCTAAATAAAGGCGAGACGTCGTTCGTATAATTGAATTGTGCGGGCACGTAACCTACGAAGGATAGGCATCTTCGTCGACTCAGCAACTTATCAGTCCTATCTGTTTGCGTCAGAAATTTCACTGCGAACGAAACGGGGTGACGCAAATGGGGCAGCTTAGGGTCGCGGATATTCGTATCAATCAACGGCAGCCTCGGGGGCAATCACTATCAGGAGCTGTTACGAGTTCCGTGCAGACTTCTTCCGCGAATTCATCTAATCTACGCGGATTCGATTTACGTAACGTATCCCTGTCTCGCGCTCGCCGTTGCAGTTCCGGCTGGTTCGCCTCTAACTTCCAACTTTCGAACAGCTTCGAACTGTTCGCGCAGTTCCGTTTGCACATCGCTCAAGATTCGTTAATCTTTTTTCGCTATCTCCTTCAACGGGGACCGTTCCGCTTAACCGACAATTTTTGCATTCCAATATCACCTACATCAGCTTTCTTAATTTATTATATAATCTCCATCATTATCAAGGACAGTTTGCCATCTTTCCTGCAAATTTTCAGCCCCCCTCTTATAGAAATCCAGGGTTCGTCAAGCAAAATATGAGCCGTTTATTTTGAAAGTGGCCTAACTCCGTTTTTCAGTTTTTTCCGGTTATCATGGTTACGTGTACAACTTTATGTTATTTATCAGTAAAGCATTTCAGGTTGCTTATAATCCGAGCAAATACGATAATTCTTGACACATAAGTTTTCAGAGTTAGTTTAATAATCGAACCGTGTAGTTTGAAAGTGGCCTAACTCCATTTATACTTAAATAATCAAGATAATATATTTACCATTGATAATGTCGGAAAGTAGTGATGAAGGTAATATTAATTAATTAGTATTTACAATTTAACCTCAATTTTTGGACAATTCCGTTAGTTGAATAACCAGTACGTTTAATTAATATAAAACTTAAACAAAAATAATTTACTGTTCGTTCCCCAAGATTATTACAAGATTATGAAAAAGTGTCGGAAAGGTAATAATTTCATTGTAAATGAAATGAGACAAGAAAATTTTGTATCAACAAAATTATTAGAAAATGCAATTTTTAAAAGAGTAAAAAATTCTAATGGAGAATCAATAAACTGGCTAAAAATATGTTGGATGCGTTTTGTCAGAAATGAATCGTATAAAATTTTCTATAAGACATCAATGAATAAGAATGAAAGTTTTAAAGTCCTGAATTTATTACCACGTCGGGGTAGACCAAAAAAGTTCGAAAATATTGTATTGACACCACTGTATAAAAATATCAGACAAATTACAACAGCAAAATTCAAGGACATAATGGACCTATTACGACATATACCACCGGAACATCATGATGACTTCAAATCCCTTTTACACGCACAAAATGTAGATGAGTAGTAAATTGTTTTGTAATAAATTTATGTTTGTAATTTTGCACGTTATGTAGTTAATTGAATCGCATAAATTATGTTCCTGAAGTGTTTTAAGGATATGTAAAATAAATTCAGTATTGTTTTTTTTTTCAATTTGAAGCATCTTGAATTATGTTGAATGGACTTGAGCACCTTCAAATTTATAATGAATCTGGTTGTTAATTTTGAAAGTGGCCTAACTCCATTCTTGATAAGAAAACGCATATTATTCACTTAATAATTGCCACTATTTTAATAGGAACTATAAATTTAACACCCTTAAATACACTTAAGCAGTACGACTCATTAATGTCCTATACGTATATTTTTAAATTCATTGAAACGCAAACCCTTAAATATCTCGATTTTAAGATAAATGGACTTAGGCCACTTTCAAAATAAACGGCTCATATGACTCAAGGTGCCTCCTTGCATCTTCTACAGAAGCGAATGTTTTATTTTTTAACGCTCGATTTACGGAGCACTAAAAGTGGCCAGTTTGGATTATTTTATAAAAATACCAAGAAGAGAGCTAGAGATTTTAGGGTGTCGTTATCAAATTCAACTGGTGCAAATCTTCTGAACCAACGTTGACACTTGTTGACCTTCAATACATCTCCATAACCATCGCAAATTTTCTTTGTTGTTCATGTTGCATTAAATCCCGCATGAAAATGAAAAAGTATGCAATGAAGAATATGATCCTCGGAAGGTACAGACGCCGTCAATTAATTACAGGGTTGTAAAAAAAAATTATACTGTTCTGTTAATTCTTTGCAAATAATTGATTACTTATGGGAATTCCTAATATTTTAAGACCAATACATCTCTATAAACATCGCAAATTTTCTTTGTCCCGTGAACCTAGTGTTAAGTTTGCAAGCTGCAATATTATTTTGGCAATGAGTCAAAATCGAGATGTCGGTGACAATAAAGTGTCGGCGAAAACATGTAACAGTGATGTAGTAAACATCATCGAGGAAATCATTGTCGGTTAAGTGGAATATTTTTTCCACTAAATATAGCATTTTCGATTGTTGTTAACTGTCCCGTAAACATCGAAATGCGTGGGGAAGTTCATTCAGGTGAATAAACGATACGTTATTGTAAAGCTAAAGGACAAATGCCATTGACGGTCGCAATTGCACCTGTATGCACGAAAATCTATGGTTTATTTACTCTTATTTTCTGTCGTATTTGACGCGTCCGTGCTCGAACAACGCCGAGTTTAAATTATAAATATCAAATACGTTCGGCGAACGAATACGAAAAAGTGAAAACCTGCGCTGCGCGCCGTTGCATTTCGAAATATTTGGCACGATCGAAATTGAATTTCGAACAGCCGAATTCCTACAGAAACATGCATTGTGTCGGTGAATGAGATGCCGGGAAATTTCGATTGGTCCGAGCCAATTCGCGTGAAAATCGCGGGAACGCTAACGAGCCGCGTAAATTGGCATAGATCCGTTGTCCTTCGTGCTCGTGACGCAACAGTCTTTAATCAGGCCAGCGTGGGAGCTGTTCATTGCCCGGAGGAAACCACTATGATTCGCACCCTTGCAAGTTCCGCTCGTAAAAACCCGTCGGATCCATCGACCGATCGCGAAAACCGAAAAAACGTAACTAATCAATTATTTTTAAATCTAAAACAAACTTTGTAGTAAATTCAAGTTTTTATTTCTTAATTTATCGATTAGAATCACTTTCGGTCCTACCCGAAGAGTTAGCAATAATTAGACTGCAGATCTGTATGCAAAATAAAATGTTTACACGTCGACCGTAATCTGTAGGAGCTAAGTAAAAATTTATTTTGCTGATTAATAATTCTTATATGTTAAGAATTGTATATCGACATTGTTAAACTATTTTTAATCTTTGCACAGTTTCGAATCATACCTACTCGTTTTCGTCATAAATGCATAAAATCTGCAGTGTAGTAACTGTGGATCATTATGGAAAATAAAAGTTCGTTGCATCGACTAGAACGAACCGGAGAGTTCCTTCAAAAATTGTAATAAACTGAAGTTCGTACATCGATGTTCTCAAATATTTTAAACTCATCTACCTACCTACCTACCTACCTACCTACCTACCTACCTACTTACAATAAACGCATAAAATCCGCAGGCTAATAATAACTAAAACTAACTGTGAAAGAATTAGAATATAGGCAGAACATTTGTAGCCTGGGCCAGAAAAAGGGTCTGCCAGTGGAGGGTGCACACAGGCGTCTGTTCAGGACAATCCTCGACTCTGAAAATCCTTTGTCACGCCTTTGGCCTGTGTCTCGCTCCAGCTAATTTCGTGGCGGCAGTTTACCTGAATCAGAGTAATTACGAGGATTATTGCACCTGGCAGGATAATGCTCTCGGTCATAAACGGGTCCCCATTTCAGATTCCGTAAAGCCAGGATCGATCCGGCGAGGCGAGGCGGTCAGTTAAAGTCGATCCGCAGCCCGATCCACGGCCCGGCACAATGGCACAATGAACTTCAATCCTTTCTCGCCGAAATTCCCGCTCGAACTCGAGCGAGCGCAACAACGAGAAGGATAACGACGTTCATTACAGTCCCTGTCCGCTTTTAGTGTCGCGAACGGGGTAGACAATGGCGCCCTCGGACCCGACTCGCCATCGCAACCCTTTCCGTCGACATTTGTCGCCCGGTTGGCCTCTCACAATACGAAAAGAGAATTCCGTTGACATTTCGGACACGTTTAATCGCGAGCGACAATCCACAGTAATTGCACAGCGATTACACGCGTTGGCTATTAGAGCATCGGTGTCACAACAATCGCCTGTCGTGGCGAACGTTACTTTATTCGTAGTTACGCTCTCGTTCGCATGATAGACTGAGTCCAATTTTCCTTCCGTTTGTTGCTTGAATTTTGAACTCTTAAATACAGTTGTCATTTGGAAGATTGAATGTTTGCTCAACACGTTTGCTACCATACGTGACACACATTCGTGTCCGCATTCTAGTAGTTTCCTCAAAGTTAGTTGAATTAATTTGTACGCACTTTGGTATTTACAATTGCACAGCATGATATTCAGAGAATCCATGACTTTCTTCTACCGAATTATTTTGATAAAGGTGGTGCGTTGAGTTTGACAAAATAAAAGGACAGAAAATTTAAAACGGTAAAGGCGTTACTGGAGTTTAAAACTATTGTTAGATTACGTGCATTCTGTTGAAAATATTACGGAGGAAAATGAATTTCAATTTCAGCTTGTGCCAGTTCAGGTGGAACACATAAAACATTTTAATAGTGGGAGCACGCGGCGCAGAAATAGTGGTAGCGATCGTGTTAAAGGTTAAACCCAGCGTAAAGAAAAAGGGTATGGGAGGAGAATGTATTGGTCGGAACGGACCAATTCACAGTGCAGTCACATAAAAAAAAAATAATAACGTATCCAATTCAATGAAATATATTTTCTGTTCTTTTTTTCCCCTAAAAGGTCGGATGCAGAGTGCTTTCGATCGAAGAGCAGGTGCTAATTTTCCGTGGCACACAGAAAGGGAGATAGATGGAGAGGGTTTCGCGTTGTGGGGGCAGTTGGACGATTTGATCGTCTTTGACCCAGTTCGCAAAAACGGAACGAAACGGAACGAAACGAAAGCGAAGGTCTCGCGTTCGCGGAAGAAGATGGCCCGATGGCGCCGAGCCCATCGATTTCTCCGTTGTTTCCGTTGCCGCCGGGAAAACAATTGGAATCGGGGTCGTTACACCCCTTATCCTAACAATCCCCTGCGAAAGAAGACGTTCAACCTGTCGACGGTAGGCAGTGAACAGTCCCTCCAAGTTTCGAGCATCATTATACCGAGCGACATCGGTAATTGATCGATCTCGATCGATTGGTTTCCGATCCCCTTCCGGTTCCTTTCCGGATCTTCTTCATCTCTATCGTCTATGTCTCTATCGACACATTATTTATAGGTTCAGGGACGATAGGTACAGTGATTTCTCTATATATGTAACCAAGGCCTCGATGATAAACGTCGTAGAATTATCACCGCTACCATACTATTATCTTGTCTATTCAGAATATTTTTCCTGCTAAATAAAAAGTACTCTGGTTCTGTTACCTAGAATTAATCGTATAATTTTTTGGAAATGATCCGCCAATTTTTATGTACCCTTTCTATTCGGCATATTTTTCCTGCTGAATAGAAAGTAGCTAAGATACCTAGAATTAATCGTATTATTTTTTGGTAACGATCCGCTAATTTTCATGTACCCTGTCTATTAAGAATATTTTTCTTGGTAAATAAAAAGTACTCTGGCTTAGTTATCTAGAATTAATCAAATTATTTTTTGAAAATGATCTGCTAATTTTCTTGTACCCTGTCTATTCGTAATATTTTTCCTGCTAAATAAAAAGTAGCTTAGTTACCTAGAATTAATCAAATTATTTTTTGAAAATGGTCCGCTAATTGTCATGTATTCTGTCTATTCAGAATATTTTTCCTGCTAAATAAAAAGTAGCTTAGTTACCTAGAATTTATCGTATTATTTTTTGAAAATGATCAGACAATTTTTATGTACCCTTTCTATTCGGAATATTTTTCCTGCTGAATAAAAAGTACTCTGGCTTAGTTATCTAGAATTAATCAAATTATTTTGTGAAAATGGCCCGCTAATTTTCATGTACCCTGTCAATTCGTAATATTTTTCCTGCTAAATAAAAAGTAGCTTAGTTACCTAGAATTTATCGTATTATTTTTTGAAAATGATCCGCCAATTTTCATGTACCCTGTCTATTCGGAATATTTTTCCTGCGAAATAAAAAGTGCTCTGGTTGAGATACCTAGAATTGATCAAATTATTTTTTGATACAGACTCTGACGAACGTGTCAACGTTTTTTGCATGCAATCAGAGCACAGTAGATTGTACAAATTATTGCTTAAAAATATATGCGACACAGAACGAGAGAAACAGGACGGGATGAGAACAAAGGGAAGCAGAATGGAAGTAGAATAAAGGAGAATAACGACGCAATGAATCGTTTCATACGTGTGGGGACTGGGAACGACGAATCTCCATCGAAATTAGATCCTGCTGTTTTAAAATATTCGTGGCCTCGATATCACGTTGCACGACTCGTTTTAATATCAACAGAGTAATGTGGAAAATTACACTTTTCAGCTAATTGAAAAACGGGTCCCGAGTGCTCGATAAAATATTATATTACGTCTGCTGTTATACGAATAATATCCTTCACCGGGCAAAGTGATTAACCACAGTCTGGATTTTTCGATACTCCACTGTCTAATTTAATATTCACGTTTCCTGTGTATAATGATCGAATATAATGATCGAGCCGTTCACGGGCCATTCGTTCACAGCGACTTCCTCGTATCCTGTTACATTCTACTGTCGAGACAGTTGATCGATGTTTAATCTAAATCCGTTTCCATCTAAAATAATTGACACGGGTCGGCCGATCCTTTGCAATCGAACGAACAATATTTTTCGTCTGAGCTCGATTTCAATTTGTTTGGCAAACGAGCGGCTCCTGTGTCTGTCGCGTGTGCTGTCATCGGGTCGGTGTTGCGTCTTTTCCGCTTCGATGTTCGCGGACGACGATGACCGCGCTGATTGGCGGTACGAAAGTTTGACGGATCGAATCGATATCAGTTTGCACGAGAGGCGAGGAGGTACGCAGGACATTGGCCAGGACACGACACCGACTCGCGAAAATATTGTAATGGCCGCGTAATGGGAAAAGTATTATCGAGTTATCGAGCGTCCTCCGCGGCAATTAAAGTCTGTTTGCTTTTTCAATTTGCGCCCGTTCGTCGGCTCCGTCGAATCGAAATGAGCCATCTCTCGCGTTTGCTCTTCCTCGCGCGAAATGTTTCCGATCCCCGTTAATTGACCTAGGGGAGGGGGAGGGGGGAGGCAGAGTTCAGTTCGTTCTGAAATTTAATTGCGCGATTTATGGTCCGTGCGAGGAGGAGCGAGAGCGCGCCCCGTTACTCCCAGGCCGAATCATTCTCGCGGCCGTTCAGCGGAAGGAGGTTAATTGCGAAATTATGTGGGGAAACGAAAGCCCGTCGAAAGTTTTGCTGAAACTCCTCGCATGCGGCGAAAACTGCCCCGCGAACCTCTCGCAAGGCCACGATTACGCTATCATCCGGCCCTTCTGTCGCTTGATCGGTTATCAGCCTCGACCAAAGATTGATAGAACACATTCCTCCGCTTCTATGCTGTAGCGCTTTTACTTTTTGATTTCTGTTCCCCGTGGAATTGGAGATCTTGACTCACCAATTAACTCGTTAACCTCTCGGCCGTTAATTTCACTCGCGTCGAGTGCCGTCGAACAAATCGCGAAAGTATGCCCGTTCAACGTTGCGAAGAATTCGGGACTTCGGAGGGGACGCCAATTCTTCCGGGAATCCCGACAATTTATTTCGGAGGAGGAAATAATTAACGGGAGCACGCGAAAAACTTTTCAAGGACGGGCGAGGGCATCGGGGCACTCGAGGCCGCTGCGCATTGTTCTAAAATGCAGCTCTACTACTTGCATACAATTCCTCCGAGTTGTACGGTTCTCTGAAATTTCCTGTCTCCGATGCAGTTTTTGTAAAATTATGAATTTTCACAGGCTAAAATGATGGGGCCGATAATGAATACAACATAATTATGGAATTATGTAACTCAGTTCGACATAGTCAATTGTTTAATTGGACAAACCACTGGAATATTTTTCAGCAATTAGGAGAATCTGTTTTCCAAATGATCACGTGAATTACGCGAGAAAATAAAAATGGCATTTTTCACAAGCTTCTTATTCCAGCCTGTAAAAAAATTTTAAATATGACCTTCGAGATCGATTAGTATACAAACGGGCTAGAAATAGTTAAAAGTTATGTAAAAATTATGTAATTCAGTTCGACATAGTCAATTGTGTAATCGAATTACAATGTAATTGAATTAGTATAGCTCTGGTTGAGGTTAATGTCCAGTGAAGACACATTAATTTTTTTAGGTAGAACCAAAGATTATTTACCGTCGTCGGAAATGGACGACGCGTGCGTCCCTCGTATATCGTGACAAGGTATTATTTGGCATCGCGATTAGGCCCTCTGCTTTATCGCGAGGGAACGACAGTGTCCTTGTTACCCTTGTAAATTTCTTGTAGTCGTCGGGCACGATAGCGCTTAATGGCATCGAAAATTCGAGCGGCTCCGAAATTCGGGAACATTAATCAAACGTATCTGACAGGACCGACCAGTTTTTCGGCGTTCCCGGGCCAAATAAATTTGAGTAAATCCGCCCGAAACGAAAACGTTATAGCACGGACGCGCGTGGGTGTGGACAACGAATTGACGGCCGCTCGAATTCGCTTCGAATTTTGCTCGCAAATGGAACATTTCCAACGGGGTGAAATGTCAAAGTGTTTACCCGAATCAGCTGGTTCTTGAAAATTTCGAATAAATTGGTTCCGGGACGAAAGAATAATGTCCATCGTTACGAGCTAAACGACCCGGTCATTTTTCGCTAACAAAGTCGTTAAGGTGGACATGCAATGTAATGTAAAACAGATGACTGGGCAAAATGATAGTTGATTCTATTTTCACTGATATTAGTCTTCATCGACAATTTGTTGTCACCGATTCGAGTTTCTTTCGTAAACGACTTGTCAACATTCTATTCAACACTGCGTGTACGGAGCACTAAAATTTCGCATTACTTTATAAAAATAACGGGAACGCGCTACCCACAATTTTAGCAATATTTCAAAAATAATATATACCCAAGGATATAAATTTGGTAAATAGTTGCTCACGTATGTATCCTTAGAATCTGAATAATCTTGAATTAAAAATATTAGAACCCGTCATCTTGACAGGCTTGGTGAACGTAGCGTTAATTTTGCAAACTGCGATGTTACTGTGATTAATACTGAACGAGGTTATACCGTAGTATCTATCAAAATACGAAACACCCTTTAAACCCGTCTATTTACTGTTGCAGCATCGTAATCCCTAATTAAAGCAGAATGTTTAATCACCGAGCTTCGACTCGGCGAGCAAGAAAATTAAATCGAAGAAACTTCGCGTGCCGCGTACGCACACTTTCGCGGACCTCTGTGTTTGTGTTCTCGCTTGCAGACTCCGCGCATCAAAGACGCCGATAACATAAATAATTCGGCCAAACTGAACCGTCGCCGTCGCGACAAAAATGTCAAAGGTGTACGCGACATGAATCTCGGTGGACGCGTGCGGTGCAGTTTAGTCACCGGATTAGAATTTCAGGGGGCGATAGGATGTCAGCAATCGGGGCGACGATCTCATCAGGTTTCGCGCCATGAAATTCCTGCCGACTGAACCCCTCGAGCCACTTCAGAATCGTAACGACCCTCGGTGCCGCGGCTCGAGTTTACATTTTCCGCTCGACTCGCGAGAGAAGAGTCACTCCTCGCGCGAGTCTTCGCGCGTCTACGGCAAACTAAACGAGGCTCGCGCGAATTGCGTGCTCGCGCCGTGCTCCCCGGTCAACGGGAAAACCGTTTCGTCTTATTCCGGATGTTTATTGTTCGCAAACAGCGCCGTCGCCGGTCGAGAAGCTCGTATCCCCGGCGAGGCGCGACACGTATCTACCTCCATCGCGTCGCATAATGCGCGATAACGTTCGATCGAGATCCCGGGGACTGGAAAGTAGGGATGGGATCAAGCACCTCGCGAACAGGTTCGAACCTTGATTGATGGAATTCGAACTCTCTATAAGAATTTCGAAAAAAAAAAAAGAAATGGTACTCCCAAGTATAGTCGAACCTTCGCCAGACAGTTTCGAACCCCTTACAAGTATTGTGGTAAACGTAAATAATACTTGTGTTGCGAACCAGGGCTGCGAGCAACGCGAGAGGCCGGCGAGGGGGTTGTTACCCCAGGAATATGGTTTCAATTTTGAAATCGTTGTGGATTCGAATTTAAGATTAATAAGCCTCGTAACTTATATATAATTTAATTGATACAATCCGAGCGGTAAGATTGTATCGTGTGTGAACGTTCAATTATTAGGTCAGGATATTAGGCAATAACTAAGGGTTGTAGATTACGCAAGTTAACAAACAAGACAAATATATTCTGAATTAAGATAATTACAAGTGTAGTTGTTTGTGTCGCGAATGAACGTAGTAAGTGTACAATTGGAGAAATTGTTACCTAGGATGCACGGTTTTGGTGCACTGACAATGCGGGGTCAGAGAGCGATTGTTGAATGCCAAATAGAATATATACCGAACTATCGGAACCTATAAGGTTACGATTTGATTCGAAAGGGACTTTAACCCGATCTCAGTAGAATTGACTCTTATGCGTGTAACGCGACGTGACAGCACGATTACTGAAACGCTACCGAACCACTTCTGAATCTCGACTGAAACAAAAAGGATGAAAATGAACGGGTTTAAATACCTTGAAAATGAAAGGGGTGCTCTGTTTAAGATTTAATGTCACGTAGGGTCACAGTCACATTTTTTGTCACTTCCAATGAAAACCAGGTCTCAGTTAGATTTTTGTTAAAAAGGGTTAATCAAGGTTATCCGGGCTATTTCTTATCAGAATATTAATTAAGTCTTCCATTAATGAAAGGGGCCTATTGGGACGCTTTCCGTTCTCAGAAAAGAGATTAGAACTTCTGTTCGAAATGAACGTGGAGAACGTCTCCATACGTAACACTTGCAAGTATACTCGAATCTTGGTCGAACAGTTTCGAAACTTTCGAAATTATTATGAATATCGTTACGAATTTCCGTATTCTTGCACGCTCGGTTTAATACGATACCTATCCGATCGTCTGCTGTGTTAGAAGTGGAAAATTATCTAAAATCACAATATTTAGAACGCAAAGAAGACCCGTTATTATTTTGCCGTGAAAATTCATTGAAGTACCCCATTTTATCAAAAATTGCACGTGACTGTCTTTGTATAATAGCCACTTCTGTACCTTCAGAAAGAGTTTTCAAAAGCAGGAAATACCATCGATAAAAACAGAAATAGGATAAAACCGAGTATTGTAAATGAAATATTATTTTGAAATAGTTACGAATTTAACCCTTAGCACTCGAATGGTGACTGTAAGACACCAATAAAAATTGTGTCATTATTCAAAATAGTTTTTAAATTATCAAATTTGTCTGTATTTAATAAATTACTAAACATCTCAGTATTGTAGGAGTATATTGCACCATTTTATATATACATACAATAATATATACAATACATAGAATGGAAATATTCTAGGTCGGAGGAAATGTTTTGTTTTGGGGTTAACATTGCTTCGAGTGCAAAGGGTTAATAAAGAATGTACTTAAAACTTATTATGCAGTTCTGCTTGTGAAAGATTCGATTCCTTTCAACATCGAAGTGCTTATAAGTATCTTTTCGAAACTTGTAAGTACTTATTCCGAGGTTCAAGTATAATCATTGAAAAATTTATTGCTTTTAAGTAGTAATCGAAACCCGTGAAATGAAACTTGGTTGTTAAACTTGACTCGGATTCGTGAGTACATATTGAAGTTGATCCCATCCCTACTGGAAAGTCTGGTCGATCAGCCCCGGGCGCACTCTCTCGGTATCTCGAACGACACCTCATTTGCTTGAGAAATACCTCGATAAATTTCTTTTTCGACTCACCCCCTAGCCCCATCCCCCACCCCCGCATATTGCACCATTGAACCGTTTCGCTTGTCGCCCGAAAAGATTGAACAATTCCGACCACCGGATTTCTCTCCTCCTCAATAGCCCAGTTAGTGCTTTAGAACGACGAAGACAAAGAATGGGATCGAACATTGCATACAGATTATAGCAGAAAGCATACCGCAGTGCGAAACACCATAGCGTATGCGAAAAAGCAATCTTCGAGCACGATTACAATTGTTATTGTCGTTGGAATCTCTGTTGCAACTGTTGGGAGCAATTTTGAATACCCTCGGTCTGCAACATCGGTCGTCTATGACTGCGGATCTTTATGCAAAATAAAATTTGTATACATCAACTGCAATCTGTAGGAGCTAAGTAAAAATTGATTTTGCTCATTAGTAATTTTTACACGTTGAGAATAATATTCCTGTTAAACTCTTTTAACACTGGAACTACCGAGTAATAAATACAACTGATCAATATTGCTTTGTAATAATGACAAGACTACATCTATTCTAATTTTTATCTAATTTTTATCTCTTAGCACTCGAATGGCGACTATAAGGCGTCACTAAAAATTGCTGTATCATTATTCAAAGTACTTTTTACATTATTAAATTTGTTTGTATTTGATAAATTACTAAACACTTTATTATTGTACGTGTAAATTGCACCATTTTCGTATGTATGAAACAAAAATATATTGAAAATAAATATTCTAGGTCTGAAGAAATGTTTCGTTTTGGAGTTAAAATAGCTTCGAGCGCAAAGGGTTATTTTAACATGTGCTCCAACGAAAAAGTTCATTAAAAAGATTCTCATGAAAACATTTTTATAATTTCAGTAATTGTGAAAGACAAAATTAGGAACCATTCATTTCGACTAGGTAGTCCCTAGAAATCTGCTTACTGTTTTGAATTACACCTACCTAATTTTTGTCATAAATGCAGAAACGCGTTTTCCGTTCTCTGAAGTGGCTTTACTCGCCTCCCCGGCGACCTTTGTGCATCGTTCGACCCGATACGACCCTACAGCGATTCTTCGACGAAAATCTATCGGACTCGAACGGAACGCGACTCGAGTTCAAAGTTCCAGGTCAAAGGAGAAGAATTGCGAATTTTATTGAAGGTAATTGTCGCCCGACGCTGGTAGTTCCGTCGGTGAAACACGTCTTCGGGGCTGTAGGCGGCCAGTTAAAGGGGGCCGGCATGCATTTGGCCTTGACTGTCACGCTATGTTACGATGTGCCTTTTTTTCTAGACATTTTACATTTTAAATTTTACAATTTATAATGCACACCACCGTGTTTGTACATGTCTTTGTTACTTCTGTATAGAGCCTTTTTTCGGTACGAACACTGAATCTAAAAATTAAGAGAATCTCTCGGCGGCAGCCATCTTGTGACGTCATGCTAGCTTCAGAATTCGAATTTTCTCCCGAATATTACGAATTATTCCACGATGAGATAGAAATTCGCATTTTGGGCTCCATACAGACGTAGATTGGACTTTTAGGAAACACAATTGACCACTTCTAAACTGCTCGTTGCAATATTGAAGCGGCAGTTTGTCTAGATTTTGACCCTTGCATACGTATATGGATTTCAAACCATGCCAGCCCTCTTAAGTAGTGACGAGTCTTCGGGGGAGGGGAGGGGGTAGCATGGCCCGTTAACTTTGTCGGAGAAACATTGTTCTCGCCTCGAACGTAGCGGACCCCTTTGTTGGCGGTGTTGGTTGGCCAGCTCCTCGGGTGGTTCGTTAAAAAGGGGGGGGGGGGGGGGTTGAGATACGTAGATTCTTTCCCAGCGATTCTCGGCTAAACGGAGCGCATAGAAACGAGACATTTCTGCGACGCGACGGTTCCGAGGCCAACGTCCGCCCGCGCATCTCGCTAAGAGGAACGCCCCGATAAGAGCAACTCTTTTTGCGGGACTCGTTCCGTCCCGACCCGGCCCGACCCGGTATCTGATACCGCCGCGAATGAGCCACGCGGTTTCGTCACCGGAGCCGAATTTATGTCCGCTTCCAGCGTCACAGGAAAGATTGCCTCCTCTTCCGGTTTATTGGCTTCCGGTTTATTAGCGTTGCACCGAGGTGTTCGAAGACAGTTTCTAATATCGAGGAAACTGCTGGAAATCGGCACACGTGTCGCTTTTGCTGCCGTCCGCAGGAACCACCGATGCCAGGTACCGTTATGGGACAAGTTTTCCCCCTCGTTACCCCGATCGCCACGGCAACGGTTCTCGGAAAATCTATTTCTCAAATTAATATATCCTACCCTCTGTCGTCCGCCGAGTTTCCCGGTTGTTTCTAGCCGGAGTCGTTTTTCTCCTCGCTCCGGAACAAATCTCCACGCTATTATCGGGGATCTCTCGAAGTTCTTTCGTTCCTTTGCGCTCCCGGCCGTAACGAGAACTCCCGTAGGATTAAACGATCCTCGAAGGGGCTTCCTATTTTGTTACATTAAAAAAAATCAAGCTCCGTACAGTTTTACGGCGGCCCAGATTGTATATATATATATCTTGTCAAGGTACAGCGTTTTACTCGGAGCACCGTAATCTTCAACGGAATCGCTACAACCGCGTACAGAAAATTTCAGGGTGGGCCTTGATGATCGTCCAACGTGCCCCTAAAAGTTCCAAGGCGATCTCATCTATTATTTGACCAGGTAGCTATCCCTAACTAAATAACCTAGACCTAGCCAGGATGACAAATTCAGTCTTTGCAGTTTTGGGTTCACTGATTAAATCTTTTTAATTTTGTGATCCGGCACTGAAAGTGTTAATTGCATGCTTAACACTTTAACGACCGCACGTCTACGCAATCAAACGTCGCCAGGGGCCGGCAGTATTTTTGAAGAATTAATTTTAAAGAACTTTATTAAATTCACGAAAAAGTTAACGTAAAACAAAAAACAACAAAAATTTAATATTTTTCAATATAAATTATAAACAAATTTAATATTTTTTCTTCGGCGTCAACATCACACACATGTTGTGTGAGCGGTCGTTAAAGTGTTAAAATCGTCTATCGGAGGCTAGCTATCCCTAACTAAATAATCTAACCCTAACTCTAGCCAGGATGACAAATTCAGTCTTTGCAGTTTTGGTTTCACTGATTGAAACTTTATAGATTTTGTGATCCGGCACTCGACGTGTTAATAGCATGCTTAAAATCATCTATTGGAGGCTAACTATCCCTAACTAAATAACCTAACCCTAACTCTAGCCAGGATGACAAATTCAGTCTTTCAATTTTGGTTTCACTGATTAAAACTTTATAGATTTTGTGATCCGGCACTGAAAGTGTTAATTGCATGCTTTTAAATGGTGGATCGGAGGATAGCTATCCGGACCCGATTCAGGGAAACAATGCTAACAGCCAGGTTGACGGTACGAGCGGTAACTATGTCGCGAGGCGTGGCGTGCATTGTCTCGCAACCTCGAATTATGCAGTTAATATTGCGCGGGTTCGCGTAGAGCGAGAAGAGCAGAAAGTTTTCAAGAACCGCGGAGCCGTAACAAGGTGTATTAAGTACCTGAGGGTTGTTTCATCAAGGAGCACGGGTTCCCAGCTGGCAAAGCAGCCATTTCCGAAATAATCGCGACGCCGAATAACACGAGAAATTCCGCGTCGGCGGATTGCTTTCGTGGCCGCAATACTCGTTGCCACGGAAATTCCGCAGCAGTATCACCGGCCGCGGAAGACATTCTTGCGGACACGTTCGTCGGTGCTCGAGCCAATTTCACAAAAAGCTGTCCTTCGGAGGTCTCGATCGCAGGACAAGGGTTAACGCTGCCCGGGATCTCTCGATTTCGAGGCTAGTCTCCCGCGGGAGACCTCTGGCAGGAATAAATTCTCGCGGAGAACCCGGAAGAAGTGAATCGCAACGGTGCACAGTGGTCCTGATCGATAAATTAGGAGGAAAAAAGTTCAAAATTAAAAGTAAAGAAAAACACGTATCAGTGAATTTTTGATGTACTATACATCCCGCAGAGACGCAAAGTGACCTCTGGCATTAGTCTCATTAACAATGAGACCAACATTAGCAAATATCGCATCGCAACGCATAATTGTTTTAGGTTACTCATATTATTATTTCTACTTCGGGACATCTTGATATACATGGTTCTCGTTTCTTTTGTAAGCTATTCCATGTTTTGTGCAGTGCAGAAGCCAAGTTACTAAATGTTACTAATTCAAACTATTTTTAAGCAAGAGTAACACTCCTGTACTTGACATAAATTCAATAGCTTTTCGCCATTAATTGCCATTTTGTGAGAAATAATGTTTTTTGGCTATAACTCGGCGGGACATGGTTATTCACCTGAAGGAATTAGGCCTTATGCAATCGACTATGACCAAGAATCGTCATATGCTCGTAAATTATTTAGAGAATGAGCCAGAAACTGCAGGAGGTCAAAATTTTTCAAATGGAACGAGTGCCCGCGGGCACGGCTCCGGGCACGTAGAATACTGAATTATTATCAGAGGAATACTAAATTGAAAAATAAAATCATCCGCCCCAGTAATTGCATCAGCATATCTCGAAAACTATTAATCGCATCGACTTCGTTATGGTCTCATTCAATTTAGAATGAAAAAATATATAAATAATGGTATTGTGCTCAACGGAAACAATGATTTTAGTATTTTTTCCTCCTAATTCGTCGAACGGGACCACTGTGCGGCGCAGCTCGGTGCAGCTCGGCTCGCTGTAAGTTATTACCACGTGGCCGGAATAGAAAAGCGCAACGTTAATTCGAGCACCGACGGAGAATACACTCCGGCCTTATCCGGGCGATTTAAATTCATGAGAGAGCCCGCGAGTCGCTAAAAACGAGAAAGAAGGAGGGCTCGATCTTCCTTCGTCGATCGAACACGTTCTCTGTTTTGTTTCCCGGCGAATTTTCTGATCGCTTAAAAATGATATGTGCCCCTTGCATCCCCCACAACCCCCACCCCCGATTACGTCCGGTGTAACTCTCCGGGGGAGTTTCGAGCATCGGATTTCTCCCGGCGCTGGGAATTCATAGGCGAAACCGCGAAGACCGCACATTTCTCTGCTCTCGCGGCTCACCTCGGGCTACTTTATTCCCGATACGTATCCGTCTATGAATTATGGCAGCTTTTCCTCCAGGCCGGCTCTCTCTCTTTCTCCTCTCCCCTCGGGGTTCACGATAAAACGCTCTCTGGCACGCTCGCAGTTTGTCATTCAGCGTCGCGCAGTCTGTCATTCCGAACCGTTTTTGAATCCTGCGCGATCGGTAGGACCAGCTGTCAGCGGCGATAGATTCGCCAACATTCGCCGTGGACTGCAGATTTTACCACGGGGAAAACCACCACCTAAAAGATTATTTTTCGCTTTAAAACGGAAGATATCTTCCCGAGGAATTTCCACGGAAAAAGATGCTACCCTTAGGAACGTCACTGAAAAGTACTCTCGTGGATATTTTAGAATCTGTAAAATACATGTCCCAGACGAGTTATTTTGGAAGCGATTTTACTAGTTTTGTGTAGAACACAAAGCTCCGGGAGCTACCCGGTCAAAGGGGAATAAAACATTCCGCATTTCCATCCAAGGAGCGCGCCAAGGAGTAAACAACGATTAGGGCGGACAAAACACATAAAGAGATGCTAAAGGATACTCCAGGCTCACGGAAAGTATTCGAACGCCCTTTAGAACAGTATAACTTCTTTCAAATTGGACCAAACGACCGGAATTTTTTTAAAAATTAGGAGAATTGGTTTTCCAAATGATCTCCATAAAATTACGGTTGGTAAGAATTACGCGAGAAAATAAAAATGGCACTCTTCACAATTTTGTTATTACAGCCTGTGAAGAAAATTTGAAATACGACCATCGAGATCGATTAATATACAAACGGGCTGGAAATAGTTAAAACTGGTGAAAATCGCAGTTTTTCACAACTTCCAGGCAGTTTCTGCGAAAAATTGCAATTGATAAGATTTTCATGGGAAATTAAAAATGGCACTTTTCGCAACTTTTTATTTGAGCTTGAAAATTTAAAATATACGTTTTTTAGATCTATGTTAGTTATACCAGTGCTAAAAATTTCCATACTATAATTTATATACACACGCGTTTTTCCGGGACTTTTGGTCAGTTTCTGCTTGAAATTCACAGACTCTAACATCTTTGCGTGCCGTTTTTATTCGCGTCAACCGATTTCGATGAAATTTTCAGTACGTGTACAAGTAACACAGATCTACAAAACGTATATTTTAAGTTTTCATTATAGGCCTTTTTTGTTTCAATAAAAAAGTTTTGGAAAGTGTCTTTCTCATTTGCTCTTACAACTCTTAGCAATTGCAATGTTTTCAAAATCCTTTCTGCACGTCATTCGGTAAACTAATTCTACTTGCTCCGAAAAAGTCAGGATGTTTAGTCCAATTTAAAGAAAATTATACTATTTTAATAGGCGTTCGAATACCCTGTTCGAAAGCTTGTGTGTATCGACTCGCGAAATTTCGTGTTTTCTCGAAGTTTGTTGCGAAATGTGTCGAAGATCCGGGCGTATATCGGGAAAAACTGGTTCAGGGCCGAAGGTGTCGATTAACTCGCGTCGCAGTTCGATCGTCTATTCCGGTCGGGCGATATCATTTGAATAGAACGAAGATCAACATACTAATGGCCGTTTGAGGAACCGGGCGCGACCGACTCGGGGAGTCAAGAATCGGCCGGTTAATCCATTGTTCCGACAACCGGGGGATCGTCTATCGGGGGTCGCCCCGATGTGTGTAGGTGTAGCTAGACTGACGTCACTTCCTCCGCTGCTTATGCAGTATGCATGAACCGGCACGCGTGAAACCGTGCATGAATTCTGCGAGCAACTTCTCGAAAGACCCCGCGAGCCGAATCGAATCGTCTTGTCCGCGACCATGCCGGATGATACGATCAGCTGACTCCGTCATTTCTTGTGGATTAGTTCGGCAACAACCCTGCTCCTTGTCACCGTTGCTACCATTTGTTATCTTATAATCTATCTATGCAAGCAAACTCCAACGACCTGGAACGCCACGTCTCTTGGATAAAAATTTAATCAAAGTCTGCACTAGCTCCTTGCTCCACCATATGGTCTAAAATAAAGTCATAAAGTCTACTAAACATTATCCGTTACGTGTATCGTAATAAAATGTAACACAGAAGCTCGAAGGCAAAGACTACAAGCCTGCAATGTCAATAACCTGCGATGACAACGTTGAAAATACATATCCGATTTGAATCCTGTTCGAGAAAATACGCATTAACACGTTGACTGCCATGTCACCCATACGTGGGTGACGGAATTATTTTACTAGATTTTAAAATGAATTTTTACGTTAATATATTCATTGTATCAAATTTGATTAGGGTCTATAAAATGCAAGAAAGTTGGAGGACTACTCAATATCATACATTTAATTTTTATTTTATGAAATAACTTACTGACTTTGATCTTATGGAATTTTTCACGTTTCTAGTTTGGAAGTCAAAGCGTTAAATGTTAACACGTTAACTGCCACGTCAATCGCATAAGACTGACAGTGATTTTTGACTGGGTTTAGAAATTCATTTTTATTGGAATTTTATTGGAATCTTTCGAATTCAAAAGGGTCAAGACAACGTTCCCCATAAAACATTTTAAATGTCTGGTTTCGGTTTCATTAATTAATTTATTCTGATTTTGTAAGGATCTCTGGCACTTAACGTGTCAACTAAACATTTCCAATGCTGTGCCATTTTATATAAGATCCGCCGGTTATTTAGTGAAAGCATGGGAACACGATCGACATACATTTCTTTTTTTTTTTTTTCGAGGGACATAGAAGTTCTAATCGAATTGGTCGTTTCATGTTTTATAGGAACCTGTATAGCGAGCTGCGCGGTATCGCTTGAAAGTTGGCGATCACGAAAAAATAATCTCGAGGAAGAATTTCTCTGTCCCTGCATCTGTTCTTTAATACCTGTTCCAACGAGGTTTCTATACTTTTTCTTTGCACATTAAACTTTGTATTTCTTTTTATTCTCTGTTGCCGCCCCCGGGCCCAGCCCACGGAATCGATCGAGCCGATCGATAATGCCTCGGTTAAAAATTCGAAGGCGAAGGGTGATACGAAGGACAAAGCGGTCCTCCCCCGCAGCCGGAGAGTCCTCGAGGGAGAAAATAAAAAAGTTTCGGGATATCGAATCTTGGAGCGGCAGGCACAGTCGATTCTGGTACGCGTGTAGCAACCCCAAGGAATCCGTTCAAACTTTACGATCAGTCTCTCTCCCTCCAACTCTCTTTCTCTCTTTCTCTCTCTCTCTCTGTATTATATTCGCAGCGACGTCGCGTTCGTCATCTCCGTGTTCTCTGCTGTACATTCGAGATGCAACAGAAATTGCAACGGGCTAACTTCCTGTCCTTTCTCCGTGGGACGTGCCGCGACGAAAATTACGAGAAACTCGCTCGGAAAGCTTACGAAACTACCTAACGAAGAGAAAAGAGGTTGCACAGCTCGAAGATGGCGCCCCCCCCCCCCCCCCTCGAGATCAACGAAGCGGGGAGTGACGTTGCGCCGGGCAAAGAATCTCGCGAAAATTTCGCCAAATACACGTCACCTGATTGCTTTTAAAATTCCCGCGCTATCGGACGCGTCCGTGATCAAAGGGACCTCGTTCCATCCGCAAATATTATCTTTGCGCGGTGATCGCACGCGTTCCCCTCGACCGATAAATTCGACCGTCGATTCATCATCCATTATCGCTTTGCTCTTCGTCTTCCGGAGGGCAAATCTATTTGCAACCGGCGCACAGTGGTCCTGATCGATGAATTAGGAGGAAAAAAGTTCAAAAGTAAAGGTAAAGAAAAAAAACGTATCAGTGAATTTTTGATGTACTATTAGTCTCATTAACAATGAAACAAATGACGGACGCAAATATCGCATCGCAACGCATGATGGTTCTAGGTTAGTCGATCGCTTGTCGCGAAATAGTGTATGTGAGAACGTGTGTTCTGATTACCTGGCATTATAAATACTTTTATATTCATAATAATATGAATTCCACAGTTGGAGGTAAATATCAAACTACAAATTTATTTCAATTTAGTGACTCATATTATTATTTCTACTTCGGGACATCTTGATATACGTTATCCTCGTTTCTTTTGTAAGCTATTCCACGTTTTGTGGAGTGCAGAACACAAGTTACTAAATGTTACTAACTCAAACTATTTTTAAGCAAGAGTAACACTCCTGTACTCAATATAAATAGCTTTTCGCCTTTAGTTGCCATTTTGTGAGACAATGTTTTTTTGTAGACTGAGTGCGCGCTATAACTCGGCAGGACATGGTTATTCACCTGAAGGAATTAGACTTTCTGCAATCGACTATGATCAAGAATCGTCATATGCTCGTAAATTATTTAGAGAATGAACTAGAAAGTACAAGGAGGTCAAAATTTTTCAAGTGGAAAGAGTGCCCACGTGCACAGCTACGAGCAAGTAGAAACCACACTACACTAAACACACTAAATTATCATCAGAGGAATACTAAATTGAAAAATAATCATCTGTCCCTGTAAGTTATAAATTTTTTAATCATAAATTGCATCACGATATCTGGAAAACTATTCATCGCATCGACTTCGTTTTGGTCTCATTCAATTTAGAATGAAAAAATATATAAATAATGGTGCTGTGATGAACAGACAAAATGATTTTAGTATATGTTCCTCCTAATTCGTCGATTGGGACCGACTTTCCCGTGGATTTCTCGACGGTCGCCGATCGTGGCTTCCGTTTCGACTTGTCTGTACAGGGATCTACGAGCCGCGATCCGCGATTTCGGTTCGCGGGCGACGAGCAGGGACGAGCGGAGACAAGTACCGGCCGTTGCGTAAAAATGTTTGCGACGTTCTCTTTGTCACAGGATCCTCGCAATCGAAGCGGAAATTCGTCCCTCAGTCGCGCACCGATCATCTTTAACGGAGGAATTTCCCTAGGCGACTAGGAAACTTCGGGGGATGTCGATGCCAGCAAAAATGGAAGAGCATACACGATACACCGACGAGCTTCTGTACTCTACACGCGGACTAATCTCACCCCCACGAGGGAGCAAAGTGCTTCGCGTAACCGCGTGCTCTGTCCTCCCTTTCGAGATGCGACCAGACGCGCTGAAATAATACTACTTAGGCGACATGTCCGGACCGTTCCCTCGGCTCCAGAAAATCTGTACGCTTTTTATTGGACTCTACCCCTTTCAGCGGATTTTATTCTTTGTATTCTACCGAATGGGACACCCAGGATTTCGGCGCACTCTTATACTGGCCATTGAAGAGCACTCTTCTCGGTAGCATCGCGAAAAATACCGGGACTAACAGAGAATCTTGACAGTCCGCCGAGAAGATAAGGCGACTAGAGTCTCACCTTAGGGGAAAAGTATTGTCCAACGTGCGGAGAAAACGGATTTGCTTCTCGGTGTTATCGAGCCCAGCTATCTACGTTATCGTGCGCGTAAATAACTGTTAGATAGCAGCCCGATCTGACTAATCTCAACGTGAACGCCGACGCAGCGAGCTTAGTCAGAGAGAGAGAGAGGTTCAAAACAAATTAGTCACCAGACCGAAACAACCCTCAGCTTCTTCCAGCTCCTTCCACGTCATTCCTCCAGACGCTCAGCTCTTTGCAATTTTCCTCAACGCGTCATTCATTCTCCCCTCCATAATGTTTCCAAAATTTTCCCACAATATATACAACCGTTTTCCAAAAATCTTGAGACTTCCATTCAGACATCCGCAATTTTATGAAACTATAAATGAACTTTTATATTGAACTAAACTTTAACCTTTAACGCTTGAAGTGTGCCTCCCAGGCACCACCGATGTCCGACCGATTAATATAAATATTGTAATCAAAATTATATTACTTCTGAGACGAATAAAGATTGTTTTGAACGAGTTGCCGGTATATTCACAATTAAAAGTCGGAGCGTTAAGGGTTAATATATAAACTTTTATGAAGACGTAATAATTGAATTACACTGTCCAACAAAATAAAACTTTTTTCGAGTTTTGCAATATCTGTTGGGTGATTCTTATACAGTTTGCCATTCTAAAACCAAATCCGCAAGCAAAATTGCTCACGCAATGTTTTCGAAAAATATTGATTTTTGCAAAAATGCATGATTTTGATAAAAAATTACGTGTTACACAAAAACTGAACAGACCAGGATGTTCAAATTTGAGTCAGGATATAGAGGGAACTCTCCTTTACATATTCATACAGTCAGTTGTATTTTTATGTACTTCCTAATAGTTGTAAATGGGTTTCAAAGTTTGAAAATGTGCCGACGCGGGTACTTTCTACGCTCTATTTTTGTATTTATGTGACAAATCCTTTATCTAGCAGGAATTTACTATGCAGGAATGCATTCTACAGACATTTCTGGTATAGAAACCATTCACGAAAAGTATTTGGTTCCCTTAGTATACGAGAAGATTAAGAAAATAGTCATTGGCAGCTTGTGCGCGACGCGTTCGCGCCAGGCGGCCATTGCAGCCTTTTCACGACTCGCCAGGGCCGTCGCTATGCGTGGTCGACGTTGGTACCACTCAAGTATGTCTCTGCTTACTATGTTTAATTTGGTTTTAGAATGTCAAAGTGTATAAGAATCACCCAACAGATATTGCAAAACAATTTTGGTGTTGGACAGTGTTATTTTTATTCAATTGACTACGAACTTCGCGTCGACCAGAGAATGTAATAATTAGACTGCGGATGTTTGTTCAAAACGATAAATGAAATTTTATATTGAACTGAACTTTAATATATAAACTTTTATGAAAAAATAATAACATAATATAATTATTTTGATTCAATTGACTACGAACTTCGCGTCGGCCACAGAATGTAATAATTAAACTGCGGATATTTGTGCAAAACTATAAATGAACTTTTACGTTAAACTGAACTTTAATATATAAACTTTTATGAAAAAATAATGATATAATTTAATTATTTTGATTCAATTGACTACGAACTTCGCGTCGACCACAGAACGTAATAATTAGACTGCGGATCTTTGTGCAAAATAAAAACGTTCAACCTCGATTTACACAAACTGGAGTAAAATAAAAATTTATTTCTTTTCTTAATAGATCTAGTGGATTGGAAGTAATATAAAAGCGTTAGAATAATCCTCGAATATGTTGACTGTTTAGTGTTTCTCCTATTTAGTCTTTTAGTAATGGCATAAAATCCGCAGTCTAGGTATAATTGTTGCAGCTCGTATAATCCGCAGCGTAATAATGGCCGTCCCGGGAAACCTTTTTTCTTGTCAATTCGTTTTCTGCGCCGCTGCTATTCCTTCGAGCGGTAATCGGGACTCTCCGGGAGCTATTAAAAAGCAGAAGGAACGGTTGCTTCTTCCGGAGGCAACGAGCCGTTAACGACGTATCGTTCACCTGGAGGGGCATCGATTTCTCGCAATCGTTCGTCTTAATTTATAGTTGGGAGAGATGAATAGGATCCTCCCAGCGGTTGTTACTCGATCGAGGCATCGCGGTGTACGCTGATTGCTCGTAAACTCGGTTTCCGATCCGGAATCAAACCGTCGCGTCGCGTCGCCTCGTCGGCTCGATTCCGACCGATTCGTCGATCGTTCACGATCGTCTCCGTCAGAGATGGCTGCTCATTTCCCTAACGCTCCGGTCCTCGGCGACACGCGAACGATAATCAATAACTCCGGCTACGGCTCACGGTGGTCGCTGATCACGAAAAATGGGAGGAATATGAAAAATTATTTTAGACTCTGAAAATCGTTATATAATCCGATTACGCCTAATACGTACTGATAAGTAGACTGCGGATATGCAAAATAAAAACTGTCCGAATTCCAACAAAATGGGGAGAAGTAAAAATTGAAATTAATAATTGAAACATATAAAAGTGAAACGTCTGATAGAAGGGAGAAAATTGAATTTACTTAGACTTTAGTCGATTCAGTAATTTTCTATAACACGAATTTGTAATTTCAATAATTGTCAAATAGAAAACCGGTCATTTTAGTGTTAATATGTTTAATAGATTGAAAATGGTATAACAGTATCTTTAAATTATTTGAACGATACACAGAAGATTAGCATGACCCCTGCGCAAAAAATTAAATTGTTCTAGGTCTTCATTGTTTTAAATGACACCGCACTAAGTTTCTTCCGGTTTAATCGCATTTGAAAAAATTGCAGTGATTGAAAATGATTAAAATTTTAATAAGCAGCTCTTGGTCTAACTATTAGAAGAATTTGGAAGATAGCCTTCTGAGACAGTAAAATTCAATTTTCGAGCAGGGTCGACGTGAATAACTTCGGAGCCCGTTGTAACAAGCCCAGCGCGATTTTCATGGAAAAGGCCGGTCGTGATCGATGATAACGTTAAGTCATTACTCGACAAGAATGATACATCTGTCTAATTAAATTCTCACGCGAAAAATCGGCTACCGTGCGAATGGCTCGGGGCACGTAAAGCGGACTCTTAAATCAAGACGAACACGCCGGGTCTCCGAGTCGCGGAGAAAAAGAAATCAATATCATAATGGAGCCGGCCGTTATTGGCACTCGTCGTTCCATCCATTACCGTGCGCAGGCTATGTCCATTCATCTCCCAGCGCGGTACCGCGCGGACTTTGCATCCTTTTGCTCGATACTCTTCCACTATCTGACAGGACGTGCCCTCGCGAGAGAGAAAACAGCAATTTCTCAGCGTCGTAGTCTCTCGCGAGATACGCGAAAGTTCGCGAGAATGAACCCGCTTAATCCTGGACAGATTTCCTTCTTGAAAAAAGGAACGTCAGAAACGAATCTTGTGATACGACCCAAATGTATTAATTAATATTCTGCAGGATCTTTCTTTCGTACAACACTAGGGGCATTAAAAGTGACTATTTTTAATTTTTTAATTTTTAGCCATTTTTCTTTCATAACATATACCCAAAGAAATAAATTTTTGCTGAATAATTCCTCGTGGATGTGTCCCTACAATCTTAACCCTTAATGGTCCGGAAGTATTTCAAGGTTACTTCCCACCAGATCCAAGCTATGTATTTTTCATTCCAAGAGAAACTGTGGACTCAACATTTTCGTATCAAGTATAGAAAATTGATTAATTCAGACTAATAGGATAACAAGATGATTTAAAGATTTCTGACCCAGTAAGGAAAAGTGCCATGCCGCTTATATGGCAGCATTGGTCCCCGTAAACCTAGTGACAAAATGGCGCAGCGTTGGAAATATTTAAGTGAAACTTGATACGTATTTTCTCAAGCAAGACGAAAATTGTAGATCTTGTAACCTTTTAACGTATGATATCATTCGGAACAACCGTCTGTGCGCGTTGCAGGCTCGTTAACAATTAGACTGCGTATTTGACGCGTCTGTGAGAAAAATGGCTAGATGAAACTTAAAACAGTGACGAAATCATAAAAATTTGAGGACGTCGGTATATTATTCTCATCTTTAAAATATTTTAAAGGAACAAAGATATTCGGCTGCTGTGTGTTACAATCGACGAAAACAATTTTTCTCTTGCACAAAGATCCGTCGTCTGTTAACAATAATTTATTTGTCGCCCTCGTCCCCGTATTTCTATCTGTACAGACAATACGATCTCGTTCACGGACTCTCGCGCGAGAAACGAGCAAAAAAATCAACCACACGAGCGCACGTTTCTAAAGGATTAAATATCAAAAGGGTTCCGTCGCATTCGAGTTTTTATTTGCCGTTTCCACGCACGATAGCTCAGTTATCCATGGTCGACGAGCAAAATAATTGGTACACAGACAAATCGAGAAAAAACCTCGAATCTTCTGTTAACCGGTTGTAATTTCGGTGGAACGAGAAGCGCCAGAGACGAGCAAGGTTTCGAGCATGGTCTCGTTCGCGATTGTATCGCGGAAATGAGGGTCGATCGAGCGACGGGTCGAGGATATCGACGTCCCGCTCGTTCCTCTAGCCCCGAACAAGTGAAAAACCGAATTGTAATTAAGCTCTGCGGCCTGTGCGCCGCTGTCGCGTGTATCCGCCGCTGCACGAGCTGCACATGCACACGGGGCCTGCATCTCGTGTTCCCGTCGGAAGCTCGCCGACGTTCCTCCAATAACCGGGCGAACTTTCGCAATATGGGGTCGCTCGGCAAACTTTCGACGCCGTTAAGAATTCGCCCGTGGCCGACCGGGGAGCTTTCGGCCGACGCCGATGCTTTCGTCCGGATAACCGATGCACCCGGAAAACGCACGATGTTCGATCCGCCGACTCTACAGGTTGTCCCCGGCAACACGATCCCTCTTCTCGTGTTCTCCGGCTACTTGAAGAGCCAACACTCAGTAGATACGCGATAAGGTAGAGTGACCACGTTACCGACAAAAATAGACGAAAAATGGTTTTACGTGCCTCCAGTTTTCTTTCTTAAATGAAAATATTTTTCGCCGGGAAAGGGCTCGTTCGAAATAAGAAGCGCGCGGTGGTCATCAGCTGACGAGATTATGCAGATATTTGGTAACATAAGCGTTAGTAGCAGGCCAAAAATTGACGATGGGCGTGCCGTGGAATCCAAGCAGTTTCAATTTTCAATATCAAATTTTGTAAATCGAGGAGAGAGCATCGCAGTATTTTTTGTATAATTGTAATCATATAAAAATAAATTTGTATCGTCATTTTATGGAAGTTGTTCATCTACTAATTCATTCGGCAACCAATTATCTATGTTTAATGTATTAACGCTGAGCACTCGAATGGCGGCTGTAAGACGCCACTAAGAATTGCTGCACCATTATTCAAAATATTTTTCAAATTATCAAGTTTGTTTGTATTTAATAAATTACTAAACACTGCATTATTGTACGTGTAAATTGTAACACTTTCGTTTGTATAAAATGAAAAACAAAAGATACACTGAAATAACCTAGGTCGGAAGAAATGTTTCGTTCTGGAGTTAAAATAGCTTCTAGTGCAAACGGTTAACAATAACTTTTTTCAAAGGACCGGTCATTTTGAGCACGCACGGTAGAAACAGGTATACAAGAAGTGTCAACACTAGTGTTAACAAGTGTTAACAAGTGTTAACACTAGAGATAAATGCGGCTGACGTATATCGCTTTGTAACAGTGACGAGACTGTGCCCATTCAGACTTCATACAACTTTTATTGTAATATGTGCTTCAAAGAAGAGGTTCATTAAACAATTTCCGATGAAAACATTTTTACAATTCCGGTAATTGTGCTGGTGTTCAAGATTCGGAACAGATATGAAGCAACGACGACGCGTCGAATTAATTTTTGGACCCCGGCCAATTAGTTTGCAACTGCTCGAGCAATTAGTCGTCCGTCCCCTCTCGTTGCCTCGAGAACGAGATATCTCGAATCGTGGAGGGTGAACGAGATCGAAGGAACTTGGTCAAAAGAGCCGAGCAACGTCTGCCGTTATTAGGCGATAAATCGCGAGGATAACGATTCGGTACAGACACGAAGCGGTGCAAACGATGCGCGCCAAACCAATCGGAGGACAATGATCGCCGAGATCGTCGTCGATTCCGGCTATTTATCACCGAGATATGTATCATCAGGGTCTCTGACCGGGGAAGTATGTCGCTCCGGTTGATGAAGGAGTCTCCAGCGATTTTCCCTGGGGAAAAGCTGCGGAAAAGCGTGGCAGGATGGCTCGCGAATGGAGGCCGGGCCATCGGCGCTTCTAGGCCAACCTGAAAGCCGAGCATGTTCCCGCTCGAAAATGCTCGACGCTTTTATCGTGAAAAATATGCGAAACTTGGCCGCATCGAATTCCTTCGACTCCGAGATTAATGTTACGATAAGTATCCTGCGGCGTGTACAATTTTCCGACGCGACGCGACGGTGCATCTCTGCCGACGTCTCAAAGATATCCGGGCTCAAAGCGTTCCCATCGATCGACCGCGATTTCAGCATCCTATTCGAATTTCATGAGCCTCGGCGGTCGGAGGGAAACTGCTAAGGGAGCCCGGCCCTTCGGAACTTTTCCTGTAGCCCCGAGACTTCGGCGCCGGAAAGAGTTTCGCTCGCGCAGAAAATCCTGCGAAAACTAATTAAGAGTAACGAGCGCTCGTAACTAGTACTGATGGAAGACTAACGGATTCCAAGATATTCGCCTAGCTGATCCCGAGTCATCAGGAGCGGAACGCGCTTCCGACGCGCTCCTTCCTTCCGCTTTATCTCCGAGTCGGGAGAATTGCCACGAAGATCTCTGTGCCGGGACAAAGAACTTCGGGGAAGCGTCTAGGAAGTCTGAGACAGTCTAATAAACCTCGAGGAAAACGGTACTCGACGGATTTAACCGTAAGGCTAAAGCGGTTTGCACGGTGGTCTTAAAAAATCGAGAGAGATCGTCGGAGATGGAAAAACAAATGCCGCTTTGCTCGTGTAAAAAAATTAGCTCTGTTCGATCCTGGCTCTCTTCGAGCTGCTGTCTTATCTTCGCGCGACCATTACGATTTAAAAGCGTCGCTCAGTCAACAGGTTGAAAGGCTTTCTTCCGCGAGCGTCCTGGGATCGAGATAAAAAGGAATACGCCCATCGTATCCGGGAAAACATGGAAAATACTGTTCCAGGAGGGCCCGGGGTGTTTTCGAAGTCCCCCGAGACCTCTTCGCGATAAAGGACCAGGGCCATTCACAGAAAGGCCGTGGAATCCGGAAAATGGCGGAACGGAGAAATTCGTCGAGGATTCTGTCGCATTTTTCGCGAGACGAGCGGAAACGCGGAACGCAATCGCAACGCGGCCCTGGACTTTCACGACGAATCTGCTAAACTTGTTTTGTCCCTCCCGGGGTTTTGACAGGTCGGAATCCGTGGCTCTGGAAAGCAAGATAAACGCAACCCGCAACACCGTCCCAGAAACGCGAGGTTTGCGGACCGGTTAGCCGAGTTCGTCGTGTTAACGCGACGGCAACAGGAGCTATTCGAATGCTTGACAAGAATGTTCCGTTTCGGTGAACTCGAATCGATGCTGTTCGCAATTGAATTACCTCGTATCGCTGCGGCGGCGGCGACGTCGAGATCCGCTGGAGACGTCACGATCATCGATGGCAAACACGTGGCCGTGACACCGAGAAACAGAAGACTGCGCGAGAACAAGAAGTTCGTCGCGAACGGCGCTGGCTCTTGTCGAGGCGAACGAGAATAAATGAAGATTTCTTCGATGAATCATTTTGAATTGGCCGCCAAACGGCCGCTGCCCCGCCGCACAGTGGTCCGAATCGGAAAAGTAAGTGACATTCAGCCCAAAAACGAACTTTTTCGTATCGATATCTAATCAACGAACATTATTTCTGAAATGTCCATGGACCTCGAAAATGAAAAAATTAGTACATTTTAATCAATATTACGGTTGTAATAAACATAGAAACTTGGACGTTTTAAGAACAGCATTTTTCGCCACAAAAATTGTTTCTCTTTAATGAGATATCCTGACGCGCCTATTTAATATTTTCTCTCGGTTTTTTTTTAAATTGAAGAGCAGAAAAGTCTTGTTTTTAATAGCAATTCATGCACGTATTCTATTAAAGAAATAATGTTGAATATAGTAGGAAAAATTTGCGAAGTTTTCTACATTAATAGAGCATATGTTTTTAATTCCACAGAATTCCGCTTTAAAACCAATTACAATATTTACAGTACATCTTCTTTTATATAATAACACAAGAATTAGTTCCCCCCTCGTCCCACTTCACTAATTATTGATATCTAATGTTGTCAATGTTCAGTCCGCCAACATAGTTTTATGTATACTCCTGTGTAGCTACGGTTCGAATCCATCGCCCTACTCTGCAATAATTTGTATATAATGTTTACATTAGGCTACACATTCGACTGTCACAATATATTCGACGTGTTGTTAGCATTCAGTTGAAAGAGAATCGTTTATGCGTGCGTAGTGAGATATTAGGAGCAATTTTTTTGTATTACAGTTATTTTTATGATATAATACAAAGGGCACTATTACCAATTGGGCAGCTTTCTGAGGAAACTCAAGAAGTCCGACATAAAGATTTTAAAGCAATTAGATATAAAAATAGCAGAAAATGTTCTCGAACTTTAGCAAATGAAGATACATTGCTTAGACTACTCCTAACGTCCTATCCTTGTATATCTAATATACGGATAAAATCACATACAAAAAAAATTAGAAATTTAGATCAAGAAGCTAAAGGATTAATAATTACGTAACATAAAGTATGTAATAACAAATACAAAGTAAATAGTGCAAAAAGAATTTTTTTATTTTTTTTCAACCATTTGTAACATAATGATAATATTTTATTGAGCCCATATTTCGGTTCTCTTACGGCTCAGAAGTTATATTCAAATGTCACTAAATTTACTGATCCGGAGCACTGTGCGCCGGGGACAATGTCTATTCTCGATTTTCCCGCGAGGAAGAGATAAAAAAGTCTCGAACGGCTATCAAGGACATTCGAGGGTCAGTGTAAATCTGCCCCCCCCCCTCCCTCCACCAAGTCAAATGCCTGGAATCTTCTTTGCTTGTTTCTTTTGCGATCAATTACCTTGCCCACTTACAACCTTTCAAGAACCTTCCCCTGCGATTCTATCGACTCTCGAACGGTTTTAAGGATCGTTCTTCGATCCGAGTACTCGGAAGCGAAATTGCACCAATTTTCCCTTGCGCGGCTTATTATCGTTTCGATACACGAGGATGTTTTTCTATTCTTGCCTGAGCAGCGCGAGTCAATTTTATTCCGCACTCTTCAGGGTGAGAGAGCTCCCGATACGCTCCGCGAGTCGAGACGGAACGCGCGAGCTCATAGATTTTCGCGAAAATAACTGGTTCCTAGTTATTTCTTTCGCAATTACTGAAATGAGAAGAATGTTTCCATCAGAAATTTTGGACTGAACTTCTCCATTGGAGCACAGGTTAGAATAAAAATGATATGAGGTGTTTGAACAGATGTAGTCTCGTCATTATTACAAAGCAATATACATCAGTCGTATTTATTTACTTGGTAGTTCTGGTGTTAAAAATGATATATGTATATCGGCGCGACACAAATCTAGGAAACGCGCGTCCCGTTTCGAAATATCGTCCGCGTCTGCTAAATCTGGCGAATTTTTCCGAAACAAATCAACCGTAAAAATATACGTCCTCGGGTGTCGCTTTTCTCTAATCCGAGATGCGTTAACACCGCAACTATTGCAGTCGCGTATCTGTCATTTGCATTTTTAAATCCTACTTCCATTTATCGCCGGAATTTCGACCAACATTTTATCCGTCAGACCGCGTTTGCATAACTCGGGAGCTTCTATGTCCTTTATATTGTATTATTCGAACTCTTTTGAACGGTGTACGCGTTTCGCTCGAACTGAAATAAAATGTTGTTCGAACAAAGGACGGCGCGCCTCGAAGCATGCGCTTTACAGCCCCGAACACGGGCTTTTTGTGGCAGCTAATACATGCAGAGATCGAACGGGCGAGCACCGGCGCACCTCGGATGGAGAATCTCCGGGAGAATGATGAATGGGTGGCACGTGCGGCGCGACAGGCTCGGGGAGAATGTTCGCGTTAAAAATGACGCTCCTGTAAAAAATATCCAGCGAACGGTAGCCGCGGCTGCCGGGCTGCACGGTGCGCTACAATAAAGTGCGTCGTGGTACGCGACGGGGCTCTGCTACACTATACTATACTATACTATATTATACTGTACTATACTGTTCTATACTATACTATATTATACTGTACTATACTATACTATGTCATACTGTACTATACTGTTCTGTACTATACTATATTATACTGTACTATACTGTTCTATACTATACTATATTATACTGTACTATACTGTTCTATACTATACTATATTATACTGTTCTATACTATACTATATTATACTGTACTATACTGTTCCAGACTATACTATATTATACTGTACTATACTGTTCTGTACTATACTATATTATACTATTCTATACTATATTATATTAGACTGTTCTATACTGTACTATATTAGACTGTTCTATACTATACTATATTAGACTGTTCTATACTATACTATATTAGACTGTTTTATACTATACTATATTATACTGTACTATACTGTTCTGTACTATACTGTATTATACTGTACTATAGTGTACTATAGGATGCGACGAGGCGCGACACAACGCGACGCGACGCCGCCGCTCAGAGCAAAGCGCAATATTCGAGCCGATATCCGGCCTCTCTGATCTTCGCTATTTACAAAAGAATTTCCCAATAGTTACCGGTCCAGCCTGACCCGATGTCACGAGCAGAACCTATCAAGAGCATGCTCGAAAAAATCAAATACCGGGCATCGTTGCTAACGAAGAAACCATATTAGTTCGTTAGCCGTCCGGTGTTCCACTCCTATGTCAGTGTACACACTCGAAACAGCTCTGAATATTTCGTTTGCTGTTGATGATAAAAAAAGAATTCGTCAAAAAGCGAAAAGCCTATAATCTTCCAATTATTTTTATAAGTCGGGGCGTAGAGAATACATGAAGTTTGATTGTGCTCTTTTCAGAAATCTCAAAAATCCCATAAAATCAAAGTAAGTTATTTAACACGAAACCTACCAACGCGCTGTCTATTGACCGTTTTTGACATTTTTTGTTTAGAATTTCTGTATCGCCATGTAACTTATTGACTTTTCTTATAATTTACATAAAACCAATTTTTCAATATTCACAATTTTCTTTATTGTTTACTTTCCAAAAAAAAAAATTTCATAGCATGTCTTTCTATATTAAGATACATATTTTTTTTTTGAAGCAGTCATTTGATTGTTCATGGTATGATTAGGTATACGTGAAATGTCGGTAGGTTTAATGTTAATGAAATAAAAATTGAAAAAAATTAAATGTTCGATATTGAGTAGTCCCCCAACTTTCTTGTATTTTACAGGTCCTAATTTTTGGTGCGATGAATATATTAACGTAAAAGTTCATTTTAAAACCTGCACAAATAATTCCGTGACGCATATGTGGGTGACATGGCAGTCAACGTGTTAACGTTATTGCTACCACAGATGTAAAAAGAAACCTTGAACCATTTTGAACAGCGACAAAGTGCTGTTGTCACGTGGGAGGTCTTACGAGGACTTACGACAGTTAAGGGTTAAATAAAAATTGATTGACGCTGCAAGGATGCATTGAAGGGCGACTATTCGGTTCATCTACTTCTTTGGACATACAGGGTGATCGGTAACTATTACAACCGAGAAGGGGGTGATTCTACATTTAATACTAGAACTACCGAACCAGTCAAAATGACTGATGGATGATCTCTTCTTTCACGATTACTGAAACTATGAAAACGTGTTCGCGAGAAAATCTTTTAACATATCTCTTCTTTGGAGTACACGTTACCATAAAAATCGTATGAAACCTGAGCAAATTCAATCTTGCTGTTATTATAAAGGGATAAGTCTAAGTCGCGTTTAGGGATCGGTAGTTTCAGTGTTAAAGAATTGTCGAAATGTAGTCAACAGTGCGGTGGAGCTAGTATCAAACAGAACGATATATATTTTTTTATTCGCACAAAGCGTATCGACATAAACGCAATAAACTGTACTACGAAGATTTAGAGACATCCGATTGACCCGTATGAAACCTGTGTACCGCGATGTACCTTCCGGAAACGGAGATAACCTGTTTTGTCGGTGAATCTCCGAACTCGATTTTCCAGCAGGACGAGTAGTTGTTCTGTTCCTGTGGCGCGAGGGACGCGCGCGGACAGCGAAGGATCAAAGCGTATTAAAAGGAAGAGGAAAAATAACGGGATTCGAAGGAGAAGGGAAAAGAAGTTATCGGACGAGCGAGCTTCCCCCGAGAGAGAGAGAGGTTTTCTCAAGGTTTCGCAAAGAGCGCACGAGCGCGACATAGTCGTAAAAGCGCAGTCGTCGTAACCGTTCCGCGAGGTTTTTCTGACGCGGATGTATGTACGTCAAGTTCCGTTCGTGACTACGGCGCAAACAACTCCGGTCCTTGTTAGAACTTGAGGTACAAGTCGATGGAATTTACACTGAAACTCCCGACTCCGTCAGCCGTAAAATCTTTATCCGGGAGACTAGATGAAATCATCTTCCGCAGGGACTACAAAGCCTTTGACACTCTCTCCTCTCTCGGTCCGCCACTTTACCCTTTTCCCTCTTTTGCCGCACTTTTGATCCTTTAGGCATCCTAATGGATTCGTTGCCTCTTATTCTATCGATCGAATTTGTCCTGCGAGACCCGTGCTCGACGAAACCAGGTTGGAATAGAATTATTCGCTTTAGTCTCAAATAACGACGCGTCAGACAAGGAACGCATATAATCGACTGGCAAGAAATTATTTTCACGGAACGGCGGGTATAACCTAATATAGTTAACGTAATATAGTTAAGTGGACATTTTCCCAACCCGGTTCCCGTCCTTTGACGCCACCATTTTCGATCCTACGCTGATCCCTGGATATCCAAGCTACCTGAAGCAACGTCGTTACTGAGAATAAAGGTGACGACTTCAATTAGACACGCGAATATAATCGAATTGCTTTCAGCCAACAGAAAGAGCATAATCCCCGGGGTAAGTGAATCACCCGACGTCGCGAGACTGAAATACACTTGAATATCTCAGCAGGGGTAAGTTTCAGGACAAATACACTTTAGTACTTTTATACTCAGAATACGCCATTTGAAAAACAAAGGTGACCTTCATATCTTCTCTTCGCCTCCACTTGCAAGAGTAACGTTTATACCGTATTGCGTAGTTTCTTAAACCCTACAACTTCTGCAACATTTTGTCGTATTGCTTGAAATAACCTAGTTATTCGAGTGGACAAAGTAGTACGGTAAATCATCGTTGTATGTCGCTACTGCCGTTCTTTTCACTGACACTCATACGAATCGATGGTTCTCGCCGAGCGTCCCATTCGAAATAGACAGGGCACGCTGGAAACCTAAGTGTCATCCCGCGTGAAAGTCATGGCATACAAAAATGACTGACATTCAAACGAAGAATTTGCACAAAGAAGCGAACAGCGAAACTCGAGAACCGTCGCCACACATTATCGGCTCTATCGGTGTGAGATCAGAAGACCACTACTAATCCAATTACAAAACTACTTTATTTTTCGTTATTTTTTTATGAAACTTCTACCAACACATTCGTGGCATTTTTCTGATTAAAATCAAACCAAATACAATGTAATTCCGATGATACCACTCGCGATTCGGCCACTCACCGCGGTGGTGTGAGGTGTCCCACTGACTTGGAAACGTGAGATTGGAACTGACGTACAACGATAATTTACTGTATTCCAGGATCGAGAGCTAAAACAAATTACTTCTTGGAAAACGAAAACCCGTCGAAGGCGATATTCAAATAACGTTGCATTAAACTCGAACGAGCTCGTGCAGCGAAAAATCCGTCAATTCGCCGTAGGACGCTAACGAGGATGAAATAAATAGATGATTGAGGAGCCCTCCGACGGCACGCTCGTAATCGAATCTCGCAATTTAAGCGTGTTCTGCTTGTCCCGCGAACTCAAAGCGGATTTTCCCGGAGCGCGTCGAATTCTCCAGATGGGAGGTGGGGGAGTGGGGGGGGGGGGGTTGGCTTGGCTTCGTTAAAGTCTGCTTTCGAGTGGAAAAACTGGAAGTCGTGGTCTATGCACCGGAAAACCCAGCAAACGATTCCTCGGTCTCGGTGCTCGTATCGTTTCGCTTCTGAGAGAACGACCGATGAAACGTGTACCGTACGAGACACGCGACAATAAAAATGAATTAGTTACGGAAGCGGAACAACGACAGAACTATTCTCATGGCCCCGTCCTCCGTTCCCCATTCCCCGTGGACGCTCCAGAATCCCGGTGGTGTCCCGGTAACCTGAAATTCTGTATTCTTGCGCAAGGACTCTTTCCGCGATGGCTCGCCGAACGAAGTTTTCGCGGTAACGGCATTTTCGCTGCGAAATAATAACGGTAGCTCCACCCCTCGAACGGATAATCCTGAAGACACGTTTACTTTCCTTCGCTAATAAAAGGCCGAGTGGGAGGGCCCTTTGCCACTTCACCGAACGGTTTAATACTTCCGTGGCGCCCCCACGCTCGTTAACCGCTTCGGAATAAGCTTCATCCGCGCGGAATAACTATGAGCCGCTTCTTGCTCGGAGTTTTCATTATCCTGGCAAGAAAAATTGCCCCTCATTTTTCTCGGGTAACGGGAGTCGGCCCTTGAGCTCATGGCCGAAATTCTCTGCGACGTTCGACAACATTACGGTCGCCGGATTGAAAGAGAGTAGATATCTACGGCAATTTTGCTACTTACGAGCGAGAAAGCATCGGGTGAGGTTGTAAAGATTGATCGTCGACGAGCCGTAATGGAAGTAAAGCGCGGAGGAGACACGTCGATCGTCTGCGGAAAAGATCCAGCGTTTTCCGCCCGAAAGACGCTTTCCGTCCGCGCGGCAAATCTCCTTGCGGGACAAGAAGACGATTCCGGGGACGCGTCTGTGGCCGGTGATCCGTTTCAAACGCGATTCGTTCGAAAGTGAAACGGTCATGGGAGTTTTACTTCGCCATCACTCCCTTTGAAGGCCCTTTCCAGCGACGGGGATTTTCTTTCGTGCTTCCGGTTCCTCGCCTGTCTATAGGGGACTCCGTTTATCGAATACGAGCTCCGTGCTGGCGGGACAAATGTCTTTTCAAGACGCTCGAAGCGTCTGTCTCCGTGTTTTCGCCGAATTATTTAACACTAAACCCACCACCCCCGGTGGTGAAATGACCGATTCCAAATTTTTAATTTCACAATTACTGAAATTGTAAAGATGCTTTCGTGCAAAATGAATATATTTAGTAGAGCGCGTGTCTCCGAGTCTTCGTCGAGTTATTTAACACTAAACCCACCACCCCCGGTGGTGAAATGACCGATTCCAGATTTTTAATTTCACAATTACTGAAATTGTAAAGATGCTTTCGTGGGAAATTAATATATTTAGTAGAGCGTGTGTCTCCGTGTCTTCGCCGAATTATTTAACACTAAACCCACCACTCCCGGTGGTGAAATGACCGATTCCAGATTTTTAATTTCACAATTACTGAAACCGTAAAGATGCTTTCGAGAGAAATGAATATATTTAGTAGAGCGTGTATTATAATACGAACCAAATCCAAATAAATTCGATCGCGTCATTTTTATAAGACAACACGTTGAGTTAGTTGTGGATATAAGTCGCAACAACACGGGACTTCCGTCATATATCGTCCAGGAGACATGTCCGAGGCCTCTCGAGCTTCCTGGCTCCACACGGGGTATTCCCCACGGCAGTGGGGATAATTCCGCGACATTTATCATTCAGGTTTCGGCGACATTTACAGAAAAATCACTGTAGCATTTGCGTTTAAGTAGGTTAAGTGTTAAACGAGACAACCGGACAACACTGCTGAAAATACTACCAATTGGTACATGTTGGTGATCCGGTACATTAATCGGGAAGGTAATTTAACAGCAAGGATAATAGTAACCGAGAGCAGCAACATTATCTTAAAGATCTCTTCGAAACCATTAAAATGGTACGATGCTCTCCGCCAATAAAGATGAGACGACAGCTTCTAACGACCCTTACAGACGCCATTACGTTTCCCATATTCCTGTTAATGTCTCTGACGCAAACGGAAATGAATGGGATAACGAAGGACACAGCTAGGTAAAATAGCAAGCAGCGATATTTTAAGGAGAAGTGAATTAGACAAACTCGATGGAACCTGCGAATTTCGCGCGAGTGCGTCGCAGCAGAAAGAGGATGGTACTTAAATCACGAGATTCGTCAATTAACGCGCTGTCTCCGGATTCGCGAAGCGACGCGACGGTGCCAGCTGGTGAATGAAAGCGGCGCTGAATGGACTCCGGGATGAAAAGCCGGTCGATGAACATCTTTCGGTGGGATTTGCCAGAATTCGAGAGAATCCTGTCCCGGCAGACAGGTCGGAGCCACGCAGTGCGGTAACACAGCACTCGAACCTCGTTCTCCGTGGATTCGACGCAAAACTTTGCGATTTGATGGAACGGAATCTGTACAGAAAGATTGTAGCATTGTTCCAAGACTGAAAGCCATAGTAAAGCAGGTCTCGGATTCGTCTCGACGCCAGCTATAACATTATTAAGTATATAATATATAGTGACAATTAAAGAATGAAGGTGACATTAATTTTTTGTTTTACAGAGAAATTTCTTTCAATTTTCCATGTTGAACTTTACAGAAGAGTAATAACCTATTAATTTTTGTCAGAAACATTTTCTTGTCGGAGCACCGGAAATGCCCAACGTGTGAGCAATGAATGATATTTAATATATTATTGAAACAATCGGTGATATTTGAAATCTGTCTTGGCAGGTGTGTTTCTTATAAAAAGACACACAATTTTGCCATGTGCACCATTTTCCTATTAGCAGTAGTTTCCAAGATATTCGTGGAAAATGTTTTTTACCCTCGACTTTCGGGTTTTAATCTTGGCTGTTACCAGGTTTTGAAATAACGAAATAATCTTTAATTTTGGAGATATTTTTTTATCTTAAATTTCGATTATTTGGCCGTGTTATCTTAGAAGAATCATATGGCAACCTTAACAACCTGTTAACGCTCCGCGCGGTTCCGGCCACAGAGGCGCTTTAAACAATAATAACTTTTGTACCGGGACTGAATGGGACGTGAATCATGCGTGATTTCATAGAGAAAAGTGTACTGAAAATAATGCACTTTGATACAATGCGAAACTATATGGAACTCAATAGATATCCTTTACCAATGACAGGAAACTTTGAAGATTATCTTTAGTTTACTGAGCATTGTTATTTCAACGAATTATGAATATTAAATCTTAGTACGGAAGATATACTCTCAATATAGACAAATACTATTCGTTTGAAACAGAAATGGGCACATAATAGTTCTCCAGGGTATCAAGAAGAAATGAGAAAAGTCGGTGAAAAATAGGATTCGCGAAGCGTTGAGTTTTAAATGCTTGATCCAATCACAATTTTTAATAAATCTCGTTAATTTCACCGTTTTCGTGGACATTTAGGGAGCAATATACATCCGATAAACATCGATACGAGTTTCTCTTTTATCAAATGATGAGCTAATTCCTCGATCTGGACCATAGTGCGTCGCGCCGATCGATACCCCCCGAAGCTCATAAGTTACCGCGCTTCGGAAACAGACGGCCGTCCGGATCGACCGAACGGACGTGCGATTTATTTATAATGGAGTACAGCCGAGGAAATTTGAATCTCGAACCGAACACCGGTCCAACTTTGTTCGCGCACGAATGGTTTACGCTCCCCGGATTTCGTCGGGATTCCGCTCGTGTCGTCGGTCTCTCCGTACGCCTAAGCGAATGCAGACGCTGCAACAGCAGTTCGCATATTAAACCGTCCTTCGTGTTTCCAGTCGCGGGACGCTTCTCTTTGTCAGGTCTTCCACGAAAAAACTGGCCGTTCTGGAAAACTGTTTTCCTCTGTCACTCTCGGACAACGAGGTCTTCCGACTTTCGCGGAATTCCTGCCGCTCGGATCCATTTGTAAAATTGTTTTACAAGCTGTTTCGCCCGTGTATATTAATCTGATTGGATTTATCCGCGATTGGATTTACCAGGTAACCGACGGCTCCACGTTTTTGATACTCCGAGCCAGAGCGGCTGGGTAGTTCAAGGATTAATCGTGTTGAATCACCCGCAGTTAGGATCGTAAATTTAGCCGAAGCGCCGAACGCGGCCGAGTTTAGACACGGACGGACCCTTTACTCGATTTACGAGCTTTACCGATACAATATTAACCCTTCGCTGCCATGTGTGCCATGTAACTGGACGTTATACCTCGTCCCAACAAACTCTGTACCGAATACAATGCCGACGTCTCGTGTTGACCCTTTATGGTTACCAGCGATGTTCAAAGTCGCCAGATTAAGACTTCTCTCTCACCACCGGCCCAGTCACGTGACGCGTTTCGTCCTTGACGTGAATACGTCACTAATCCGGAGCTAGCTTTTTCGGTAGCATATTCGTGGGTATGTCCGCCGTACAATGGGCAATTTGGACGAAATTAGATTCAAAATAAAAAAATTTTAGATAGAAATGAGGTAGAGCGATGAAAATTTATTTAAATTAAAGCTGAAACTTTGTAGAATATGGGAGAGATAGAGAGATTGTGGTACGAACGTTTTTTAACCTTGAGAAAATTCGTTACACTTGCAGAATTTTAAGAAAATTGTGGTTTTTTCTCAATTTTTTTTTTTTTTTGAATATGCTATAGATTTTTTTACGCTGATTAAGGAAGTAAGGAAGTAAGGTAACTATTTAGTTGTGCCAAAGAAAGAAAATTAGAAACTTTGTTGATGAAAATACATAAGTTGAAAAAATTAAATACTTACCTTACTTCTTCTGTAAATAAAAATATAATTATGGACAATTGCTGTCTAATTTATACTACCTTACTGCCACACACAGTCTGCAGAAAGTGCCAGACGAGATGCGAAGTGCTTCATGTTTCGTAAGTAACTCAAAACGTTCAAATACTTCATTATTATTTTTATTGTGTTTTATATATGAGAATACGATATACCTTCAAACTAGTGTGTTATCAAATTATTTCAACGAAAAAATGATTTCATTAGTTATTGTCACAAAAATCTATTTTTTGCAAAATCCAGAGGTCGTAGACAGATTTGAAATCAGCGTGAAAAAATCTATGAGAAATGATGTATAACTTTTAAAAAAATAAAATTTTCCGCTCGTGGTATTGGAAAAACCACAATTTTCTTGAAATTGTGCAAGTTTAACGAATTTTCTCAAGGTTAAAAAACGTTCGTACCATAATCTCCCTATTTTTCCCATATTCTGCAAAGTTTCAGCTTCAATTTAAAAAAAATTTCATCGCTCTACCTCATTTCTATCGAAAGTTCTTTGATTTTGAATCCGATTTATACAGAATTATTATTGCACACTCATTTACACTTAATATAACATTTTTCGATTTTTGGCACTATAGAGAGTGCCTCCATGGCCAAATTTTTCTACAAAAATCTAAATTTGGTTACTAATGCATATGCAATGGTAATTAGTCACAAAGAATTAAATTTAACAATAAAATTAATAAGTCGAAAAACAAAAAAATTATTTTTATGCATAAATGATGTGCATTTCCTGCTAACAAAGAGTTCTGCCAAAGGAAATTTTCGTGCATCGTCAATGTGCCGACTAAACAACAAAACAACAAAAATATCTGGAAACTGCAGAGGCTTGGCGACCATTCTCCCCGGGAAGCTGAATTTCATTAGGGATCGCACGATCTAAGAAGATCGATGGAGCGATCGCTTTGACAAACTCTGCAGCTCCCGTCTCGTTAACCGAGTTACTTCGATTCGAGGGGAGTTTTCGGGGACGGGGATCGAACAATCGGGAATCAAAGGGGAATCGGGGAATCAGGCGACCGGTGGAGGATTCCGGCTGGCAAACAGGACACCTCGTTCCCGTTTCGAATTGATATTAAAGGGAAGGGGGGGAGGAAAGGAACGGGAACAGCGCGGCGGCGGGATTGCAATTTAATAAGACAACGGTGACCCGCATCGTCCGGATACCGGGCGCGTTTCCGTGTCGCGACTTTAATTCAATTGTGGTCACCCGGCGGGAAGGGCGATTGCATCGGTGCACAGCTCGGGTTCGTGCGACGCGTCTGAACAATAACGCGCGCGGAAATTTGGCCGAGCCGGGTAAGCGTCGCGCTTCTTAAGAAGCATTCCACGCGACGCGCGATTTTCACGGTATTCCCAGCGTTCCTCGGCCGCTAATGCAATCGCTTCATTATACGCACCTGCAACCATTCTTCCCTGTCCGGTGCGACGCGCCAGCGCATTCCCCCGGCGTTTCGTTCGCGGAGCGCCCTTCGAAACAGCCGTTCCCCGGCCAGGAAATGATCACGCGGATATATCGCGCCGGGAAAATTGCTCGATGGCCTCGCGAGACCCGATTTCGAATAAACCGCCGACACAATCGGCCACCGACATCGATCCATCGAACCGGAGCATGCGGTTCGGCTCCGCTCGAACGACTCTCCAAAGTCGCTTTAACGAGTTTCGGCGATTTCATCAAGTCATTAATATTCGAATTGCTCCAACAAGCTTGTCTGTCTGCTTATTTCTACCATCTGTTAACACGATATTTATTCCTACTTTTATTGCAGTGCCGATATTGCACGCGAGATCAAATTAATCAGATATTTTCATCTCTTCCGGTCAATACAAAATTCCCATAATGAAAAGAAACTTTAACTCTTTGGTTGATATAAAAAATCATGTTTAAAAGTTTTTCGCCGAAAAAAGCAACTTGCGTGAACGATGGAGAAAGATTATGGAGCTAAAATGGCACTTGTAATAATTCAATAAATGTAGGGAAGGTTATTTAAGTCGTACCTAGGACTTTTCTATAACTAGAACGCACTATATGCAACTTAGAAATACTGTAATCGCGTAGCCTAAGATGATACTTCGAGTATGTTCTTTAGTCAGTTCTCGTCAAATCAGCATTGAAAATTTGTGCCAAAAAATCATTTTGTTCCTCGTGCTCATTAAATTTCTTGTGGCGTTTGAAAGCATCTGTGGTAAGTAAAACACAACTAAATATGTATTGCATATTAAATATTGGTTATACATCTATCCATGTATTGTTTCCTACATGGATTTTGTTAAATATTCCTTCTGGTGTATTTATTGAGGTTATGTGGTACCGGTGGTACGACTTAACATTCCATGCGTTTTACAATGTAAGCGCAGTTAGATTGTGAGTTAACGTCGTCTTCATATAAAGATTATCTGCAAAAATGTGGAGAACAAAAAGAGACGTCTGTGAAGCGAAAAATAATAACAGGAGCATCCAATAAGAAAAAAAAAGAATAATAATGAGTGGTATTGTACTCTTTGTGATGAGAATAGGAAAGATAATATGATTCAGTGCCTAAAATGCAAAATTTGGATGCATGACAAATGTGCTGGAGTGTCCAAAAAAGTCAAAAAATTCATTTGTACTAATTGCAAATAAATAAATTATTATTTAATTAATATCTACTCTGATTTTGATATTACCTTGGTATAGGTACGACTTTGGGATCGGAGGTACGACTTAACAAACCGGTTTGATAAGTCGTACCGCTCACCTATTTTTTTGAATTGATGTTTTACAGAAATATAAACAGTTCTGATGCATTATTTTCATACGAATAAAAGCTGTATTTACTAAAGTTGGTATATATATCGCAAAACCGATATTTTGTTGCAAAATTTTCAATTTAGAGACAATTTTATTTTAGAGGTACGACTTAAACAACCTTCCCCTATATTTCATGTCGCCCGAGCTTATTCACACCGCTGCGGGTCACGAATGACACCGGCATAGCATACGGAGGGTTAAGGGGAGACATATGGCTACTGTTTCTTGCAATCGATGCGGACAATTTTTCTATTGCATAAAACTCGTAGCTCTAAATGGGACCTATCAAACTGAAAACGAGAAAAATTCGAAAAATCGGCGTCGGCGACAAAACCACGTGAAAGGAGGTGTCCGTGAGCCGTGCGGAATGGTATTCCCGACGCGATGTAATAAAGGGAGGTACAATTTGGTTTTACAACCCTCTGTAAAAACGTGAGTGACCAGGACAGTTCTACCTACCTAGGTAATTGATTAGTAGCGAGGCAGGTGCTCGGAGTCGCGGCAGGAGACCCGAGTGCTCGGAGAGTAAGCTCGTTCTCTGTCAGCGTGCTCGTTTCGCATTCGGAACAGGTACGTATACGGCGGCGTACGTTTCGAATGCATTTCAGGAGGACGCGCTGAAACAGCGTCTGGTGTTCGCGATGAAAAAATAAACTCGGTAATGGTATCCGCAGCCGCGTTACCTCGGCTATAGCTTTTAACCCCATTGGCATGTCGCCCGCGACCACACGGGAAACGTCATCGCTGGCGTCGAGACACGTCGGGACGAGGTGTTTCGAGGAATTTGAGACAATCGCGTTTCCTGTCGTCGCCCCGGGCGACCATCGATTCGATATTTTTTCTCGGAACTAGATCGTTTGTACTATTTCTTAAAAATTTATACAGCACCATTGATGAAATTGGCCACGAAGATCCAGAAAATATATTAGGGCTACCCATAAGTAATCAATTATTTGCGAAGAATTTGTTTTGCCTTTAGTTCTGCACCGATCGTTGAAAAGGAAACGCGTATTCTTTTTACAGCTTTCGGTAAAGCAGCCTGTCTTCAAAATATTCTAAAAGGTATAATTTTTTTTTACAACCCTGTCATAAAATGGCGGCGTCCGTATCGTCCGGGGATCATATTCGTCGTTGTATACTTTCTCATTTTCACGCGGGATTTAATGCAACGGTAACGGCAAAGAAAATTTGCGATGTCTATGGAGATGTATTGAAGGTCGACAAGTGTCAACATTGGTTCTGGAGGCTTGCCGCTGGTGATTATGATCTCTCTGACAGGCCTCGAAGTGGACGATCAGTTGAATTTGATAGTGATTACTTCTGGTTCCCCCTAACACCTTCTTCTATTTGACTGCGTAAACAAATCAAGTACAGTATCAGCGACGGCAGCGGCCGTTTTATAATTGATTCATCTTGCGTTCATTCTTCCTTTACCCAAACGTCGATGTAGTAGTAGTAGTAGTAGTAGTTGTAGTAGTAGTAGTAGTTTATTATTGATCCCCTCAGGGTTGCAATTTTTACACCAATTCTCTTCCTCCGTCTATCCTCGCTCCGCTCTTATCCTACCTTATCCTAAACGCACAACAAACACAAAAAAAAACGCAAAAAACTCGCCTCGCAAGAGAGAGCGAGAGATAAGGTCGTCCCTATCGTATCCTAACTTAACTTAACCTAACCTAAAATACAAATAAAATCTTTGAGTGGCATAAATTTCCAAGTCCAGTAGATCGTTCAACTCAAACTTCAATTTCTAGAATCAGAATTGGGCACTCAGAAATAACACATTCATTTTTGTAAAATAAGAAAGAAAACACGATCTGCGATATATGTAAAGTACCAGTTAGCATAAATCATCTAATTATAGAATGCAAAAAATATGAGAATGAAAGGAAAAATGCTAAGTTGTCTAGATCCTTACCTATTCTGTTAAGTTCTAAGGAGTATATCTCCGGTCTTGCTAAGCATATCAAGGATACAAACATGTATAATATATTGTAAGAAAATGTACCGTGTTGCTAATGATCTTTGATTCAACTCCGTTCTATTTCTTGTTTAAATATTTTCCAATTACTCGCCGCTGTTTGTACGCTGCTGACACAATTGTCATCCCGAGTTCCTTCAATTTTTAAGGGTTTGCTCAATTCCTGCACTTTTTCTCGTACTTCTTCTCAAACCTGGCGACGCAATCTCTCGCTATTGAATTAATCAGAGATTGGGAAAACTGGAAGAGCAGCTGGACTAATTTCGACAATTCCATGTGGTCTCGCGGCACAGTCGAACACGGTTCTCGGTGAAATGGATACGCGGATGCAATTGCTAACAGGGCTCAGCTGGGATGGGGAAGAGGACGATCTCGGAAGACAGCCACAGCGACGAAGACCGATGACGAGAGTAATGGAGAAATGGACATGTCCTGAGGAGACTGTTTCAGGATAGCGTCCTAATTCCCCCGTTATAGTCCTCCTTCGAGCAATAATCCCCCGAGCTAACCTCCGCAAATGTGCGTGCCTTGGTACTGTTACTCCGAACACAAATCTAACCCGTCTGTCGATTCGTGAATTCTACCAAACGAAATTAAATTCTATTGAACTATGGATAACCGAGTCGTAAAATTAACGATCGGATGAATTAAAGCTTATGATATCAGCCGATCTGTTTGCTTCAATAACTTCAATACCGAACGTTTACTTGTATATTACTTTCATATTTCACTGGTTCTGTTCCCTTGTAAAGTAAAGCATTTTCGTTGCCAGATGAAAAGCGTTGAATTATTATTTGCTCTACTTATTGACGTCGTTGTTTGCACGGGATACAGTTTAGTTATGTTCAGTTAAATTCTTTATGGAACACATATTTGCATTTTCCACGCATAATTGCGAATCCATTGCGGCTCACGCGACCACGTTTAATGACATCATTTCATCGGTCCATGGGACTGCAATATTTACCTACATTTCGCCGGAATTTAATGACACGGGCTTTGCGATTACACTCGTCAGCTATTAGCATCATATTACAAACTCCGCGCGACAAATATTTCGTGAATATTACGTAAAATTTTCGAACCTGCTGTCCTCTCTTGGTCGCGAACGTATCGCGACGCTACCGAGCTGCGATTGCTCAATCGAGATGATGCAACGGACCGTCTCGCAGGCAGTCTCGCAATTTCTAGGAAAGCGCATTCGAGAATTCTAGAGCCGGCCCCGGACAATCCTATCCGAGCACTCTCGATCGATTAACCGTCGCATCGATAGGTCGATTACGCGGCCAGAGAGTTTTTCTGAATGACGAGCACTTGGGTTCACCGGACAATCCCGGGCAGATTGTTGCTGCGAAAAAAACTCTCTGAGAAAACGGACGTCCAATGCGCAGATTCAGAATTAACGGGGGTTAATTGTTGCACCGGAGCGCTAATGAATTTTCTGTCTCGATCTTTTTCCCACCTGCCGCTTCGACGGACGAAACTTTCGAAAAATTCGAAGACCTCGACAAGCTCGTTTTTCAATTGAATCCTACTTGTTGATTCCCTCGCGGGGGGAATTTCGAAAAATATTTGAAGCTTCGGCGGGTATTTTGATTTGATATTTTCGGCACTGCGGTCCAATCAAATTCCGAGCACCGTCTGGAAGAGTTAACGTCTCTTGCCGTGGCGTCAAGATTGATAGAAATTGGATAAGTCCGAAACTCTTTGGTGGACCTCTATCAAATTTGTCGAGGATGCGATATTCCCGAAAAACTTGTTACCCTCGAAGTGATGTATGACGGCCCGCGGCCGTTTCTCCAGGAGGCAGACAGCTTCCCAGCGCCCGGGGATGACGTCAGAACAGGGGAGAACAACTCCGGTTTTCCGCCCACGATTCCCAAGATCGCCGAGCCCCATCCGGGTCACGGTTTACACGCAATCTTCGTCGTTCGAGGGGATGATACAGCGGAAACGCGTTCTCTTTCACGGCGATGCTCATTATTAATCGTTTGTCGCGGTGGCCATCCGATTTATAAATGGTTTCCGGGTGAAGGAGGACCCCCGCCGGTAACACCGAGACGTTTGTCAGCTGCCGCACCGTTATTGTAACGTCGACGGGTGCGGGACGAACGCGGTTATTCGTCCGCAATTCTTATTCCCGTTACTGTCGCCTCCAACCACCATGTCTCACATACAGCGACTCGAACAATCGGTCGAATGTTTAATTTTGTTTAAATTTTTATTCAATTGAACACATGCTAATAAGATACGTAACAAAATACTTTATTATAATACGTACAGAGTTTTCGTAGTTACACTTTTTAAACAAATTTAAACGAAATTAACAAATTATGTAATGATCAAATTTTTGAGTTTGAAAAAATGAAATATTAGTACTTCGTATACCCTCTAAACTTTTACATTGTTCAGCCTTAATATTTTCCCAAGCAGTTTTAACTTCTGACCGCAATTTAATAATAGTTCTTGAATTGTGATCGAAGTTGGAAACTGTTCTTTTTAGTGAACTTTTTGTTGTTCTAGTGGTTTCAAATCGGAAGACTGCGGGGGCCAGTCAGAGCTGTTAACCATTCTTTGGTGATTTTTTCCCTGTGTTTAGGGTCGTTATCCTGCTGAACAAAATGACTTCTTCTGCGTTCCTATTCCATTTTGCCAAACTTCCAATTAAACTTTTCTGCAGGATGGATGTGTAACATTCTTCTAATGTTGTTACTGTTCCAAATTACCCCATTTTTGTCATAAATGCATAAAATCCGCAGTCCATCCATAACGATCGATGACGTTTCACTGACGACGTTTCACTTTTATATGTTTTGTGCTCGGCAGGTTTAGTGTTAACCAATATATAAACGAGGGTGAAAATGTACCTACTCACTATTTCTTACATACCGTAAAATGATCGATCCCTTCGAATGCCAACTCAGCAACCTCAAAATTGCTATGATATAGAAGTAACGTGTTCGACGAAATAAAAAAGTGAAATGTGAAGACGTATGATGCTGAAAGTGCTCCATCACTTTTCTAATATTTTGCAGAACCTAACCGAACTTGCTACGCTCAATACATTGCCGTAAAAATTGATTTGCAAACTTCGACAAATCATTCCGTCCGCCGTTTCTGGAACGGCGTTCAAAGTGTTTAGAACCTAACGCTGCAAAGGAAACAGTAGAAAATGACGGATTCTAATATTTTTAACTTGCGAATATTGAGATTGTAAACACGCATTCGTGACGAATTCTTTAACAAATTGATTTCTTTGAGTATATATTGACAAAATAAAAATGGCTACAAATTTAGATAGGTATATTCATGTTATTTTCATAAAGTAAAATAGTCGTTTAGTGCTCCGTGAACCTAGTGTAGAGCAAAAATATGTGAGCAAAAATGTGTGTCTATTATATTATACTAGGATCTCATATGCCACTATTTCTGAGGGTTGTGCGAGGGTTGATCAATTATGTGAGTCGCTGTATGTCGTCCTACATTGTTCGGTCCCCACGTTCGTCTCCACAGTGATCGCAACACCGAATTCCCCGGAGAAACCTGAAGACAAACGAATTCGACAAACTGCGGGCAGGAAAACACTGCTTTCGCGTGCGATTACTCGCAATTACGGCGAAAGGCGGAACAACCTAGCGAACCCTTTAATCCGATGAAACCGGTTCCGTCCCTCGACTTATGTTTCCTAATCCGGCCTCGAGCATCGAGGCAAAAGGAACAACCGCGCAAACTCCGGTGAAAAAGGAAACGAAGACGATTGGAATGACGATTGGTGAGGCGTGATTCGACTCGCGTAACGCCGCGTTGTAGCGGTCAACCATAATCCCCGCAAATTGTAAAATTCCGTGCGGCGCAATTTTTGCAAAGCCGTTTGTCCGACGCCGAACCCGTCTGCCGGTAAAACCGGTACGTGGGTCTTAATAAAAATAACAAGATCGAGTTTATTTAGAAGGGATAGCGCCGGTGATCCAAAACGGGAAATCGCGTGGGAGCAAAGATTCGAAAACCTAACGCGAAAGCTGTGCCGTGCTGGAAACTCGTGGAAATCAATTGCTCTCTGAATATTTTTCTCGGCTGTTAACCAACAGCGACGTTAAATTCACCGTAACGTTAGGATCAAGCATTCGCGCAAAATAATAATGTTAGCTGGAAACACGAATATAATCGAGTTCGCCGGGAGAACACGAGTTTGATTGAGTTAACTAGAAACGCGAATGTAATCGAGTTAACGAAGGGCACGAGTGTAGTCGAGTTCGTTTAATTTAACAACAGAGATACTTTGTCTTACGAAGAAACCGCCGGAGCGAAAAAGTTCTGTTTGCTTTTGAATTATAGAGCAGGGGCTTAAGGAAACTCCCGAGTCGGGCCAATGGTCGATACGTTTCACTGCGACTGGAAACCTGCCGGTGAAATGATCGATACGGTGCATTGCTGGAGGATAATTCTCCGACCGTGCACACGATTTCGCTCCCGTTAAACCGTCCTCCATTGAAAAGTCCTCGAGCGTGGACGCCGAAAATCCTCGATGGATCTCTTCGAGTACCATCGCGATAAGCGTAACCTTCGGATCGATTCTTTTCGGGGCTCGTCGCGCGTTGGTTTCCCCACCGATGTCGACTGTTTCCGAGCAAATCGCCCAACGATACGACGCTCGTTGTCCCGATATAAAATATTCCTGCCCGGGGAATCGTGAAAAGGAATCCTCCCTCCCTTCTCGTGTCTCGGCTTTGAAGGGCAAGCGAAAACAATTTTCGAACGGGATAGGGGAATATATATCGCGAATAGGAACCGGGAGAGAGGGCAATCGCGCGGATCGAACCGTTCGGGCAGAGACTAATTGTGAATCAATCGCGGTCCGTTGCCTCGGAAGATAATAAATTTGACGGGAAACACGGCTCTCGGCCGCGTCGCGTCGCGTCGCCTCGTGTCGCTTGCTCTCCGAATCGACAAAAGCGTCGCGGATGTAACCAGGCGCTCGTAAATATCCGCCTTAATCGAGCTTCAGTCGGGGACTAATACAAGTTCGTTAATTGTTATTGGGTAGCGGAGTGACACACTGCCGAGCCGAGTCGCGCCAGGACACGAATAAATTGTTCGTCGTCCTGTTTCCCATTAGAAACACGCGTCTCCCGAAGGAAAGCCTCCGTTCCGCGAATAGGAGCGCTCCCACGCGAATACGACAACGTTCGTTCGATCTCTCGCGACACTGGTTCGTCGCCGACAGCGAACGAATATTAATTAATCGCATCGCTTCGCTCGCGCGCGAGCACGCTGACTAGGCCGGCGTTTACCTCGCGGTAATTTCCGGGATCGAGGGACCGAGTTGAAAACGTATAAATCGCCGTGAATCCAAGAAAATCCAAGGAGATCCAAGGAAATCCCCACCACGGAAACGGCTGTCCTCTCTCCGGAAATCCACGGTTATTAAAATAATTTCGTAGCAGCGACGAATGCTTTATCCGGTCGGGTGTCGCGTTTACTCGTTGACACGGTCGCCGGGATAATTAATCGATCCGTCGACGAGTGTGATGCAATTAATCTCGAACCCGATAAAAACTCGACTGCTGCGCCCCAGCAATCTGAATTAGGAATCACTCGGCGTACGCGCAAATTCCGGATCAGAGTCGATGGAATCGTGATATTTCCAATTGTTTCCATGCGCGAACACGAGCGGAACATCATCGAAAAGTCGAGTACTATCGTACGCTGCAAATATGCGGCGCTCGAATGTTGCGTGAAGGGTATACCTCAAATTTCGCGTTTTACCGTGAAGTTTTGTTGAAGTGCTCTATTCTTTTTTTTTTGTTTATAGAATGCGAAATAATTGTTCGCAAGGGACTGAACAGACAGAATTTACTTTAGCAAATCCTCCAAATGCTGTACAATTTAATGTATATTTATTATGTACGTGTGTATCATGAATATTTACATTTCATAACGTATATTTGTTTATTCTTGTATCGTTAATATACGTTTGCATATAGTATGTACATAATTTGTAATATATACCATTCTTCAGTATAATTATCAGTAAAATCGACGTGATACGTGACAAGCAACAGGACCAATTTATTTGGCATTTTGATTTTATTACTGTTCTAGGTTTTAGTAAACTCTAAAAGAATTTCGAAATACGTATCGAAGTCTCTGTTTTAACACTAGAACTACCGAGCCCTGAGCGTGACTTAGACTTATCCCATTATAATAAAAAAATCTCTTTAAATATTAAAAAATTTCCCGTGAAAACGTTTGCATAGTTTTAGTAATCGTGAAAGAAGAAATCATCCACCAGTCATTTTCACCGGTTCGGTAGTCCTAGTGTTAATATAGAACGTTTGAATCCCCAAAGGGCAGAAGTAAGTATTGAAAAGTATGAAATTTCGCAGCATGAATGTTCCCTCCGCAAAATCCTGAATCTGCATAAGCACACGAAGTCTAACGATCGCGGCCGAGCACCGAGAAGTCGTGGAAAGCGTGCGATAATTTTTCCCCGTCCGCGACAAGGGTTAATTGATAAAACTCTTGGCGGTGATCGATTGCTTGCATTTCCGGATATACAGGGTGTTCAAAAAAAGCATTCTGTACTGACGTAAAAAAGCTTTAGTAAACATTGGTCGAAAGGTCGTCAAGCATTGGTCGTTTCTGAGATGTGGACATTTTTGTTCGCTGACATCATGATTCATTTACTACTGGCTTTTCGATATTTATAGAAAATGTTCCACGTGTTATGATTTTCCGCTACAGAACTGACTGATTCCGGATGAAATCTACTGTCGGCTCTCGAAGGAGGACATTCAGAACGCGGTTTGTAAACACTGAAGTAAGCATCGCATGCGATGGAAGTAAATTTTTTTTTTATTTAGGCATTTCGGATCCCATGGAAGTAAGTTGATCGTAATGCTAGCAAACAATAATGTTCATATCCCAGAAACAATTGACCTTTTCACCTATGTTTACTGAGGCTTTTTTACTCAGCACAGTGCAACCGTATAAATATTGAATGCTTTTTTTAACACCCTGTATAACGGGAAAGTCTCGCGTGCCGGGATTTTCTAATCCGTTTAAAGCAAGCCGGCGAATAAGCCTCGGCTCGGAATCAATTCCCCTCCGCGAAAATAATAGAGTTCCCCTTCGGGATTAATCGGATCGTCCGTGAAAAATTACGTGACGTTTCCACGATTCCGTGCCTGCGTCGAGTCGCGTCGCCGGCCGTAAGTCACCGTAATGGATTCCGTTCGCGGAGGCCATTTTCGGCGTTAAATATGTATATTTCGAACGGGAGTCCCAGTCGGCGAATTCGGCGAGGCTAATGTGAGCGAAACATTAGGATTCGCGTAGGCGTTAGATTATCGCGACGCTAACCGACGTATCCCTGCATTTCGATTCACGGTCCCGCGAAAACGAGCGTGTACGCAGCCTCGAATCCTGTTACGAGCGCTAATGGCAAGAGGAGCGGCTTAAACGCGACGGTGCGGAACTGACGTTTATCCGGAGCTCGGGCCAGCGAAGCCCGAAGCCTCTCATGGACCGGTTCGCGGAAACCTGTTGTGCGGGGGACACGTAATGGTCACCATTTTCTAGGGGCGAGTCTACACCATTTGCTGGATGTACAGCTTGACATTTCCGAAAGAAGCTCTTGCCGCATTTGTTGCAACAGAGAGTTATTGCCTACAGTTTCGTCCACGTCAACAACGAGCCCCACGGATAGAATAAGAACTCGAAAGGAAAAATTAGTTGGCCCCCGCTTCGATAACCATTTGTTTGCAGTAGATACGGACAGTGTGTCCCACGAACTCTGTCCGCTTCAGTACTTTCATACTCAGAATACGCCAATCTATTGAAATCGGGCATAAAAAATTGGGCATTTCATTTAAAAAACAAAGGTCACCTCTGTATCTTCTCTACGCCTCCACTTGCAAGAATATCATTTATACCATATCACTAGTGTTCCTTCTTGAGAATTCTTTCGTGAGAATTTCTCGAGAAATTTTATAATTGATTATTTCTCATTTCTCGAGAAAAATTCCAGTATTAACTCGAGAAATTTAAATTTAGGAAAATTCTTATCAATCTCATTTATTTTATAACATATAAATTCTGAAACTCTCTTAAATTCTTATTTAAAACTTTAGAGAAACTGAATACTGAATCCAGTAATGAGTTTCTTGTTGTTATTAAAGAAGGAATATCTAAGAGAAGAGACAAGATTGTTGTATGCCTTGTAAAATATCTGCATAATCCAGAATCTCTGCAAAAAGATTCAGAAGATACATTTTTTTATTTAACGTCCAAGGCAGACATGTATAAAGTGGCAAAACAAATTCTAAGCAGACTTTTTGGAAAATATAACAGTGATTCTTATGAAAATAGTGAAAAACTTTCAGATTCTCAGAATGAGGAACTATCACTGGAAAAGCATTTAGAATTAGAAATTGCAGATAGCTTTCAAGAATTTAGTGTCAAGAGTTTAGCGGTAGAAGAAAATAAATTCCGGTCTGTAACAAAGGAATTCCAAATTTTTGAGTCCACTGAAAAGAGGACATCCAATCTTCAGCAACTTTTGGATGTTCTGTATACAATAAACCCAACATCCACACAAAATGAAAGAAAATTTTCTACGGCTACAGATTTTGTTCCAAAAAAAAAGAAGTAGATGTCCGATTCTACATTAGACGTATTATGCTTCTTCAGAAGTCATTTCAAAACAAAAGCGTAATGTTGTAAAAGCGTTGATAAAAGTTTCCCAATATTTTTTTATTTTATGAAAACTTCTCGAGAATTATCGAGATATATAGTCTTATTTCTCATTTCCCGAGAAATGAGAAATCAGGAACACTACATATTACGTAGTTTCTTAAACCCTGCGACTTCTGTAAACAACATTGTCTCGTATTGTCCGATATAACCAAGACATGCAAGTGGACAGAGCTTGTGGGACACACTGTATATGCCGGTGATTTTATTAACAATCAGACTGCAGACACACTTACGACAAAAATCGGTAAGCGCAATTTAAAGCAGTGGACATATCGAAAAGATTTACGAATATGATTGAAAGAAGAAAGAAATTATTACTTTGCTCCTGTGTCTTTCTTATATTATAATCAGACGCGAAAGTGTAAGTATCCCGAAGAAAGAAGGCACGACTTTCATAATCACTGGCGCGGAGTTCAACTGCGAGATTAAATCCGGAGAAAATTCTTGTTATCGACGTTCAGCCATTAAAGAAAACACGCGGCTACACGAGAAAGAGAGAGAGAGATCAATTTCCTTTCTGCTTTAAGAAACAACACGGAATCTCTAATTATACCGGCCATAAAATAATGCCTTTGGGAAATTAGGGAAGCAGGGCGAAAGAGGTTTGCACACTGGCGCGAGTCGATCGGCTGCCAGACAAAGAATGATTAAATTTTTTGCACTCGATGCGGCTCCTTATTATGAAAAAGGAGGATTCACCGGAGACTCGAGGAAACTAGTGCCGGCGCACGTGGACGCCGAACGAATTTCGGCGGAGAATCCACGGGAATTTATTGAGCATGACAGGTCGGTTATGCGCTCCCGTAAAAGTTCCTCAGGCGGATTCAATATCGCGTTTCTCCGGTTTCCCTCAAAAACGGTTCCCTTCGAATCGGTTTTTACTACTCTGGCTTCCCAGTGTCCCGCAGATGCTGCTGCGACTGCAATGGCGGTCCGCGGCGACGCGACGGCTTAATATCGAGATGTACTACTGCCCCGACCGCTCCGCTATCTCCCCGAACGGGAAAGCATGCTTTTTGTCGGCTACTTTCCAAGTGAAATAATCCGTGAGCCAGGGCTGCGTCCAAATTCAATTAAAATCGAATTAAAAAGCACAATTATCTGGTATTACTCGAGCTGTCGCGCGGCCTCCTTGTTACCGATTCTCCCTGCTCTCGTTGCGGAGAGTACACCAATTTCTTCGACTCCTCTCTTATCGTCCACTCCCGCACCGGTTTACGCCGTTATTATCGCGCGCTATTCCATCATCGTAAATACGCTGACAACGAATGAACCCCTTATCGCACAATTTTTTTTTAAAAAACCGGCCAAAAAAATCAATGTTTGATATACTGCGCTTTTGTTCCATGGAAAAAGACTATATTTTATTCCTGGACAAATAAGGGTTATAGCTTACAATCCAGTGTAAATGATAAATATCAATGAAACGATTTTTTTGCTTTGCTTTCACATTGTTATTTTCAATTCTGGATTATATTCGAGTGTGAAAAATTATAACAGCATAAAATAAAGTTTGGCCTGTTTAGCGCGCGTACAAGTTAAGGTGTTAAAGGACCATCGTGTACGCCAAGGAGAGAAAGCGCTGATATTTCAGACGCCGTAATTTCAAAAATCTACCGGATAATGTCCCCGAGATCTCATTTCGGCGGGACGAAGTCTCTGCTTTCGCCTCCTCCCGTTAGTATCCTCTCGCAGATTCGTGTAGGCGGGTCCGGAAAACGGACCTTTCGGAAAAACGGACTTTTTCTTTATTCTGACAGATACGAACGTCCTCACAGTGCTGAAAATATTTCGCTCGCCATTCACAGACCAGCTTCTATTCGAAGCACGGCGAGCCTCCTCCTCGCAATAAGCGAAAAAACTTTGCCGTGCCATTTCCCGTTGCCGTTTCATCGCGGTCCGAACGGAACAATACACCGTTCTCGCGTTAACGCCGAAAAGCTGCAGCTGGATTTTCTCTGGCGAATCAAACCAGAAAATAAAAATTTAAAAACCGGTGCGCTATCCCGGCGACTCGAGTTCCACCGGGGCCCTGAAAAACTCTCGCCAATCTCGCCGGGAATAAACCCTCCGATTTTTCACCGTTTCACGTGCGACCTTTTCTTGCGCCGTTTCTCTCGGCCGTTGATAGCGAATTGTATGTTTACGTGGGAATGCGCGAAAGAAGGGAAAGGCATCGCGTCGATAACGATTCAGGTCGGCCGTCCAAGGCAACAGAGACGGGGAAAAAGTTGCGTGGGCGTCGTGTCGCGTCGCGTCGCGTCGCGTCAAGCCTCCTCGATAGAAATAAAAGGAAAGGGAGCCGCTCCTCTCCCGCGTTCGTTCGATAACATTTCGGGAGAATGAGGAACGGAGAGCATCGAGGTGAACTGGCATATCCAGGTGATTTCGCGAGCATAGTCGTCACGGAACTCGATTTCCTGACAGGGTCGTTTCCAGGACGATCTTGCGACGCATCCGAGTCGAAACGATCTCGTCCAAGTCGAATCGATACTTCTCGAGTTCCTCCGAAGATCTCAAACTTTCGGAGCTAATCCGTGCTATGCGGCAACTGTCTTCTATGTTCCACACAAAGTGACTTCTTCGATCTGCGCTGTCCTGTCTGTCCGTCGCCTTTGTATTGTTGGAAGCTCGGAAGTTGGCGGAGATCGTGATTGGTGCTAACTGGTGAGAAGTTTGTGCTCGGACACACGTAGGAGAAAGCCACCCACTTATTTTTCTTATCGGGAAAATACTACTAATGACAGGTATTGGCAGACAGCAGCAAAAAAAAAGCGAATAAATGGCCTGGATTGACGGGAGAACATGCTCGATTTGGTGTGCCTGTTTTGGTAAAACTTAGGCTTTAAATAACCCTAAAGAAAAAGGGGGAATTAGAGACACTCGCCCCTTAAGATCCTTAGCACTCGAATGGTGACTGTAAGGCACCGCTAATAATTGCTGTATCATTATATTTTAAAAATCAAAATATCAAAAGATCAAAATATTTTTTAAATTATTAAATTTGTTTGTATTTAATAAGTTACTAAACATTTCAGTATTGTAGGTGTAAATTGCACCATTTTCGTACGTATAACATGAAAAATATTCTAGGTCGGAAGAAGTGATTCGTTTTGGGGTAAAAATAACTTCGAGCGCAAAGGGTTAACACTTGATTTACCAGACCCGTCAAAATGACGGACTCGACATTTTTAAATTTACAATTATTAAGAGTGCATGGACGCACTTGAGAAGAATTGTTCAATACATTCGTTTCTATGAGCACATATTACAATAAAAATGGCTGAAAATCTAAATAACTACAGTTTTTATTTTTACAACGCAAAAGTAGTCACATTTAATGTTCCGTAAACCTAGTGTTAAATAATCTAAAGGGAAATGAAAAGATCTGGTACTTCGAAATTTTGTTTCACCCTTTGCACTCGAATGACGACTTCGAGGCGCCACTGAAAATTACCATACCACTACCCAGCACAGTTTTTTATCACTAAATTCGTCTGTGATCGATAAATTGAAAACAGGCTTCATTTCGCGCACGCAACATAAAAAAAAATGAACAATTGATTTTGGAACTAACACTTTGACGGCCAAACCTAAAAAATGCCATATAATCAAAGTAAGTGATTTAATGAAATAGAACTGGAAAAAAATAAAACGTATGATATTCAGTAGTCCTCCAACATTCTTGCCTTTTACAGATCCTAATTGAATTTGGTACGATGAACATATTAACGTGAAAATTCATTTTAAAACCTGCACAAATAATTTCGACAACCACTTGTGGGCGATATGGCAGGTATCGTGTTAATAAGCTGGTCTGACGTCGTTCAACCATTATGCTGTTAGACGAACAACGTTCTTAATTGTACTTCAAGTTGAATTATTCCCTGAAAGGTGAACGAAACCTCAAAAATTCCATAAAATGAAAGTAAGTTATTTAATAAAATTAAAATTGAAAGAAATTAAATGTACAACACTGAGTAGTCCACCAACTTTCTTGCATTTGAATATATCAACCTAAAAATTCAACATGACATGGCAGGCAACGTGTTAAAATAGCTTCGAGTGTGCGCGTTTTGAGCGGAGAATTTATTGGCACAGGAAAAATCGGAGATCTCCAGCGATCCTAAGATTTGCTGCAACCTTTAAAATCCTTTTCCAAGATCTACAACTTGTAGAAGAGAACACGAAAAGCAGGTGTCGACAGCGACGAAGACGAAGAACCTGAAGATATCCCTGGTCCTCGGCGGAGCAAGTTTCGCGCGCAGTCGGTGCGCGTCGAGTTCCAGAATTTCTCCCAGAGCTGCACAGATTCCTTTCCGAGTTTTTCAATTCAATTTCCGATAAGAGTTACCTTTCGAGTCTCGCGAAATTAAGGAAGATAGCGGAGCGTTTCCGGCGCGCGTCTGACGTACTCGCGAAGCGGAGGCGCGGCGAGCGAAGCGAAGCGGATTTCCGCCTGTCACCTATCTCGATTTTCGGCTCGGTTTTACGAGACTTTCGCTGCTTCCCCGAAGCGGAAGGTTAAACCGTCGGGGTTCAGGATGACAGAGAGGATTCCCGGAGATTCCTGACGGATCCCGAAAGTCTGACCACCCCCGACGACTCTTTCAACTTGTCTCGTCAAGCAAATGGTTCACGGACCGGTTCACCTAACGCGCGACGGCTCCAGGCTCGCATCGATTTTCCTCGACTTCGCCCGACGACGCTCTCTTCCTATTATTATTCATTAGAGAGAGGGGAGGGGGCGAACCGATTTTCATACATAATGCACGATCAAAAGTTGTCGTTAGCTTGCGACGGAATCGTGACCTTCAGCTTTGCATTTCAACGACCATTAGGCGATACAACGATCTCTCTGTATATGCCGCCAACACTTGGATGATAGATGTCGCGGAATTATCCCCTCTACCGCGAGGTATACCTTGTGAAGAGGAGTGTAAACATAACACGGGTATGTCTCCTGGACTATACAAGAAGCTCGCAAGATCCGTGTTGTTGACATATATCGAGAATTCACTGTACTTGTCGATACAGCGACGAGAATCTGACTATTTTTCCAACAACTATACCGAAGTCACATGAACGTTCTTTTCGCTAGACAATTTACGCAGACGTTTCTGAATTCAACGGTGTGCCTTCTATGAACGATCGTGTTGGTTGATTGCGTTCGATTGGTGTTTTAATGGACATTATAATTAGACCACAAAATGTGTAGATTATTTTTTAAAGTCGGTACAGTTTTGTGGTTTCTGTAGCAACGTTTCGCCCTTCGCAAATTTATAGTCTCCACAAACGCATAAAAAGTCGGCTGGCCAATGGCGAACGATCTGTTAACACTAAACCTACCGAGCATTAAAAGCAACGAATACACGTTGTCTTATAAAAATGACGAGATTGTATTTATTTGGATTTTCTGCGGTTCGTATTATAATCCATTCTCTCCTAAATATATTTATTTAATCATTTCCCACGAAAGCACTTTTACAATTTCAGTAATTGTCAGATAAAAAATCGGTCATTTTGACCGGCGATGGTGGGTTTAGCGTTAATTTTGTTTCGCGAAATGCGGAAGAACGAAGCAGATGTGCGCGGCGATAACGGGGCGAGCATAATTCGAGGGCCGGCGATTCTGCAGCTTTGACAGCCGATAGGAATGACGTAACGAACGGCGGCTCCTTTGTGATAGGCGCAGACCCGCGTCCAGTTAATTACGATACATCGCATCGGGCGGTTATGCCCGCAACGCTAACGATATCATGGTCGATCTAATTACAATGGCGCGTGCTGTCGAGGGCACGCTGGCCGAGTGCTTTGCGCCGGAGAACACGTGGAAAACAGGAGCACAACGAAAGACGCGACGAAAATCGCGCGAGCTTCCCCCTGACGAGAGTTGCCCTTCGAACTGGTGTAACTGGAGGCGCTTTTGATTACTGGGGCCAATTACCGTGATTTCTCTATATATGTCGCCAGGCGTGGACCGTAAACGTCGCGAAATTATCCCCACTCCCGCGGAGTAAACTCGAGTGCTTTCTCCCTAAAGTATTGACACGCACTTATGAAACGGACTGTACATTAAAATACAACACGCGCTCCGGCATTTTGTTTAGATTTTCCGAGAACAGTACAAAAATGAGGTTGCAGACGGAGAGTTAAATGTTCGGTGATTTGTCAGTAGGCTGCGGATCTTTATGGATTTATGGCTCATGAAAATTTGCAAAAAATGTTATAATATAAAATTCCACAGAATTTAGTACGATTTTAATTTACTACTACTGGAAATTAGATTGTAGTTGTTTCCACTTTTCTAAAATTTGCCGACAAAAATTAAAAATTGCCTAAACATCCGCAGCCTATTTATTAGATACATTTAGTAATTCAGAAAATAGTTTGAATAATGATACAGCAAGTAGCCCTTCAGTTAAACCTTGCCCTCGTACAGCGTTCTGCAAATTACGCTCTCGTTTATCCGGGCAGAAAAGACCGGATAGTAATAACAATACTCGCAACAGCCACGCCCACTAGGCGTAACAGCGATAACAAGTACAACGTTAAACGATCCCGATATTCTTTACGGCGATAATGAAACGTAAACGTCAGGAGTATTTGCTCGGGTTTTCTTGTGTTTCCGCGGAAACATCCCCGCGGTCCGAACGAAACGTGAAATGTTTGTAAACGCGCAATAAAATACAATATTAACAGAACGCGCACGACCAGAAAAATCGGGACAACAGAAGCGAGAAGATGAATGAAATAAAGCGTACCGAAAACGATGTTGCGTGCAGCGCGGGGATTTACCAACGGGAGTAATCGCTTTTATTAAATTTAACCCAGATACGCTTTCATCTCTCGTAAAAAAAAAAGTAAATGAACAAAAGTGGGAAAAAGAGCGAGGTGCAAACGGCGGCGGCAGGAGGAGCAACGAAACAATGCTCGGAAAAAGATTCGGAGAAGTGAAACAAAACCGTAAAGAACACGGCAACGGTTCGATTTTGTTAAAACCGAGAACGCGCGTGCTCGTTGCAACCTTTTAGCCGGGGCGGGTCCGGTCCACATAGTTTATCGCATTACGTTCGTTGCAAACGTCGACCTTGATAAATTTATACTCGAAATCCGCTGTTCTATCAAGCTTGAATTGGACGTTTTATTTTAAAAAATAAAACAGACCACTATGTACAGTGAATGCTCGATATATGTCAACAACTCGGGTCTTGCCAGCGTCTTGTGCAAGAGACACACCCGAATATGTTTACACTCCTCCTCGCGAGATATACCTCGCGGTGGAGGGGATAATTCCGCGACGAATATCATCCAGGCCTTGGCGACATATGTAAAGAAATATCACTGTACTCGACTCACGATTTTCGTTAGTAGCATTTCCGTTTAAAATGTCCTAAGTTATTTCAGATGGAGAGAATTCGCAGATCAAGCTGTGCAATACGCGTACGTTCCAATGCGAGAACAAATGGGCAATACCGGCGCATCGTCCGACAAGGTAACCGCAGCAGCGGTGCAGTAGCTAAAAGGTGACAAAAAAAAACGCGAAGAGTGCTCGCGTAGCTCGTTTTTCTACCTGATCGTTAGTTCTTATTATCCTCGACGTAGCGGGCAGCGCGTTGACAGATTCGACGACGTTTGCGAGAAAAATGGCGCCGAGCAGCGAATTATTTGAAGTTCTTGGAAATTGCAGGCGTCCGATCGGGTCGATCTCATTGGAACCTATGAAATTCCATTAACGGGTCTGTTCCGCGCGCGTGCGCTCGTGAAATGCAATTACGCAGCCCACGAAACGCAAACGTCACGTTCGCGTCGACAAACGAAACATTTTTCTCGAGGCTTTCGCGTCCGAACACGCCAGCCGAGCGGCGCAAAGGTTGCAGCTGGTTGCACGGCTCGTTGCAACGCGGCCAAATGAATTTTCGGCAAAGATCGAGGCGGGAAACGAGAAAAACCGAAAAATGGCCCGAGTGGGATGAAATGTCTGTTCCGTTCCGCCGGATGCACGGACTATAGTTTAACCGGAGGCAACCATCTCGTTCTCGCACAGCTAACTTTCGATTCCGCAAGCAAGTTCGTCTTCCGTGCTCGCCGCTCCGACAAATTAACCGACACGCGAGAACGACCTCGTTACTCCGCGGACCGCGACCTATCCCTCGATCCTGTAAACAATTCTTCCACGGTAGCGTAATTTCTTCGAGCGAGAACATCGTTTCCATCCGTTTATCTCGACAAGCGGCGAGTAACTCACTCGTCTGAACCACGACCTTTGCGCGTCCGAGCCGAGAGCGCTGCTGTTGTTCGCCGCAATCTCCAATTCCGATTCTTAATCCGTTAACCGGCGGTTTAACCCGCAATAACCATAAATACGCCGCAATTGAACCTGTCGAGATACTATGATTTATCGCGGGAACCCCCTGAAAACCTTCCCGAACGAATCACGAAACTTCATTCAAGTTGGACCTCGTCGTTCGGAGAACACTGGCAAAGCAATTTCGGCGTTGCGCGAGCAATGATCGAGTTAATGCGCAGATGGCGATATCCTTGAACTAGAAAGTTGCCTAACGCTAGATCGCCGGGTGAAAAAGATGCTGTCTGGCCGGTTGGTCATTCCATCTGACAGATTGGTCGTAATGTGTGGTAATGAGAACGATCTGATACCTACCCTCATGATTCTATTAAAAATCAACGTACGTTTAAAAAAAAAATTATATAACTTTTTCCATAGACAACTTTAAAATTTTATAATTCTTGAGAGTGCAAGGACGCGCTTGCAAAGAATTGTTCGATAGATTCGTTTCTTTGAGCACGTATTACAATGAAGATGGCTGGAAATCTAAATAACTACAATTTTATTATTTCTATAATGTAAAATAGTCACTCTTAGTGTTCCGTGAACCAAGTGTTAAGTGGACTTCTTAACGGAAGTTGTATCTTGTAAATATCACTTGTTCAATGAAAAAAAGTATCGCTTGTAGTAGAAGTGCTTTAATAAGCTGGTCTGATGTCGTTCGACGATTATGCTGTTAGACGAACGACGGTCTTAATTGTACTTCGAGTTGAATTATCCCCTGAAAGATGAGCGAAACTTCAAAAATCAAAGTAAGTTACTTATTGAAATAAAACTTGAAAAAAATTAAATGTATGATACTGAGTTAGTCCTCCAACTTTCTCGCAATTTACAGACCCCAATCAAACTTGGTACAACAAACATATCAACGTAAAAATTCATTCTAAAACCTGGACAAATAATTTCGTCATCCACACGTGGACGACATGGCAGTCAACATGTTAATAAGCATACGCTGGACAGATGTCGTTCAAGGATTGTGCTGTTAGATGGACAACGATCTTAACCTGTTAACCGGGCGGGACGTATAAATTCGTGAAACGTAAACAATATCTGGGACGATATGAATACGTCCTTGAAATATATTTTGCGCCCTGGAGCGGATGGAACGTGTATTTTGGAACAACAAAGGTATTAGTCATCCATACATGTGTCGACATGAATTTAAGACACGGAGGGAATTAGTATCATTTCTCTATTGAGAGTGGTGGACGTGGCGGGCATTTTAAGAGCCAAAGATAGTCACATGACTTTTGCAGAGTCAGGCCACTGACTCACGATCCGTCTTGATCTCGATCCGACGGGTCCTAAATCTGAGACTGAACTCGTCACATTTTTCGCTCTATATTATCGATATCATGAATTCTGACGCCCAGAAACTTGCTTCAAGTTTTTCGCTTTATTTCGCCGAGAATCAAGACAAAGTATAGCTCAATTTGTAGCTGGAGATATTTTGGCATAAAATGCTTGGATACCACGGCACGCGCATCGTCAATTTTTGACCTACTTCTAACGCTTATGTTACCAAATATCCGCATAATCTCGTCAGCTCATTACCAGCGCGCGGTAGATCGAACCTTCCTCTTCCGAACGAGCCCGTTCCCAGCGAAAAATATTCTCATACAAGGACGAAAAGTTGAGGCACGTAGAACCACTTTTCGCCTATTTTGTCGGTAACCTGGTCACTCTGCCTCATCGCGAATCTACGGAGTCTTCGAGTTGAATTTCGCCTGAAAGGTGAGCGATTGATTGGTCGTCGAGCCTGATCGAAGGCCGGGCCAACGACTCGGTGGTTCCGCGTAGCAGCGGTCCTGGCGAGTTTCTATTCGAAGAATTAAGTCGATCTGTTTATGCGCGGCGCGGGTTAACAGACAGTCTAGATCTCCCCTTCCCCTGGTCGAGCGAGGTTTTTGGGATATTGGATGGGTCGTCTAGCCGCGACGTCTAAAAATACGTGTCGCGCTGTTCGTTCGGATAATTGGGTCGCACGATGTTCGCGCTCGGTGGTTCGGCAGGGCTTGAGGAGCTCGAATGAAAGATGGCCGGCCGGCCGATGGCGTGGACGGATGCCGAGCATTACTCTAACGACGCTTGACGATTTGAACGGTGTCCTTTAGGCGACGATCATCGAAGTCCGCCGTCGACGATCACCCGTCGGCCGCTCCTCGTCTTATGGATCGTCGAGCACTCTGTGTCCAGACGCTTGCTTGATCTTAAACGTAGTTACCGCTTCGGAGCGCTCGGTCCGAATACCGATTGTTGTCTCGGGGTCCTTTATCCACTTCAGTCTTCTCTCTCTCTCTCTCATATCGGATCCGGTCGGGTTTGAGAAGTTGGAATCGCTAGATCCGATGCGGACGCACGCGGTTTCTCGGTTCCAGAACCTGATAAACGCAGGACCGGAGTGCAACTCAAACACCGGACGATAACGCGAATCGAATCGATAGACGACCAGTTACCGGCATAACGCGGCGACTCCCTTCAGATAACACCGAATTCAGTTATCTGCTCCATTCCCGCGCACGACCTTCGAACCCTTCCTCCTTCACCAGCACCCGACACGCGGTATTGGCAGTTTCCTCCCGACCTATTCGGAGAAATCTTATTTTATCGGTGCATAAATCTCCGCGATGGCGGATATCGGTGACGAGAAAGCGATCGACCGTGTCCCGGAACGACTTTCGCCTCGCGAAAGGGCCGTCCTTTTGAGCTGCCCTTCCGAAATCTCGAGGAGATATCGTCCGGGACCCCGAGGAACAGATGGCCTCGTTGGAACAAGAAGAAGGAATTCGATCCGGGAACATTCCTCCGCATTCGAGAACGGCCATCACGTTTTTTCGGGCCAGCCGAATTGGGTGCAGAGTTTCTCAATCTCGTTGGACTCAGGAGCTCCAGAGTCGAGGAACTTTTCAATAGGTTCTGCTTAAAACGGTGGAGCTTCTTTAAATATGCTCGGATTGTAAGTTCCGAAGAGAATCCAGAAAAGTTTTCGGGAATAAGGGCGTTAGAAAGATTCTCGATCGCTGTGACAAACGCCGAGTATTATTCGACCAGCATCGCTTCGTCCCATACAAATTCCACAAAAAAAAACAGTTATTTTTCCGAACGAAACATATCAATAGAATGGTTTTAACGAACGGCCAGTTTATTTTCATACCCGATGCGTATACCGTTCGAATTTCAATCGCGGCGTTTTGCACTTCAAAGGTTCAGTTACGACAAGATTCTGGATTAAATCCTGCTCGATATCTCTTTACGGTTAATTTCATAATATCTCTTTCACGGTTAATCAATAGCACCGATAGCACCGATAGCACTGCAAACATCTCTGTCCTGAAAACGCGGCATCGGGCCGAGCTTAATTGAAATTTATAGGTAATTAACGGGATATCGACAGAACATCGGAAATCACTCTTTTCGAAATGCGGCTAGTTCGGATTCGTGATTTGCAGTTAATCAATGCACACTGATGGCCGGCGTTCCTCTTTTTCGATCCCGGATTCTTGCCGCAAACCAGTTTTCCAAATATCTCCGAGAACCTGGTCCGAGAAGAATCGAAACTCTCGATTGTATGGCGAGCGTAAGCGTAATCGGCGGTTACGGAACAGAGGTCACGGCGTCCTTTCATCCGACGGAGATTACGGTCGCTTCATCTTGATATGAGAATGCCGGACATAGAACGAATTTACTCTCTCAGCTTTGCCTGATCCCGGAATCACGATACTATAATTAATTCTGTTCGCTCCGCGAGGACCCCGATACGGCGCGGCGCGGGCCGTTAATCTTCCCGCCTGTTTTTGGACAAACGTCGCCGTGACGTTTCATGCGCGTTGAAATTAATCCGCAAATTCAGAGAAAAATATTCGAACCTAGCCGCCACCATCTGGTCCAGGAATTAGCTGTTCAAATTGAAACAAATCTGATTGTTTGCAAGACTTAAAGCCATAGTAAAGCAGGTCTCGGATTCGTCTCGACGCCAGCTATAACATTATTAAGTAAACAATATATAGGGACAAATTAAAAAATCAAGGTGACATTAATTTTTTATTTTACAGAGACATTTTTTTCAATTTTCCATGTTGAACTTTACAGAAAAGTAATTACCGATTAATTTTTGTCGGAAACATTTTCTTGTCGGAGCACCGGAAATGCCCGAAAAATTGCGACAACGTGTGAGCAATGAATGATATTTAATATATTATTGAAAAAAACGGTGATATTTGAAATCTGTCTTGGCAGGTGTGTTTCTTATAAAAAGACACACAATTTTGCCATGTGCACCATTTTCCTATTTGCAGCAGTTTCCAAGATATTCGTGGAAAATGTTTTTTACCCTCGACTTTCGGGTTTTAATCTTGGCTGTTACCAGGTTTTGAAATAACGAAATAATCTTTAATTTTGGAGATATTTTTTTATCTTAAATTGCGATTATTTGGCCGTGTTATCTTAGAAGAATCATATGACAACCTTAAGAACCTATTAACGGTCCGCGCGGTTCCGGTCACAGAGGCGCTTTAAATAATAATAACTTTTGTACCGGGACCGAATGGGACGTGAATCATGAGTGATTTCATAGAGAAAAGTGTACTGAAAATAATGCACTTTGATACAATGCGGAACTATATGGAACTCAAAAGATATCCTTTACCAATGACAGGAAACTTTGAAGATTATCTTTAGTTTACTAAACATTGTTATTTCAACGAATTAGTAAGAACAACGAATTAATAAGAAATGAGAAAAGTCGGTGAAAAATAGGATTCGCGAAGCGTTGAGTTTTAAATGCTTGATCCAATCACAATTTTTAATAAATCTCGTTAATTTCACCGTTTCCGTGGACATTTAAGGAGCAATATACATCCGATAAACATCGATACAAATTGCTTTTATAACAAATGAACTGCTGAAATAAGAAATAAGAAAAGCGAAGCCGAGAGAGTAGAAGGAAAAGACGCGGCGAATTTCAAAGCGAACGTTTCCGACTACGGAAAAATAAATATGGTATTAAGGTCTGTTTTCCAGCAAACATCTTTGTAACGCCCAATGCTCGTCGGGATTAATGCGAAGATGGAGAAGATGATATTTGGATCTTGCTGTAGCTGCCGAGGAACTAGGAACAGCGAGCCTGGGAGAACAGAAGAGGCAGGGACGCGGTAAATAGCAAAGAGAACGTTCCCGACGATGAAAAATGAATACAGGTGTATGCTCCGTGCGCGCACGGTATCATAAGATATATATATATGTGTACACACATATATCTCGCGAAAGATAAATACAGTTTCCGAAAGCGACAAGTGTTCCATCGCGGAAGAAGATCGAGGATCCACAGGATAGACAATTGCCTCCGCGTATCTCAGGAGAGTTTTATCCGCGCTTTCTTTTCTTTATCGCTTAATAAACTGTTTTACTCGACGCGTTAACTTTTCACCTTTATTGACCCTTATCCCCTGCGGATCGTTGAGGGACGGGTACCTCTAATTTATCGCCGGCGAGATCGTTTTCTTAATCTCGAGATCCAAGGTTCATGGTAGAGCTTCGCTCGTCTCGTCCGTTCTTCGCGAGAACGCTCTCCCTGTTCTCCGAGTACGAAGCGGAACGGAGACGGGTCTTGCAATTAATAATCGAAAAATCAATGCGGCCGGGTCAAGTGGCGGCTACACGGGCTATACGTGGCGGTAATTCTCGCCACCGCGGCCCGCCTAAACGTATGAACGGAAAGGTCAAGCCCGAGAGGGATCGAGGATCGAGCGAAAGCGAGACTCGAGTCGAACGATCGCAGAAAACTATCACGCTTCGATTCTGCCGGCAAACGTTTCCCTACAACTCGGAGAAATTGGAAGCGTTCTTTATTTCGGAGCCGCAACGGAGAACCGAAAGATAGTTCACGAGCTTCGTGAATTACAATCAGACTGCGGTTGTTTTGTAAATTAAGGAACGAGCACCGTTGCGTTCGTTCAAACCTGTAAGTAGAAGATGGACGTTACAAAATGATTTTAACACTAGGTTAACGGAGCACCGACAGCGACTATTTTACATTACTTCGAAAATAGACTGGGGATCTTTGTGCAAAATAAAAAATATTTGCATCGATTGCGGGACACAGGAAAATTTCTTTCTTCCTCTAATTATTTTATTAAGCTAAAATCAATAGGCTGGCGCCCTTAAATCTTTTTAATATGTCTTTATAAAGGCAACAAGAATATGTCTATCCAAATTTTTAGCCAAGAGAATAAATTGGTTGAACAATTTTTCACGGATGCATCTGTGCGATCTCAATATTCGTGAATTAAAAATATTAGAACCCGTGAACCTAGTGTTAATACTGACGTTGCAGAGTGAAGTGCAACGGACAGGCAAAACGGAAAACGTCTCGCAAAGTAATGCAAAGCAGCACGAACTTCCCTCCGTTTCTGTGGGAAGAAGGTCCATTCGTTCACGTTGTACCAGCCATTAAAGATGGCTGCAACTTTCCAGGAGTTTACACGAAGACGAACGTTCCCTTCATGAAAGCACCTCGTTCGATTCAGACGTTATTATTCAAAAAGTTGTTCACATTTTACATGAATTCTTGATGGGTATGGAATCTAAACTCGTATAACCAACGCACTAACTACTTTTAATCTCATTTTTAGGGAAACCGTGAGATGTACAACTACGAGAAGCTGTGGGAGGAGACTCCGGTAGGCGTTCGACGTTTTCGCTTTTAGAATTTCAAAGCAGCGAAACTTTCTGTGGGATCTCTCTTTCTCTCTCCCTCTCTCTCTCTCGGGAACCATTGGATCGCGATTGATTTGACGTCAGTTTCATTGACGAAACCTACGCTTTCCTCTGAAATCCGCAGAGAGATGGAGGAAGGGTGGGCCAAAAGCAGAGTTGGGCAAATTAAAAACAAATGAAACATTATTCTCGAGCGTATTCGGCTCGCCTTTGGTCCACCCGGCGATCGAGAATCGAAATACCTTATTGTCGTAGCGATACAGGTTACGAACTCCAAATTAACCCTCGCACAGAAAAAAATCAGCTAGTTACAGATTAAATTCACCCTTTCACAAATTCATCGTTCTGCGAAATAATAACATTTTGTCGCAATTTCAAGTTGTGCAAACACTTTACTTTTACTTTAACCCTTTCGTCTCAGCCTGATTAAAAAATTACTGAAAGGCCAAGAAAGAAGATGGCGATTGTATCACACCGGTCTTTTGAAAAAAAAACCTCTGGTGGTACACATATGTACCACCTTTCACCCCTACTGTGATAGGAAAAATTTGAAGCTGAGAACTTATTATTTTCAGTCCAACTTACATATCCATTACACTGTAATTGTTAAAATTTCAATTTCTATATTCAGGGACGAAAGGGTTAAGTACTGCTGCGAATTTCTTTAGGGGACCACTGCAAAATGAAATACGTATAATCCGGAGAAAGTGTACAAATGGATGAAAATGTATGAGAAAGTGTACAACGACATGAACCCTTCCGAAGAAGTTTCTTCCGACTCTTCAAACCGTGAACATTCGATGTTATTAATCATCCTCGCAACAATAATCCCCACAGATTGTCACAACAATTACGTAAACACATGTGTGCACGGAATTGCTGCTTAATTTAAAATTACTGCTGATAATTCGGTAATTACTGCTGGCAAATTGGAAATTACTGCTTGCGGTATGTAATATACGAAACTACCACAAGCAGCGATAGAAGAACCATTGCATGTAGACGAAACTATGCATACAGTATACTGTCGAGTAAGTATTTTACATATGTTCGTTGTTACGCACGATAAAGCTTTGAATTTCAAAATAGCGAATTATCGGGAGGGGGAATTTGGCCCGTAAAAGGGTGAATTTAGTCTGCAAAAAGGTGAATACGTTCAGCAAAATGATGGATTTCGTGTGCAGAACCAGCATAGCCGAATTCAATCGCAAATGACGAGTAATTTGACGATTAAGACGATGCGACAAAGGGAGTTATTCGAAATAACTTTTGCCCAACTCTGGCCGGGGCATGGGGTACATTACAGGGTGGTATCTGCAAATTTATACCGATATCTAATTAACGAATATTATTTCTTAAATTTCCATGGTCCTCGAAAATGAAGAAATTAGTACATTTTAATCAATATTACGGTTGTAATAAACATTGAAACTTGGACGTTTTAAGAACAGCATTTTTCGCCATAAAAATTGTTTCTCTTTCATGAGATATCCTGTCGCTCCTATGTAATATTTTCTCTCGATTTTTTTTTTAAATTGAAGAGCAGACTTTTGCGATGAAAAGTCTTGTTTTTTAATAGCAATTCATGCACGTATTCTATTAAAGAAATAATGTTGAATATAGTAGGAAAAATTTGCGAAATTTTCTACATTAATAGAGCATATTTTTTTAATTCCACAGAATTTCGCTTTAAAACCAATTACAATATTTACAGTACATCTTCTTTTATATAATCACACAAGAATTAGTTCCCCCCTCGTCCCACTTCACAAATTATTGATATCTAATGTTGTCAATGTTCAGTCCGTCCACATAGTTTTATGTATACTCCTCTGTAGCTGCGGTTCGAATCCATCGCTCTACTTTGCAATAATTTGTATATAATGTTTATGTTAGGCTACACATTCGACTGTCACAATATATTCGACGTGTTTTTAGCATTCAGCTGAAAGAGAATCGTCTAAGCGTGCATAGTGAGATATTAGGAGCAATTTCTTTGTATTACAGTTATTTTTATGTTATTTTTATGTTATAATACAAAGGGCACTATTACCAATTAGGCAGCTTTCTGAGGAAGCTCAAGAAGTCCGACATAAAGATTTTAAAGCAATTAGATATAAAAATACCAGAAAATGTTCTCGAACTTTAGCAAATGAAGATACACTGCTTAGACTACACCTGACGTCCGATCCTTATACAGGGTGGTTGGTAAATGGTGGTACAAGCGGAAAGGGGGTGATTCTACCCGAAAAAAAGAAGCCGAAAATATAGAATAAAAATGTTTCGTTTGAGGCTTTGTTTTCGAGAAAATCGACTTTGAATTTTCGCAAAGTACGAATGCACTTGATCACGTCTCGTTATAACGGATCTCACTGTAGATCGTTGTCTCGATGGACGTTATGTTGATAAACACTTCCAATGTGACCGTAGTGTTCTCCTAGTGTATTCCTAATTTTCCATTACGGCAGAGACAAACTTAAACTGCGATATCATAATATCCATCGAGACAACGATCTACAGTGAGATCTGTTACAACGAAACGTGATCAAGTCGTGATCAAGTGCACGCCTACCGAGCGAAAATTCAAAGTCGATTTTCTCGAAAACAAAGTCTCAAACGAAAAATTTTTATTCTATATTTTCGACTTCTTTCTTCGCGTAGAATCACCCCCATTCCGCTTGTACTACCAGTTGCCAACCACCCTGTATATCTAATATACGAATAAAATCACGTACAAAGAAAACTAGAAATTTAGATCAAGAAGCTACAGAATTAATAGTTACGTAGCATAAAGTAGTGTTACGAGTATCGATATGTTACGATATCGAGACACCGCGCCGAATGGCCTTTGTTGCCGCGTCGTCTGAGTGACGACGATACAACGAAGACATGAGAGGGTCGGTTGACGAACGTCGCTGAGAGAACACACAAAGCTGAGTACTCCTCCTCTATTTAATAAAGATTTATTGTTATTTCACACGCTTTATTCATTGAAGATGCCCCGAACCCGTAACAGTATGCAATAACAAATACAAAGTAAATATTACTAAAATAATTTTTTTATTTTTTTTTTTCACCTATTTGTAACATAACGATAATATATTATAGAGCCCAAATTTCGTGTCGATATCACTTATGGTTCAGAAGTTCTATTCAAATGTCACTAAATTTTCTGATCTGGACCACCGTACGGCGACACCGGAGGACAAAGAAGCGAGAGATGAGACGAAAAAGACGACGAGGCTACAGGTATCGGTGACAGAGGCGCGTGAAGAACGCGGAATGACGTAAAATTCGGGGGGCACGAGGGCCACGAAGAAAGGAGAGGGAAAACGATGGATCTAGAGAACGAGAGAGGGAGATAGAAAGAAAGAGAGAGAGAGAGAGAACGCGAACCGCGCAGGCGGCATCCACTGCCAGGGTCACTCGGCGCTCCTCCGCGAATGCTCTTGTACACCGATGATTCTGTTCCTCGGAACAGTCAGTGCGCTGCAAGCGCTCCGATGACGCGCGTCCACCTTACCGCTTCGACCGAGAGAAACGCGTCAGGTGAGCCGATCGTGTCACTGTCGTGAAACACGCTTCCGAAAACGGAGACGCGCATTCCGACGTAAAAAGTGAATCGGTTGCCGCGAGTGACGGTTCCGGCGGAGCGTCGTTCTTTCAGGAAAAAATTTCCGAGTCCCGGTAGAGTTTCCGGGCCAATCCGGGGGCTGGGAACGGGAGCCGACGATCGGCCCGTGGTTCGAGCGATCGATGTAACCCAAGAGAACCGGCTCCGGGTGCCAATTGTCTCGAAAAAGACCGCACCGCGGATGGACCAGCGACCATGATCCAACGTCGTACAACGGAACCGGATACAGCCGCGTCACCGGCGGCGTCTGCTGCGTTGTTTGCGCGATTTTCGGTGATATTGTAGCGACGAGGAAGACGGGACCCGCTCGGAGAATTCGAAGTGCGACACTCGTGCGACAACGTTCCCGGCGGCGGTATTGAGAGGACGCGCTCGGACCAGCGGAGAAAGCTTCCGAAGCCGAAGAAGGTGCGGCGAGAGATCGTTTAGTTAAAAATCCGGTCGAGCAGCAAGTTTGTTCCATTCCCCGATCAAGTTGCCGATCGGACGTGAATAATCTTTCGAAAATCCTGTTTGCGTCGCGCGACGCCGAACGAACTGCGCACCGAAGTATCGTACACGAAATTAGCATACATATATAAAATTCAGAAACGCTGCGTAAAAATGGAACCAACTTTCTGGCCAGCCTTGTGCATGCTACGAGAGTCTAAGAAATAGTCATTTTCGGGCGGAGAGACGAAGCGACGGGACTCGTCGAGCGACTGCGATCTATGATTTCCGTAGAGAAGAAGATCGAGATTAATGTTCGTTGTTAGCCCGCGCGGTTCCAGTTCTGTGACGTATTCGAGAAGACAGTTTTTGAATATTTTATCAGAAAACGCTATTTCATCCGCCCATCGACAATTGTCAAATCCGAAGTACGAAGTCGAACACGAACGATTGAAAATTTGTTGTTCAGTTGTTCAACCGCGACAGAAATTTCACTCGCAACAAGTTACCTCGAGTAATACACAAATCTGATTGTTTCAAAGAAAATTGTTGCGCGTCTTTTAGACACAGCAGTTCAGAGGCCTTATGCGTTTATACGATGGAAGTAAAAACATTTCAAGAATTTGAAAACACTGTTCCGGGCTGCTAGAATCGTGGATGAAAGAAGTGAGCGTCTCTGCGACTCCTGCGGCTCGAAACAAATGCGAACAATTTTTATTTTGCATCTACCAATGATAAACGTTTTCGGTAGCTGAACTGTTGATGACGCAGTAGGTGTGTTAAGAAAACAATGTAAAATCAATTGTGCGACAGTCTCGCAGCCTCCAAGAAAGCCGGCGAAGGGTTAACGAAGAAGATCCAAAGGATGAATCGCTTAACGAGCCGTCGCGCGTCACGCGTCGCGTCGCGTCGCTCGAGAAGACGAGCGATTCCGATTCTTTTCTGTTCCTCGTAATGCATTTGAATGGCTCCGCGATTCGCGAGTCCTCGCGACGAAGCACGGAGACAATAGAAGTTAATTGCTGAGGTGGGCACCCGGCCAGCTTTCCCGTTCGATTTCCATCGAGAACCTTTTTGCGTCCTCGGCGACGCGGCCGCAATTAATTCGATCGGAAACGCCGTTTCTTTGCGACCGCGGGAAAACCTAGGCGTTTGCTTCGTCACGATCGATAAAAACCGCAAAACCGGCCGGTCCGACGATTGTAAAGCGACTTCCGTCGCGCATTTGCATCGATCGCGCGGCGGGCAACGGTCGAAATTATCATTTTGTCCCCGAAAAAAGAAAACACAATGAATTGTGCTGTTTCAGCGATCGACGTTACGCGAACAAATTACGGTGAAATCATTTTACAGCTCAATTTTACAGCTCTTGATCAGAAATAACAGGCCGCGAAACGCGAAGAGCGCGTTCGGCGATAAAGAACAATCCGGCTTAGATTTTAATGCACGCTCCATTTAAATGTGCGCGTGTCGTTTTCGTGCTCGCAGCTACAACTCTCTTCGTTCGGGAGCTTTCGGCGTCCATTGTGCCCGGTTAATCCGATAAAATCATTCCTCTGGTTTTCCCATATGTACAAATACTCTCTCTCTCTCTCTCTCTCTCTCTCTCTCTCTCTCTCTCTCTCTCTCTCTCCCTACGTTTCGTGGGTGCAGCGATTCGAAAAGAAACGGATGGACAGCTAATTACGGGAGGATTCGATCACTGCCGGGGATAATGACGCGCCATGCTCGCGCGGGTTCGGCCGTGATCGAGGATCGAGTTTAAATCGCGCGCGTTGCGGGATTAGCGTGAACCGCGAGGAGAAATTGCCTTCTAAACTCCTAATATTAAATGGCGTGTACTCTCCACGCGCCGGGAAAATTGAAAATTTTTTCTCCGCTTCTTCCTCGCTTACCATTCCGTCCCCCAGCGCCTTAGAATTCCGCCCACGATTTTGATCGATGACGATCCGAAAAAACCCGGATCTGTGGATCTGTATCGTCGACGGACAAACTCGGATCGACGAGAGGACCCCGCAAAAATCTGACAGCGGACGTTCCGCTGAGCACGAGATCGCTCCTTTAAAAATCGGGTCGAGCGAAAAAGCTACGCTGCAGGACACTCGAACGCGCGATTCACACCTCGTGACGCTCGTTTCAAGCAAAATCTCCTAGACACCCGCATCATTCATTTCCATCAAACTGTCAATCGATACACACTTTCTTCCTCCTCGACGAAATGATAAACAACGGAGAGGTTAAGCAGGCCTAAAACAAATTTTAACGCAAGGGGTTCAATCATTGATTTTGATTGAAGGCTCGCAATTTTGCGCTACAACATTCGCCAATCATTCCCGTTTAAATATCCTCTTGTTACCATTGTTATGGGACAGAGGGTATATATGATAAAAATCTAGGAACTGCAAATATTAATTCTTGCGCAAACAGATAAAATGCAAGCGACAAGGCGCACGAAAATTTCCCGATTTCCAAGCGCGTAGAGGCGACGAACCAACCACAATTAATCGAGAGGTTGTGTACAAGAATCGAGAACGGATTCGGTGTCCGTCGAGGAGAAACTCGATTGTCCAGAGTTTACAGGCACAAACGCTCGGTTTCCGATCGATCCGATCGAGGACCGACTCCGGTTCCCATTATCGCAAGGAAAAACGTCGGTATTCACGACGCGTCCGTATTCGGCGCGAAAGCGACCGAAAAAACGAAAATGAGGATCCACCCCTTACCGGTTCTCGACTTTTTCTCGAAAGGTTACGGGAACAACGCGAGCAGCCGGTCCCCGTCGAAAAGAATCCCTAATCGACTTTGGGGATGAGCGATTCTACCCCTCGCTCCTCGAGGGAATTGTTTTTCGATCATAACCCCAGTTCTGGCGATAGGGAGCACCCTCTATTATTTATTCGTTTATTCGTTAGCAGATATCGCGAATTCTTTTTGTTGCGTTAAGCCCTATACGTATGCCATGACACGCGTTCTTTTCGAGGGTGTCCGCCATTTTGTTTTAAGACAATAGGAGCCCTCCCTTTTACGAGCAACCGTACGGAAACTTTTTTCACGATATCGCGAACGCGTACAAATGACTGAAATACGAAATTTCTTTTTAGTCTTCGAAATTTTGTTGTACGATAGAGAAAAGGAAAATCGCTTCTTGCGATGCAAGTCAATGCTTCTTTGAGAATCGAAATTTAAGATAAGACAAGATAAATGATCCAGTCGATGGAGAAATCTTTGTGAGGAGCTGGTTTTCTAGCATTGTCATGACTCGGCAGAGAATTCTGTAGAAACCGTCGATTTCCCGTAGATTCGCGATAAGGTAGAGTACCCAGGTTACCGACAAAAATAGGCAGAAAATGGTTTTACGTTTCTCAACTTCTCGTCCTTATATGAGAATATTTTTCGCTGGGAAAGAGCTCGTTCGAAAGAGGAAGGTTCAATCTAGCGCGCGCTGGTCATGAGCTGACGAGTAAATTCAAGTTTTTAATTCTTAATTTATTATATAATCTCCATCATTATCAAGGACAGTTTGCCATCTTCCCTGCAAATTTTCAGTCCCCCTCTTATAGAAATCCAGGGTTCGCGAAGCAAAATATGACACGAGGTGCCTCCTTGCATCTTCTACAGAAGTGAATGTTTTATTTCTTAAATAATGCTCTAAAGATCTGAAAAGATGATAGTCAGGCGGAGAGAGATCCCGTGAGTACGGAGGTGAGGTAAAACTTCCCATTGCAATTCTTTGATCTTTTCCTGAGTGAGTTTCGCTCTATCGTGCCGGGCATTGTCAATTTGCAGTAGTACACATTTTATGTGGACTAAAGGAGCCCTCTTTTTTAACAGTTCTGAATACAGCTGTTGCAATTGCTGACAATACAACTCAGCAGTAGCTGTTTCTCCAGGTTTCAACAAACTCAGAGTGAATTATGTCACAACAGTCCAACCAAATGCAAAGTAACACCTTTCTAAGTGAAAAGCTAGGTTTAGGGGTTGACATTGCGGTTTGATTTGCAGAAAGCCATTGCTTGGAACGCTTTATGTTATCACAAAGAATCCATTTTTCATCTCCGGTAACGATTCTGCTAAGAAATGGATCTCTACGAAATCTGGATAGCAATTAAGTGCAAATTGACCGACGAATATTCTTGTTGGTCTCAGATAATTGATGCGGTACCCATATTCCTTGCCTATATGCCTTTCCCATTTCGTGTAGGTGCCTTTGCATAGTTGACCATGTGGACCCAAGGCTTCCCGATAATTCTTGTATACTTAATTTTGGATCAGCTTCCACTAAAGATTTTAGGGTGTCGTTATCAAATTTAACTGGTTGTCCACTTCGAGGCCTGTCAGAGAGATCATAATCACCAGGAGCAAACCTTCTGAACCAACTTGTTGACTTTCAATACATCTCCATAAACATGGCAAATTTTCATTGTTGTTACCGTTGCATTAAATCCCGCATGAAAATGAAAGAGTGTGCAATGGGGAGTCTGACCTTCGGAAGGTACGGACGTCGCCATTTTATGACAGAGTTGTAAAAAAAACGATACTTTTTAGAATATTTTGAAGACAGGCTGCTTTACCGAAAACTGTAAAAGCATACGCGTTTCCTCTTCAACGATCGGTACAGAACTAAACGCAAAACAAATTCTTTGCAAATAATTCATTACTTATGGGTATCCCTAATACGTAGAACCGCATTCCAAAAATCTTGAATAGTTGTTAAAGAACGTTGTTAAAGACGCGGGATTCGCGGGAACCGTTCGAGGAGCGTTCGGAAGAACTTGCCTCGGGAACTTGAAAGTCGACAAGTTACTCCTTTGAAGGAGCTCTGTCTCTCGGCTCGCTGCCTGTTATTTCAACCCACGTACGCAAGAAGGACGCAAACTTTCTTGTCCCGGAAGGATTGCGGCCAGAACTCTGCGGCCGCGTGCGCTTCAACCGTGTCCCCGAACTTGAAACGGCCCGAAGGATGTCGAGTCGCCTGCAAAAATTCACACGGTCCTCGCCGACGCACACTCCCAAACCCACAAACGGACTGACTGCACTCCCACGCGTCTCTCTGTCTCACCAGAGACTCTCGCGAATTTCTGGACTTTTGGACGGCTTCGAGTGTGCTATTCGTGTGTGTTATTCTCTCTCTCCCTCTCTCTCTCTCTTTCTCTCTCGCTGCGAGATCGTTGCTTATTCGGTACGTTGACTGAATCGATCGTAGAACAAAGAACAACAGCCACAGTTTACATTGAATCGAGCGCGTTCGCGTACGAGAGCGAAAGCGATTATTGCAAACTGTTTTGTGGATCGAGAGATTTTTCGGATCAACCTTGCTGTACCTGCATCTTGGAAGGCAGTGCGTTCCGAAGGGTTTGTATTGCAATTTTTTCGTTGGGGAATATTTATTAACCCCTACCAGTCGAATGGCGACTGTAAGGAGTCACCCAAAATTGCTGTAGCATTATTCAAAATATTTCTTACATTGTTAAATTTGTTTGTATTTCATTAGTTTTTAAACATTTCAGTATTGTACTTTTGTGGATCGAGAGATTTTTAACTCTTTTGTGGATTCAGAGAGTTTTCGGATCAACCTTGCTGTACCTGCATCGTGGAAGACAGTGTGTTTCGAAGAGGTTGTGTTGCAATTTTTTGGACATATATCGAGAATTCACTGCATATATTCCGGAAAGTAAACAGTGACGTTTAAAAACGTAACGCAGCTAACAATCTGATCTTGTCTAACAAATTTGAAAAACCCTTTCTTAGTCGGTACGGTACACAGATCTCGTGCCCGAAAGGATATGTTTAGAAACCTTCAGAGATGCTCCAACAAGAATGGCGGGGGTTGACAATTGAACGCCGAAGATCGAACTTGGTTTTCTATCTGCGGAATAAAACTCCGAGGTGATTCGACGGGGTGGTACCAGAAAATCCGACTCTACAGAACGATATCTCGCTTAAAATTTCGCGTCCTCCCTTACAGTGTCGATGTATCGTGGAGAGACGCGATAGCTGGCCAGATTTTAATCGGATTTGCGCGAGACGTGCCGCGTCGCGGTGTTTCTTTTTCGCGGCGAGAGCGAACTTTTCCGAATTTGCTCGGGAGCGTAATCCTTTGACGAAAATGTTATTATCGGATCGGCGACAGACGAGTAATTGTGTCATGGTTTCGCGATTGGCAATGCGGGTCGAATAGAGCCAACGCGACGAGGAACAGCGCACAGGTGAGCGTTCAGGTGAGAACGCGAGAGAGCGTTCTTTATTATTCCCAGTTTCCATTCGAGGTGGGAAACGTGGAAACCGTGGCTTGGCCCGCGATTCGACGCGAAACCGCACCGACACGCTATTGGTAAATACAATATACAATCTGATCGGATGGACGATCGGGTGGGCTCTCGCTCGGCCCGCTGACGTCACCGTCGAAACGGGCCGCCCGTCGCGAAAAACCTGATTAGCATGGCGGCCGCTTCGCAACGTATACTAATTAATAACGGAGTCGATGGTCGCCCCCTCTACTCGTTAATTAGTCGGTCTTTGTACTCGAACAGTTAATAGGATTCCCTCCGGTCACCCGGAAATAATGCAACGTTCAATCATGGGATGAAAGCGTAAACTGATTTCGCGTTCTTCCAAGGAGCAAAGCTCCGAGGAATCGAGGGACACCGTTCGTCCGTGAAATTGTGCGATTAACTCTTAATTATTTTTCGGTAAGAACCCCCCATGAATTACACGTCCGATCCCGAGGATCGAGCTTGATATTGATCCTTTCGCAGTTTCCCCTCCGGGAACCGTTCGTCGTTAGCCGGATGGGGGGGGGGGGGAGGACGACGACAACGAATACACAAATTCGGAATACCGTATCCATTTGACACGATTGTTCGCTGAAACAAGAACGATTCGTTCATAACAACGACCAAAATAAAACGGTTCAATGTAACGGAGAATGAACGAGTCCGGACGACCTTTGAACGAAAGCTGGATCGAAATTCATTTCTTCTTTTAATCATTTTTGTCGTTCCGAAATAGCACGGCTGTATTGATATAATTCGGTAACGTTTCTATCCGTTCCTCGTTTTCGACTGCTCGTTTTTCCGCTGGTAAAGGTATGAAAACCACGGTCCAACTGTTGTTAATAAACGGACGTCATCGAACAGTCCTGTCCGCACGATATTAAAACCGCGTCCTATAGAAAAATTTCAAAGCAGAAATGAAAGGTACGAGGATACAGAAGAAAACGACCGAATCGCCGATTTCCATTTCGAATATCGATACAGGCTGTTTCCGTCGATGATTAACGGTTCCGCACAGGCGGCATCCGCGCTGCGAGTTATGAAATTAATCCGGAACATTATCCGAACTCGAGCGAACACCCTGCGGCGATTTTCTGCTAGCAAGACTGTCGGAAAGCGAAGAGGCTCGTGAGACGCGCGAAACGTTTCTAATCAGGTGGCTTTGTTATCGGACACGAATCGCGGGAACGAGTATGTGTGCCGGTGCACGCAAACAGCACGAAAAGCGCACGCAGGGTCCAGGCAACCGGCGCTTCCAGTCGAGATCGAGAAACAATGTTTCGCAATTAGAAGCACTGCGGAGCACCGAGAAACCTTTGGCTCCATTTCCACGTCTCGTTATCGGCTGAACTTTCAAAGGGCTGCAACCCCGCCTGTTCATAGTTTTTCCCATAACCCGTGCTCTACGATTTCCTTCGCAGCTACAGCAACTACAAGCACTTCGTGGTTATTAATTTCCTACAGAATAGAGGAAATTTCTGTTTGTAAAAATGAACGTCTATATTTTTAGGGGTAACTGACACTTATACGTGTAAATCCCCCAAATTTTCTACGACGTTCAAAAATATTGTACAGATCATTTCGATTGATACTTTCATGCCTGAAATACAAAGAACCGTAATTGGAAGCAATTCTTACGTTGCCGAGTTTCTTTGGGCTTGATAAATTGTTAAGAATGGCAGATAAATTCTCCAAGATCCGAGATGAAAATAGCCTCGACCGTGGAGAATTCAAAAAATATAATTTAATTTCGACTCGAGAGAGTCGAATAAAATTCTGCTCGAAATTTCCGGTACTGACGTCGTAAAATGTAAAAGGTTAGTTCGTCCCTTCCGGGTGGTAGCAAGAAAAGTACACTGCGAAAAGATGGATGGTTGCGACTAGCCCCTTCTTGGAAACGGACAACGTGTGCTCCGTAAACTTTCGCGCGCGCGCGCGCAAGGAAAACAACGAGACGCGCGAGGCTGCTCGAACAAAATGCTCCCCGGCGCGAAAACCGCGAGAGGATTTGTTTGAATACCGAGGAACGCGAAAAAGCCCGCGCGCGCGTTCATTTACGATTTCAACCAACGCAGATATTTGACTCCGCAACCGCGGATGTAATTAAGGTTTCATTATCGAGAGCCGCCCTTTGCGTTCGACGGTCCGGTGAAATCTCCGCGGGTTCGAATCCTTCTCTATTTCTGTGTATCCAACGGCCGAGATTTAAGAGGAGCCGCTGGAATGCAAATACCCGCTGCCATTCCTCTTTTGTCGGGATTCGTTCGCACACGCGTTTTCAATTAACTCGGCCTTCCGAACGGATCTTACGTTTTCGAAAAAAAGCTGACTCTTTTTCCAATGGTCTTTCAGTCCCTTTTTTATTATTGAATATTTTACATTGCGTACTCTTTCATTTTCATGCGGGATTTAATGCAACGGTAACAACAAAGAAAATTTTCGATGTTTACGCAGATGTATTGAAGGTCAACAAGTGTCAACGTCGGTTCAGAAGGTTTGCTGCTGGTGATTATGATCTCTCTGACAGGTCTCGAAGTGGACGATCAGTTGAATTTGATAACGACACCCTAAAATCTCTAGTGGAAGCTGATCCAAAATTAAGTATACAAGAATTATCGGGAAGCCTTGGGTACACATGGTCAACTATGCAAAGGCACCTACACGAAATGGGAAAGGCATGTAGGCAAGGAAGATGGGTACCGCATCAATTATCTGAGACCAACGAGAATATTCGTCGATCAATTTGCACTTCATTGCTATCCAAATTTCGTAGAGATCCATTTCTTAGCAGAATCGTTACCGGAGATGAAAATGGATTCTTTATGATAACATAAAGCGTTCCAAGCAATGGCTTTCTGCAATTCAAACCGCAATATCAACCCCTAAACCTAGCTTTTCACTTAGAAAGGTGTTACTTACTGTGCATTTGGTGGGACTGTCGTGGTATTATTTACTTTAAGTTGTTGAAACCAGGAGAAACAGTTACTGCTGAGTTGTATTGTCAGCAATTACGACGGCTGTATTCAGAACTATTGAAAAAGAGGGCTTCTTCAGTCCACAGAAAAGGTGTAATACTGCAAATTGACAATGCCCGATCCGATACAGCGAATCTCACTCAGGAAAAGATCAAAGTATTGCAATGAGAAGTTTTACCGCACCCCCGTACTCACCTGATATTGCTCCCTCCGACTATCATTTTTCCAGATCTCTGGAGCATTATTTAAGAAATAAAACATTCACTTCCGTAGAAGTTGCAAGGAGGCACCTCGAGTCATATTTTGCTTCACGAACCCTGGTTTTCTATAAGAGGGGGATTGAAAATTTGCAGGAAAGATGGCAAACTGTCCTTGATAATGATGGAGATTATATGAAAACTTTACTACAAAGTTAAATTTAAAGTTAAAGTTAAAGTTTTTACTACAAAGTTTGTTTTAGATCTCAAAATAATTGATTACGGATTAAATAATCCGAACTGGCCACTTTTAGTGCACCGTAAACCTACTGTTAACACGTTGACGGCCATGTCACTCAAATGTGGATGACGGAATTATTTGTCCAGATTTTAAAATGAATTTTTACGTTAACCCTTTGCACTCGAAGCTAGTTAACTCCAAAACGAAACATTTCTTCCGACCCAGAATATTTCCCTTCTATATATATATATTTTTTATATTATACATACGAAAATGGTGCAATTTATGTGGGTAATCACAATAAATTGTCTCGTGGATCGACAAAGAAATTGAGTATAGATTTATTATCAAGTAAGGTATTGAAAGTAATTAATACTATAATGTATAATATAATATTCTCTCGCGACACGTGTTCTCTCGCAACGTACTGTCTTTCTCTCTCTTTCTCTCTCTCACTGCGTTTGCTCTTGTGGACACACGTCTTCATTCTCTCGCATACCTCAACGGACTCCCCCGTTCTTTCGACGACTCGAGCGTTTCGCATTCAGACATAAACGACATCACATATAGTACGACATTCATACGCCACGATTCTCATCAATATCATTACGCCTTATCCTCAATACGCTTTGTGTCTAAATCCTAACCCACAATTTACTCGTACAGTACTGAAGTGTTTAGTAATTTCGTGAATTCAAACAAATTTAATAATCTAAGAAATATTTTGAATAATGACACAGCAATTTTTAGTGGCGCCTTAGAGTCGCCATTCGAGTGCTAAGGGTTAGTATATTCATTCTACCAAATTTGGTTAGGATCTGTAAAATGCAAGAATGTTGGATGACTACTCGATATCATACATTTAATTTTTACTTTATTAAATAACGTACTTTGATATTATGGAATTTTTGAGGTTTCTAGTTTGGCAGTCAAAGTGTTCAAGAGTTGAAATTGAAACAGTTGAATCTGAGGAGATCAGGAGGACCACTATGAAATTCGCGGACCAGTTACGAGGTACGGGATATTTCGCCACGAGCCGCGAGCTCGATGAAAATCATGTGAAAAACCGTGCCCACCCGCCATCGCGCAAGGGGTAAAGGAGCTTTCAACGAAGTAATAGCCGCGTTATCGAAGGGCAGCCACGTCAGCTCGGATACAACGTCCCTGTTTCAGGGTTTTACACGTGGTTCACGTTTCATTGACCGTCGACAGCGTCTCTCGCTCAGAATTTTAGGGAAATCCGTTTTCCCGTTAATCAGATATCCGGTTTTATCGGCGGGATACACGGTGCACTCTCTTCCTCGTCGGTGCTTTTGTTCTTGACCCGAGCGCAACTCTCGCCCGAAGTTCGATTAAATGTTGCACGCGCGACCGCCTATAATTTTTTTTTTTATCATTATTCACGTCAGGGAGAGACGAGACTGGCGAAGTTCGATATCGCGATCCGGCAGCTGGTTGCCGGAAACGTTGCATACGCACGACTGCGATTAAGCCTCCAGAACGAGCCTCATCAAAGAATGATTTGTCCTCGAAACGGTCATTTGATTGCAGGAAAAATGGATCATATTCTACTGCGGGAAATTCTGCTCGGAACGCCGCCTCTGAATATACTCATCCCGCCTCGAAACAGTGCCATTATTGCTGGCACTATACTGTCCTTACAGTGTCGCACGTGTGAAACAAAGTTCCAGGAAATAATGATCGTCAGACTGCGAACTTGATTGCGTGTACAGTAGAGGAAAACGGTGGACGAATTAATGAGTATATTTCTAGAATTATGAACGGGTGAAATAAATTTTCACCGAACTTCCACTTGTTGAGATTCGTGCAGAAAATTTTTATTCCGCGTGCACGTTCACTTGTCTACTGATTAGACCAGTTAGACCGATTGTTATTGCATCGGGGATGTAAAATAAACGTTAGACAGACAACTCTCGATGACCCTTCTACAAAATTCTGGTTTGCTTGTTTGCGAGTCTGATGTGTAGTGGAATAAATAAGCCGCATTATGCTCGAACACGAAATAACACACACCCTTTCAGTTCCGCTCGACTGAAATATGGGAGTTGGCGAAATATAATACTCCGGTTCCGAGTCGATTAAGGGCTGGAATGGAAGTTTCCGAGGGACAAAAGGGTGCGCGAATGGGAACGGGAATTGTTTCGAATCGAGTTTTTCCAGGAACGGAATAATATTCGCGTCTCGAGCTCTTAATAGCGAACCGCAGCATTGGAAAAATAGACTTCCTGAAAGGGTTCTCGTGCCAAGTCGAGATCCGCGAGCATGATCGACGCAAGACGCTTTTGCTAATTATTACCGTTCCCGACAACCACGGTTTTCAACTCCCCGCGTCATTGAAGTCTCGTGCTTCTATACTTTTGCACAGAATCTCCAATGAAAATGAAAACGCGACATCCTAACAGCGCGACGAGTGTCCCTCTTGATTAAAACTACAGGCTCCATTTTGAAGCGACCGAGATGTTCGGACAAATCCGATTTCTGTCGCCCGCGGCTGCCCGCTCTTCGAGATATAGATCCGACGATGATTAATGGCCAATTTTTAATTATCCCTGCGATATTTACGGCTACTTCGAGATTATCGCGGCCGGCCTGTCTCGTCGCAACCATTCAATTACGCCCGTTGATTAATGGGGTGTCCGCGGGGCGAGAACCAGCCGAGAGATTTATAGAAATTCCATCGGAACCGTGTCCACACGAAGCCTTCGAACGCTTTCGTTTTGTGTCTCCAATCAGCTCTTAACCCCCTGCTACGACGGAACACTAAGCTTACGTTAAGCATTTCATGTTACTTTACGAGAAGAAGAAAGTATCTAATTTTTCGCCATTCGTTCGATAGTACAGTGATTTCTCCGTATATGTCGCCGAAACCTGGATGATAAACGTCGCGGAATTATCCCCACTACCGCGGGAAACCTCGGACACCGAGGAGAGTAAACATAACGCGGCACGGGTACGTCCCCTGGACGATACACGACGCTGTTGACATATATCGCGAATTCACTGTAGACAGGGTGTTAAAAAAAAAACATTCAATATTTACATGGTATACAGAACACACTGTGCCGTGTAAAAAAAGCCTCAGTAAACATAGGACGGAAGGTCAACCGTTTCCGAGATATAAACATTTGTGTTTGCTTTGACCTTCTGACCTATGTTTACCAAGGCTTTTTTACTCGGCACAGTGTGTTCTATGTACCATATAAATACTGAATGGTTTTTTTTTGACACCCTGTATACCCAAAGAAATAATTTTTCTGAATCTCGATGTAATTGTAAATTGAAAATATCAAATTGATTGATTTTCCCGTAAACGTAGTGTTAAATACAAATTGTTTATTTCATCGAGAAGATTGTAAAAGAATCTCTAAACGTTGCAAAGAAAATCGTAGCGCGAAGGGTTAACAACGAAGAGCTGAAGCTCGGAGGTGGAGGGAATTAAGGTAAATGAAAAGCGCAAAACAAGATGGTTCCTCTTACGCTAGAGGGGAAGAAGGAGGGAAATCCGTGCGGGGACGCTGAGGAGGAAGATTAGGCGGGTAAACAAGTATCCTTGATCTCAGGGGTGGTCGTACCAAACCGATTTTTCGTCGCTTGATCCGCCCTGAAGGGAGGGTGAGAGGAAGAGGTTGGCTCTCGAGCCTCCGAGGAACGATCAGAACAAAGCAGGAGCCATCAGGTTCGCCTAAGCGCGGCGAATTCCGCGCTCTCCTTTATGGCCGGCGACTCGAACGACCTTCCCCCTCCCCAGCAACCGATGTGTCTCCAGACTTTCCTCCGGGAGAAAATGAACGCGACCAAGAGGGCTAAGGGAAGGAACAGCTCTGCCCAACTGTTTCGCGCGAACCTTCCGAGGGGGGACCCGGTGAACAATAGTCCCGTAAATCTTTGTTACCCGTGAGACGACTGGAGGACTATCCGCGGAATTCTTTCAACAAATTTTGCAATCTTCCGACCGACCGGGCGCGGGCTGTTTTTTCCGACTTGTCGACTATCGGATCTAGAGAATTATTTATTCGGACGAAAATATTGCTATCCAGATACGTGTTTACCGTTCCGTGGTTTTTCGACATTTATTTTTAACCAAACGAGACGGGGGAGCGGTGGAACAGTGATTTAAAGAGATCACACATAAAATAGAAGAACAAGAGACCACCGTTCCAGAGAAAAATAACAACTGTTCAAGATTCTCGGATATAACTTGTCCCAGTTTTTAAAGACACTTTCGCAACTTTTGCCACCGGTTACCTTAAAACAACGCTTTGTCCCCTCTGTTACCGTAGGTCTGTCGCGAATTAGATAATCTTTCATATTCTTGCATGCCGTGCGATTAAATACGAGTTTCCCGACGGTAAACTGATAAAACTCGAAGGGCGTGTTTGCGAAACCGCTTCGGTCTTCAAGAGTTGTTGTTCAAGAACATTGTCTGCTAGAAAATTGCCGTAAAAGCCGCGAAATGGAAGGACGGAAAATTCGAGATTGGAAGAGTGTCGTAATCAAACAGGAAAATGAAAGATGAAATGTTCTTCTACAGCTATTCCTACCCTGCGCGGTCAAAATGACTGGTCCTTAAGAAAAGTTATTGTTAATATAATTAAACGTAGATAATAGTCAATTTGTTGCTGAATGAGTCAGTAGACGATCAACTTCCATAAAATGACGATACAAATTCATTTTTGTATAATTTCTCTCTTGGATGTACAGTATGTAAAAAAATGTTTTGTCGTGACTATCAAAATTGACTTTGACCTTGACTTTCATTTGCCATGAACACGTTTCATTGTATTTGCCATGAAACGTGCGTAACTTGATAGCGTCCCATTCCATAAGGCGGCTCATTTATTTTGAGTTGGCCATGCCACATTCAGAATAGCCCTTGTTTTATACCGATTGTTTAGGTTTAGAAGAGTTATTAACATAGAAAAGCTATTTAAATACCATATTGTCTCGTGCGGTCAAATTGACCGTCCGCGGCAGGTAGGACAGGCTACAAATATTTCTTGGAAAAAGATAAATAAAACGAGAAATAAATAATGAAAAATACATTGTGTACATACTTCAATGTAGGTTCAATGTGGCAGATTTAGTGTTAAAATACGGCACCGAACGAAACTATAAAGCGGAGATGGTCGGAATCTGTGAGACTATTTCCGAGAAATGCGCGGTGGTCGCGAGAAGATTGCGCGCGTTACCGTTCCGAAAAAGCTCGAGGTTCTCTTTTATTTTGGAAATTAAACATCCGGACAGGGACGAAGAAAGACCGTGTCAACTCGGCCAGAAAAGAGCCCGGTGAATATTGCTCGTTCCGGCTCGAAGGGAGTTTCGTCGGCATCCCTGTGCTTCGTGTAACGGGGGCGGAAAGAATTTGTCTCCGGAGAAATTGCGTTTAAAGAATCCTCGACTCGAAGGACCCCCGCAGGATAGGTCCTGGAGTCTGGAGGGTCGGCGTCAGCGTCGGCGTCGGCGTCGGCGTCGCGTCTCGGCGTCTTAACTCTTTGCCATAAACCGACGTCACCGAGGCACCGGGGTTTCGGGTGGCAAACTCCATTACTATGTCTCCGTGACGTCAATTCTTAAAGCTGTTCATCGCGCTTTTAACGGCCGTCTAGCCCTCCGATTAGGCTACTGCAAACGTTGATCTTTAAAAGAGGCTACTCTTGTTTCCGAGATCGTTCTTCCGCGACTATTTTGGAATTTTTCTCAGGAAAACTATTTAACATTTCGCGTTGTGATTTTGCACGCATGTCCATCGGTATCTGAAGTGGGCGTGTGATTTTTTTCAAATAAAAATAATTTAAATTATGTAAGTTACATATTGTTCCATGGAGTGTGTTTTGAAAAATATTTATTTATGTTGATATTTAGTAAATATGAATGTAATAATGGCCTGAACTAAAAGAATTAATTAAATAGAAATAATTTTGTCTGAATCAGTATGGATGTGGCTATGGCCTGATCCAAAATTTTGAATACCCCTTGAGGGAGTATTCTGTTTTCAATTTTTAATAATTTTTTTCGGAAAAACTCTTGAACCTTCTGCATCGCCATTTTACGCAAATATTTATCGGTATTTGAAGCGTACATGTGATTTTTTTCAAGTGAAAATAATTAAAATTATAGAAGTTACATATTTTTTTATGGAGTGTGTTTTGAAAAATATGGATCTACGGTCGCTACGATTCCAGCTATCTACTAATTATTAATAAATACGTCATGGCCTGAACTAAACGAACTGAAACATCTCGGTTATTTAGAAAAATCGGGAGATCTAAGGGCAAAGGGTTAGCCCTCGGGGAGAGCCTACCGTCGGTTCGGCAAGATGGCCAGCTGTCGTTGTCGTTGCTGCCAACCCTCTAAAAATACATGGAGCTTCGAGCTTTGGCCCCTTCTCGTTTCAACTCTGAGTCAACTATAGGAACTCCTTGTCTAATTTTACACGCGCGAAACAGTGTCCACGCGGCCAGCGGGAAACGAGCTTCGCGAAATACGGGAGAGAGATCGCGCGACGTCACGTCACGTCGCGTCGTGGCCTTGGCGATTGTGAAATTTGGACGGGGGCCTCGCAAAAGCTTTCGATCCTCGACACACACACACAGAGAGAAAGAGAGAGAGAGAGAGAGAGAGAGAGAGAGAGAGAAAGAGAGGGACAGAGATTCGTCGATCGGTCCGATACAGGAAACGACCGTAAACAGTCCAGCCAAAAGCAACACACACACCACCCCCACCTTTGATCATCGTTCGACGCTCCGGCGCTCGCCTACCCTCCGGTCCGGACGCTCGACGTCCACGTTTACGGTCGATTAAATCATGCTTGTCGCTCTAACCGCTTCCTCCGTGAAAAGAAAATATTTTACTCTACTTATTTGCTTGGCGCCCGCGTTAATCTTTCCGTGCTCGCACGGACACAGGTTTGCGCCGTCAATGGACGCAATTATTGGTTTTAATTAGATTTCCTCGGATTTTTAATATTTCGAGTGAATAGAACGACCCTCTTCAATCTATCGACTCTTAAGAAACCAATGCGCTTTTGTCGTGTCTTTCGGAAGACTTTGATAACACGATTCAGAAGGTAAAGCGGACGAGATGAATCGCGTAAAAATGTACATCTTTAATTCTACCGAATCATTAAGAAACATATGTATTTGTAAGAATCCAGAGAACGTTCCAAAAGAAGAATCATTCGCAGAACTTTCATAGTTGAAGCACAGAAAATTTTTCAAGTTCAACATCCGACCTCGTTCTCCCAAAATCGTGCGATAAAAGTGGTTTTCGGATTCGAGTTCGATGTGATTACTGGGATTTGCTTTATCCGGTTACTCGCGCGAGTATGAAAAAAGAGCAGCGAGCTTTTGGGATGCGACAAGATGGAGAATTACGTTGAGAACGAATCAGGGAGGCTGACGGAATGTATCGCCGCCGGTCGGGTCGCCGGACGAGGATCGTTTCTCCTGGAAACGGAGGAATTAGGCTCTCGACGGCAAGATGATCGCGAGAGGGACGCGGCAGTGTCCTTTGAGAAATCCCCGACATCTATTTCCAAAATGGGTCGTGCGTAAGAGCGACGAGGCGAGAATCTTTCGTAGAACACTTCGGTGGCGACGGTGTACCGAAAATAATCCACGTGGCATCTCGCCGTTCTCGTTCGCGCACGATCGCCTCCGTATCCGTGGCAGAAAATAAAAAAAGAAGAGAAACGAGGGGAAACAATACGTACTTGGCGGTCCGTAAAGATTTCACCGGCGATTCTCGAAGAGAAACGACGCGGAGAAAATAGAGAGGACGCTCGGAACACCTCTTATCTCTGTTTTTGTATTCCGATTCGAAGCACCAACGGTGTGGAGTGCCCCTTAATTTTTCGGCTTCGAAAGGCCTTAGGGTGCGTGTCCATTTCAGAGCAAAACTGTCGCGAGTTACTCTCGAGAATGAAATTCGTAGGTGTTTTATTTTGTACCAAAGGAATAGCACTCTCGACAGCGTGTACACTGACGAATTTGACTCTCGACATTTTACTCTCAAATGGACACGCACCTTAAGTCCTCTGAATTGTGTTGCTTCCTAAGAAATCGATTCCGCGGAATTTCAAAGTGATTGGGCAATTAGGTGCCAACGAGTTCGAGGATTATTGAAGGATTGTTTCGTACTAAAATGTAACAAGGCACGAACTTTTGTACCGATCTAATACTAGTGGAGATTTTTCAATAAATGTATGGAACACTTTAGAAATCTTTAAGTCATATTTGGTATTAAAAAATTTAGAAACTTTCCGTAGGAACATTATTTCCAGAGATACGGAAAATTAACGCTAAACCTACCAAGCACAAGATATATAAAACTGAAACTTCTTATAGAAGGGGGGAAGATTGAATTTACTTAAACTTTGTACGATTTTGATTATGATATGCACTTCAGTGAAGAAGTCAATTCGGTAATTATGAAAATGTTTTTATAATTTCTATAATTGTGAAATAGAAAACCGGTCATTTCGGTAGGTTTAGCATTGAGAATATTGCAGAAAGAGCCGTGAAGATAATGCCAGGATATGGTAATTGATTAAGAAAGGACAAAGGCCACCTAAGAACCACACTGGCAGTACACGAGCAATAAGCAGTAGCGGGGTATTTGTTCTGCCCGATATTATCACGCGTGCAGCGCGTTGCAGGTTGCAACGGGTGCCAACCTAACCGGGGAGACGTGCCGTCTGATCTTAAACGGCTGTTACCACTTATCGCATTCTCATCTCGTCGCGGCACGGTTATTCCACTTTCCGAGGACAATGCAACGAAGCGACGGACAGCTCCCTCTCGCATCCGGTCGACGTGCGAACGAACGTTTCGTCGCGTCAGTGGAACGAGCATAATTGACGACCTTGCCGCGAGAATCGAGTATGTCCAGTTTTTAGTCACTTTGTGCTCGAAGTTCTAGAACTGGGAAAATAAAACCATTTGACGAAGGAACGTTTCAGCACCGCTGCTAGAATCAAAATGTTGCAACAATTGCTTGTAGACCCCGGATTTTATTCACTTGTGAAAGAAATGAGTAGCTACAATTTAAAATGGTATGAAGTGTGAGGGGATTAAGAAACAGCAACGTATTATTTTCAACTTGCTGAAATTATTACCAAAAATAATTTGAATAAAACAAATTTTTAATATACCACGTTTTTGAGACGGACCAGAAAGTATAAGTTTTCCTAGCCCCATACAGATAGTTCTGAAAATTTGTGATTGTGAATTTTTAATAGCTATAAAAATACTTGTAAGATTTAAAGCGTAAAATGTGGGGCGCATGCAATAATATTTGCATGCATAGTTTACCCTAAGTCACTAACAATTTTACTGCACCGCAAATGACATGAACTCTTATGTGAGTTTTCCCAACGGTTTTCTCCCGATACTCCTTACTATTATCTTGCGCCCCACGATTTTCATTTTAAATATTATTCTTATAGCTATTAAAAATTCACAATCACAAATTTTCAGGACTATCTGTATGGAACTGAGAGAAATTATTTTATACTTTTTAGTCCGTCTCAAAAACGTGGTATATTAAAAATTTTTTCTGTCTAAATAATTATTTTCTGCTGTTTAATCTTGCGTGTGTTGTGATCCAGTTCTGAGCTTAAAGTTGTTACGGTTGCAAAATTTGTACTTAACAGACAAACAAGAAATTGAGTTAATAAAAACGTGGTAAGACTTGCCCCCCCCCCTTTCTTACAATTAACCCTTTGCACTCGGCGCCATTTTCATTCTAAAACTAAATTTTTCTTCCGTCTTAGAATATTTTCATTTTATTCATAGGAAACTGATCCGATTTCCACATATAATATTTAAATGTTTAGTGATCTATTGAAAACAATTTCTAGTGGTGCTTCAGAGTCACCACTCGAGTGCTAAGAGTTAATGCACACGATTTTTATTTTACATAGAAATCCGCAGTCTAGTTATTTGAAATAAAAATTCTTCCCGTTTCGAGAACCTCGCGAGACTCGGACAACAATAAAAATCGCAGCGAGGTGTTCTTTCGCGGAAAGTTGCGAGAGACGGCGGAATCGATTCTTTTCGGCCGAGAGCAATTAGATCGATTTTCCTACTCGAGCCTCTGACAAAGTGACGGAAACTCTCCTCATGGCACGGTGCGTACTGTATTTTCGACAATGACGCATACCTCGCGAAACCTCGATCCGAGCCACCTGCTTTGATCGCAAAGGTGTCGAGGAGAAGATCGACCGGCCCCGTCTCGTCGAATCAGAACGGTTCCTGTCTCTTCGGCCAAGGACACGGAAGGATATCCTGTCGTTCGCGGGAGTTACGATCGTTCTCGCGAGCTATGAAACCTGCTCGATCCGCGGCCCGACGTTTCCCGACTTCCTAATAGCTGCGTAAAAGAGAAGACACACCAGATGTTGTTCACACTTGCTGGTTATTACTTATAAGTGACAGTAATACCGTCTCATTTCCTGGCCGCTCCACTTCGCGAGACCAACGAGACCCGGCAGCCTCGACACAATGCGACCGATTTACCAAAGTCGGTCCAATGGCGCTGCCTCTTTGTCCCCCACCCCCCTCCTCCCGAGCTTTATCATAGTCGTTTCAAAATCGTACCACGACGTTTAGCCCTTTTATATGCGGAGGGAAAACCCTTGGCTCGTCCATTTTTATGGACATCTCTCCCCTTCGAGACCACCGGTACCGCAAAACAGAAATCCAAAGCAAATCGAGCAATTTATCCGACGACACAAAGACAAACAGTCGCGATTTATCATGACCATTCGGAATGTTTTATCTGCGTTTATTTCGCGGGGGCCTGCCGAGGGGACGTTTAATATTTTAGCGGAAAAATGTATTTTCCAAATGTGGAGAAATAGTCGCGCCCACCAGAATTCGAGTTAATTTCATCCAGCGACGTCAAGACGAACGGTCGAGATTTATCACAGGTATTGCTGCGTTTATTTTATGCTATTGTCTTCGGTTAAAAGAGACCGGCGCGCTTCAGGATGGAATTAATCAGGTTAACATTTCCGAACCGTTGAATCTTCGACGCGACTTCTGCCAAGATTCTCACGGGTTTTCGCGGAGTCGCGGTGCTGATTCTGAGTCATTGTCATCAGAGAAGGATGATCGCGCTCGGCAGTCATCCTCTATAAATAATCATCGGACCTGCGGCGCGTGGCGCACGAGCGCAACGAGATAATAGCAACGACGATATTTATTGCTGAACGACGGCTTAATTCGAAAGTCTGAAGAGTTTTATCGCGGGGAGTCGGGCCGGGCCGCCCGCGGGACATAAATCGCGCAGGTGCGTCACCGTAACGATGATTAAGGCTGACGACGACGACGACGACTGCACACGACGACGTTGCCCGAATTAGCGGTTTAATCGAAACGACTCGTTGCGTCGGCGAGGCTCGATGCACAAAGGCAATTCGGCCGGTTCTATTGTTCGGCCGCAAAGACTCCTGGCGATTTCTGTGTTGTACACGACTCGCCAATTAGGGAACAGGCACTATTATCAGATTCAACCATAAATAACCGACCTGCAAGCGACGTTGTCGCTAGACCGGCGGAGCTCTCTGCGAAATCAAAACTCTCCGCGTCTATTACACGAAACCTAAATGTCTCTCTTTCTTTTCGAAACTCGGTTGTCGCTAAGGACTCGTGAAAATGACAACGTCAATTAGAAACTCGAGTACAGTTGAACTCGCTTCATTCAACCGCGAAAGTATTTTACCTCGCGACGAAACCGGATAAATGGAATTAAAAAGTTATATTTGAAATTATCCAGCGGAACCGTTCGGCAAAAAATGTAATCCGCGTTGTAAGAGGATAGCCGCAGCTCCGACGAAGGTTCAGTTGTCCAGGATTAATTGAATAGCCGCCGCGGCCGTCGCAGCGACGCTACGCGCCGCGCCGGAGTCCCAAGAAGTTTGTTATCAAGAGGAGAAAGAGGAAACGCGTCGCGATCGAGCGACAGTCTTTTAAGAGTTGGCACGGTAACCTCGATGCAACAACAAGATCGATAATTTCAGCCGTGCCGGCTCGCCGAGTCCATTATCATGATTAATGAACGAGTTATAATTACGGGAAGAAGGCTAATAAAGTCGTTGAGACGTTGTTGTCCTCGAATTATCATTAGCGAGGCTATTCTCGTGGTCGCTCTCGTCCGGCATCCCCGATGCCACGCCGCGAACGTTCTCACGAAATCCGTCGACGATCCAACTCCTCCGAACGCGTGCAACGATGCACCGTTCCCAACGTCTTCCGACGAGTCGGTTTACACACGCTTCCCAACACCAATTTCGCCCGCCTCCGTTACACCAACTTTAATTAACCGTGTCCACGAAACGCGTCCGTTGCGCAAACTTCCTTCTCGAAAATCCCTTTAATCGAAAAGATTTCTGAAAGATCACGCGCGCACCTCCGCGCCCATATTTTCGCGTTAACAAGCTGTCTATTCATTGCACACAGTCCTCTTCGAGGTGTAAAGCTGATTAATTTCATAGAGAATTTTGTCCGTCCACTTTCTATGTTAGATATCATTATTATATATTATTTTTTCATATCTAAAAATTAATTCTCACTTTAACCGTACCACTCCCAAGCCTCGAGCTGTCACGCTGATTCCCAAGGGAGGGGCGGGGGCTCCTCGAACCCATGCTCCTTTTCACTCATTTCTCCTAAAAAAGATTGTTTCTTCAAAAAAGTTTCCTAATATTTAAGCGTGTGATGCTTCATCAACATTTTACATTGCATTCAGAGGTATATTTATAAAGTAGAAATAATTCTCTTCTCTCGGAATGAATATTCACTTCTGAAACTTCCGCGTCGTTGCCATCGATTCGATGCTTAGTCCTGAGAGTATTTTTCGGGATAGAAGGAGCGTTGTGCGATGTGATTTTTTTCCCACGGCAACGGGACTTGGGAATGTTAATCTTAAACGTGCAAACGACAATAATAATTCTTTGAGAATCTTTCATCCAAGAAAGATAGTCCTAAAGTTTTGCAACCTGTGGGTTCGACGAGCTTCCGCCCCCGGGATTGCCAGGGTTAATATCTGAAAAATGCAAGAATGTTGAATAGTCGACGATAGTTCTTTTATTAAATACTTTGGTTTTATGGAATTTTTGGTGTTGTGGCTTTGGCGGTAAAAGCATTGACACGTTGACTGCCACGTCATATGAGGGTGACGGAATTATTTGTGCAGGTTTTAAAATGAATTTTTACGTTGATATATTCATTGTACCAAACTCGATTAGGATCTGAAACATGTAAGAGAATTATAGGGCCACTCAGTACCATACATTAAATTTTTTTCCAATTTTTATCTCATTAAATAACTTACTTTGATTTTATGGAATTTTTGGGATTTCCAGTTTGCCGAGCAAATAGGTAAAAATATAATTGTGCTCAATTTCCGGGGATCAAGCGGTACAAAATGGCTGACACGTTAGGAGCGACAGAAAGGCTAATGGGTCTCCGCGAAGTATCTCGCAAGACGCGTTTAAAAAGTCGCATCGATGCAACTCAAGCCGATGCGACGCTGATTGGGATTTCGCTGCAACTTTCTTTCCCGTGGCATTATTTGCGGATCACGTGGGCAGCAGTCCGGGGAATAATTTGTCGGCGGAACCAACGCTTGCGCAAGTCCGATCGTATTTATATCGCGGCGCAAAGTACCCGCATAAACAGTAATTAACCAGTCGCGTGGGAGGAACGGCAAAGTGGAACGTCCGATAATTACGATCGCCGTTGCCACCGGCCGTCGAAATCGATCGGGTCATCGCTTCCATTCGCGTTCCCGTCTCGGAGACGAAAAATTCGTCGCTTTCGTCCACCCGAGAAGAATCTCGACGCTTCCGAACGATTTAAAGTCTCCGCGGGATCGAATTGTGACTACTCCCACGAAACCGCGGTGAAACGCGAGATCAAATAATCGCGCGGAAGTTGGCAAGCCACGACAAGAGTTTGCGAATCACGTTTCCCCGCTGCGAAATATGGAAACTCGCCGGCGATCCGTTTCCATTTTCGCGTAGGTTTTCGTAATCCGTCGGTCTGCGGCCCCTAACTTTGTCCGACGGCTCGCGTTAACCATCGGTCGGAACTGTTCCCGGGCATTGCTTCGCACTCGCCCCCGGAAGCGTAAAGCGCCTTCTCCGGACAATTATTGGATCAAGAGGAATCCTAATAAATCCTTCGCAGCGATCCGTGCAAGGAAATACGAGCGGAATACTCGGCGGTTCGAAATTGACAAGGTCTGCGATCTTTGCCTTAAAGATCAATCGACGCGGCTCGTACCTTGCTTTGCGATCGTCGGAAGCGTAAACGGTCTTATCGAATTCAATCAAATCCCAATAAATCTTCGGTGATCCGGAAATGCGAAAACGAGATCTGTAATTTCACTTCAAAGATCGGTTGAAACGACACGGTTGCGTTTCTAGATAATTATTGGATTATACGAGACACAAAATGAACCGTGTCTTGTGATTATATCAGGAAAAATACAGGAGGCCTAAATTTGAAAATTTCACGGAGTTAACTCTTTGCTTCACAGGATTTCAGATGAAGAATAGACCCATGTTGCACAGGAATTTTATCGGGTTCTAAATGAAACAAAATTGGTATATTTTTACTAAGGTATAACATCGTGTAAAAGCATAACAAAACAGTAATAGTCAATTAAATTTGTTGTTATTGGGCACGGCTCAAATAGTCCCACCGTGCCACATAGAAAAGACGAAATATAAACCTATGCACATGCAGCTATTGCAAGATTTCGAGATGGGACTAGGAATGACCCGCCATGCCGTAAAATACATCAAAAAGGTGGGACACTTTTAATCCCACCGTACCCCAAAGAGTTAATGGCGATCGGCGAAGGAGAAAGCGGACGAGCCGAGAGTCCGAGAGAGATCCCTGTGATGTCCGAATAGGTGTGGATCAGAGAGCGGTATCATCCGCGGGACAGTTTCGAAATTCTCCGCGCGAAAATTGCATATCTGGCAATCCGAGCTGACGCGGTGGCTCGTAAATCACCGTGCGAAAGCACAGTAAAACTTTGACTTTCCCCGGCGGAACCCGGGATATTGCTTATTCGTCCCAATGTCGAAGTTTGAACGTATCCATAATAAATCTAGAAAAGGCCTCGCGTGCTCCCGCGTAAGCCCCCGAGAATCGATCTTCGATTAGAAGTTCACGAAGGGACGGCGGCTCCGGATCGATCCAAGATTCACGGAGGTTTCGACGCGCGCCGCTTTCGCCGGGAAACCCGAAACTACGCGTGGGGGACTAGAAGTTCGCGCTCGAACCGGTTCGTTAACAACAACGGTGTCGCATTCGAGCTGGCAAATTAGTTCCCCGAGTTCGTTCGTATCGGGGCGGAGGGGGAGGGGCTCCGAAATCATATCCACGCAAACCGTTTAAACGATTTACTTCTGCCAACAATTTATCGGAGACAGGAAACAGGAAGTTCGCTGGAACGACACTTAACGGGAACACCTGCCCTCCGCGCGAAAGTTTAATTGGGGACGTAAACGGTCTGGCGAGACGGAGCTTTCGTTCCCCGGGCACGCAGTCGCTGCAGAAAAATGCGACAGAACTCGCAACAACTGTCAAACTTTGTCCTTTCATTTCGAGATAATCTTGGATCGAGTGTTTCAACGAACCCCTGGCGAAGAGTGCTTGAGTGTCTCTCCGAAGGGCGGGCAAAATCGAAGGAAAAAGAATGTTTCCAAATTGATGTCCGATGATTATTCTTGTATTCTTTTACCCATCAGGAAACTATTCCACGAAATAAATTGACGATTGCTTTTCCCTTTATTCGCTATCGTTTAATGTGTTTCTCCAATGTACGGCAGGGAAAGTACTAAAACCGATTTATTGCGTTTCTGCGCAAGTAATAATTCTGGCATGCATTCTTCCACTCGTCCGCCAGAGAACCGTTCTGCGGAATAAATCGAGGATTCTCTCCTCTTTCGGTGGATTCGCGACCGTCGGATATTTTTCCTGGACATGTGCACAAGGGAAAGTACCAAAATTTATTGCCGTCGAATAACAACGTATATAATCCGCTCACGATTCTATCGGCGAGATACTCCCCTCGCGGCCGAAGATCGGACGCTGTCGAACGGAAATGTCGACGCAAGACCGTAAACTGGTAAAACGTATCGCGGATCGACCCTCCGGCACGAATTTAAGTCGGGTATGACAGATTTCGCTGAAAACAACGGCTCGCCGATGCGTGAATTCGACACGCGCGTAGAATTTCGGAGGCAGATACCACGTTTCTCCGTGTGTGTGGGAAATCAACGATGTGGAAATTAGGAAAGGACGGCAATTATAGGTCGGGGCGGCGTGCCAATCGACGATAAATGTTGCGGAACCGGTCGTTCGATCCTGTCCGATCGCGATCGTTATTTTCCCGCTACGAAAGAAATCGAAATTCGACTGAAATTTTAACTTACCGATGGCAAATGGCCGACAGATTAACGGTCACGTTCCATGGCTCTCTTTCTCTGTTTTCTCGTTAGAACACTCCCGATACTCAAAATTTCAGTGACGCACCGCTCGAGTCACGCTAAACCACTGACACGGAAATCGTTCGGGGACATTCGGTTATTTCCCACTCGACTCATTGTTTACAAAGTAAAGTCGAGGTGAATATCTACGTCTTCTGCCTAACGATACAGACGTTGTGTACGGTCGGAAGAGGTCAACAAACCCACCGATACTTTCGGACGACAACATCGACGGTCCCGCGAGTGCCTTCTTGGAATTAGGATGCTACCCCGACGCGACATATTGAAAGGCTGCGGCGAAATTCTCCTTGGAAGCAAAAAACGATCAGCCGGTGGCTTTCCAGTTGGCTTGCATTACCACCTGGAACAAAAAACGACAAAAAATTAATTTCTACTCGTTACGGTCAAATTGATCTCTTGCGTGTTGTATTATCTGATCGTGCGCTTTGTTCGTCTTGTTCTTGGATCGCCTAATCCGTTTTCCTCGAAGCAGGAAACGTCGCAAAATGTTATATAAACGCGCCGTTTCCTCGAGGTGTGATGTGGACCGTTTAATTTGAAAATAAAGTGTATCAAAAAAAAAAAGATATATCACATAATTTGTATATTTACCACTTTCAAGATAAACGGTCCATATCTGGAGGCAACCGGACAATTGCAATCAGCCCGAGCGGAATTGCCTTAACCTGGCCGACTTAGAGTTCTAGACAGCTTAGAGCTTAGACGATCGTCGGATGGCTCGCCTCTAATATCTTATTCTCTTTTTGATTACAGTTTCCTGGGGAGACGGTCGAGGCGAGGTCCCGGAGGAATTACCGCGGAATCACGATACGTTGCAGATGTACATACGGGAATACTGCGAGCTGGAAGTTCCATCGAGATTGGACAAATTGAAATTGACTCGGCGACGCTTAAGGGAGGACAGGAGGAGAATAGTCGTTGTCGTCGTCGGAGGAGAGCCAGATAGCGGGTCCGAGGGGCCGCGGCGGTGAGATCTTCGTCATGGTGCCGAGATTGTCGGTGCTCGGCTCTCGGAGGGTCAAAAGGTAGTGAGAGTCGAATCGCGGGACTCGAGTTTCGAAATTCCATCTCATTGGTGGTTCACAAATCGTCCGAAGAGAAAGAAAAAAGAGAGAGAGAGAGAGAGAGAAACCGTAGAGGTTCTCTCGAGTGCAGAAAAGACTGCTAAACACCCAGACAGATAATCGAACTCGAGGTTCCAGTTGGAAAATGGTAAGGTGAGATCGAGAGCAATCAACGGATAGAGAAAACCGAAGGGAGGCGAAGCTGATGAAGAAGCAGCGGGCAAAGAAACGCGACGAAAGTAGCCGGAAACGATGGAAACGAGCTACGAAGCGTTCACCGACAGCAGTTTCTACGATGCCGGGCTATCCTCGACGAGCCTGCCGATCAATCGGACCGGCACGATGGTCCCGATGGAGTGCAAACAGGCGATCAACGAGACCGGCCTGTACGACTTCATCATCTCCGGCGTCCTGGTCAACGTGATCGGCCTGTTCGGCATACTCGGCAACGCGATCTCGATGATCATCCTCTCGAGGCCGCAGATGAAGTCGTCGATCAACTACCTGCTGATCGGCCTGGCCAGATGCGACACGGTCCTCATCGTGATCGCGGTGAGTCCTCGCGAATCTCCTTTGTTTATCTCGCGGCCAAGAACGGCTTAGGGACGGCTCGAAGAACGGCCTCGGGGGACTTGCAACGGCTAACGATTTACGCGAGCACTTCCGGCGTCGCGCCGGAAGAGTACCGTAAAAGGGTTAGTCGTAGTGCCGCCGTAAATTTCGAGAACGCAAGAAGGAGAATGAAAGATTTGAATGAAAGATTCAAGACTCGCGTCTTGAACGAATAGCGAATCCACTGGCGACGACGAACGTCTCGGGATCAGGAATCAAAACGGCTCCGAAAGTAACTATAATCGCAATATGGGGTTTCGCGCCACCCTAAATACCGACATTGCCGAAACACAGCATTGGATACAGATTACAGTCTTTTCATGAACCACAACCGTGTAAAATATTGTGTCCGTATTTTTTATCATTAATAACTATGTTGAGAGGTTGCCAAAAATTATCAGTCTCCTCGGTGCCGACGGGCATGAAGGTCCTTCGGCAGCTCCAGGGGGATCTGGGACATCCTGATGGATAATCCCCCTTTCTTTCTCTCCTCCACCTACCCATCCCTCTCCCTCATTTTCCTTTTCCCACATCCTTACCCTTCATCTTCTCAATTTCATCTTTCCCTAGATTTGTAGCAACACCGATAATTCCAGATCGTATAACGCGGAACCCCATACGGCGATCGATCTGCTTCTACAGCTCGTCTATGTTTGTGCATAAAGTTGCTCGGTCTAATTATCATGTAAACTGACACTAGTTGTAGTACGCTCCGGCTTCCTCGAACGGTTTCATGGTTTCCTCGGTAAACTTGGGATCGGCGAAAATCAACGTCACCGTTGCGGATTTTCGAGATCCCGATAAAAGTGATGCCTGTGCATCGGCAGCGGCGGAGTGGAGAGCTGTTTACTCGCGGAAAATATCCTCCACAGTCGCGTTACGTAAACCTAAGCAGTCTCATCGTCAAATGAACTTCTCGAGGTCGATACCGAGATCCCCGAGGGTGCTCCATGTCGAGCCTGGTTTCACAGACGAATCGGTGATGCGGAGTCTCGCCGATCCTCGACCAGTCGAACGTTTCAAGATTTCCTTTCAGTTTCCTGATCGTTAAAGTTGCACGAGAAAGCATCAGTCCCTTTTGAGTTGTTTTCTCAAATTTTCTCTGCACCGTAAGACGCAGTCCACCGTAGAAGCGGAGACCATAAAGTGCGGATGCTAATGAATTTTCCGATTGTGATTCCAGGTGCTGATCTATGGGCTGCCAGCGATCTACGCGTACACCGGGCTGCTGTTCGACTACAAGTTCTTCGTCTACCCGAAGATCGTTCGGTTCCTGTACCCTCTGTCGTGTATGGCGCAGATAGCGACGGTGTACCTGACGTTAACGGTAACCTTGGAGAGATACATCGCGGTCTGCCATCCCCTGAGAGCGAGGTCCTTCTGTACGTACGGCCGAGCTCAGCTGGCTGTGCTGGTTATCGTGATATTTTCCTTCGTTTATAATCTACCGAAGTTAGTGGTCACCCTAATATATTTGTCCGCTTCCCAGCGACCTTGAATCCAACCGCGTAAACAAGCACCGAACGACCTTGAATATTCTCTGCGCTGTTCGTAGATTCTGGGAGATCGATTTCTTCACGGAGGTCCACTGGAAGTACAACGTGACGGTGTTGTGCCTGTACCCGGCAGAGCTCCGGAACAACGTCTTGTACGTTACCCTCTACGTCCACTGGATGTACTTCTTCATTTGCTATCTGTTTCCGTTCCTCGCTTTGGTGATCTTCAACGCGGCCATCTACAAGCGGGTGAGCAACTTAATTAGACGCATAAGGATCACTTGAAACCTCGCAGACACTTCTGTCGATAGGTATCCCAGAGTATAATCCAGTCTACGTCTTACGATACCCCTCCATCCAAATTGAGGGGCAATTTGCTGCCTCGATCGCCAGGATCAAATGTCAATTACGCGCGCATAGGCTCGCGAAGGTACTCCAATTTGCATCGCCAACGATTCGATCGTCTCGACCGTTTTAAACTATTTCAAACTACGTGGAACGCGCGACAAACGAAAAGTCTCAAGATGGTCATATCGAAGCTGTCCTCGTGTACACGTAGATGCAATTTCGAGCCCGTATGCAGGAATGGGGATTGCTCGCAGAAAGTAGCGAAACAAGGTGTACCTTTATCTGTAACCCAGTTTCGTGATGTCCATAATTTCGGCGGGAATGATTCACCGAAACGAGTCGTTCGATTCTAACGAGACCACGCATTACCATTCCCAGGGCGATCGACCGAAGGAAAATAGAAATGCTCGCCGATACGCGAACGACGCGCGAAGCGACACATGCGGGTTTCACTTTTTCTGCCCGATAAAGCGCTCCAGATAACGACGAGTGGCATCGCGATGACGCAAATTTTTCACGTTGCTCTTTCCACATTAACGAGTTTCTCTCTGCGAATGCTCGGCGAGTTTCCACGAAACTTTGAGATTGTAACCGACCAGGGAATGGGGCGGCATCGTTTCCCTGTCGCGCCAGGAAAGAGATAGCCGCCGCGCCGGTGAGCTCTATAGTTTCCATAAAACGGTTGCGGTCTCGTACGTGTGCCAAAATGTACGGACACATAGGTAATCCACACACGTCGCAGCTGGCACCGCGGACGCCGCGAAACTCGTGACCGATTTTCAGCGTTGTCCCTTTTTCTTGCGCCACCGATGCGAAACGCGCGACGTGCGAGCGCGAATATGCCAGCTCGTCTCATTTTTTGCGGACAGATTTATCACATTAATCGCGGGCCCTGAAACGGCACCATTGCTTTTTCTTGTGTCCACGGTAATTCCCTTTACCGCGATTAAAGTGTAGGTAAATGTACAGAAGAAATCATGCCAGTCGCGTAAGCGTCGCGACACCAATCTTCCAAATGGCGGCTTGCCAGATAAATCTTTCCGCGCGCAGTGTCGCGTGCTCTCCCGCGGGCCGTACAAGAAATTTCGCATCCAGACGAAAAACAATCCCCCGGTGAACGGTTTGCAGCCACTCGATCCGCCATTCGTTCGCTCGTAACTCCGCCGACGCGCGGGTTCCATGGAAATGCTGCCACGGTCCTGTGAAAATAAAAGTACGATGTACTCGCAAGCACGTTTATTTCTCCGCCAAGATATTCGGGAGAATTTATCGAACCGTTAGGATATTCTTTAGGACAGTTTCCGAAAAATTGGAACACCGATAAGCAGAATATGAGGAGTGGAATGGTTTTGCTCAGGTAGGAGTCGCATATTAAACCACCGTGCGACGACGCAGCGCGAACATTCCCGAACAGACATTCCCCGCTCGTGCGGAACATTTTACGAGTGAACGATTGCGATCCGACATAGTCGTACCAAAACGAATTTCATATTCTTCGGACACGCACCGGGGAATCTTCTATCAGTTTTGCGTTTATGATCCTCGAGACGCGTGTATCCTCATCCCCTTTTACGACTGCGGGAGAAGAAGAACGGTGGAGGATAAAAGGTAGACGTTGGTACCGTGGATCCCGAAGACGAGTTTTACGCTTACTTTCGTTTCGCGCCGGTTTTATCTGAAACTAAAGTATAAAATCAATAGGCACCGCCCTGTGTGCGTTCTATCGTTCACGAGGAAATCGCATTGCGCCAAGGCGACGGCTGAAAGAAACAGAAAATTTCGAGAACCTCGCGAGAAACGAGACCGCGATTCCCTTTCGGAGCGCACTTTCTTCGCTCCCCGCGTAAAGGCCGCGGTTATACCGAATCCCCGGCCAGCGGATTCGCAGCCTAAGCTCAAGAGAGAATGGCACCGTTAAAACGTGAAAGCGACGACGAAGGCGAAGACAAAGGCGTAAGGGTAGCAATAAAGATACCGCCCCGTTTGGGACCACTCGTGCCGTACGCCTTTTTCGTCGAGTTTGTCACGCTCGCCCAAAGTAATGTCCGGATTACACGATAATCCTAGAAAGTGCAGAATGACGCCTTCGTGCCAACACATGCTATTTTTCACTTTACTCTTCGACCGGGGAACCATTAATTATCCTCCGTGGTGCCTATACTCTTCCACTCTATTCCCTCGGTGCGATGTGTTCTCGTCCAACCTTTTGCCTTTCCCAAAAAAAAAAAACAACTCCGGTAGAGTAATCGATGAGACCACTCCACTCGTACAAATTTATTCGTTTAACTGGATAAACCAGGTACAGCGGAAGAAGTCTAATTAAATCAATTCACGGCGGTGGAGCAGCGCCTGCGAAACAAATTCGTACGGCTCATTAATATCAACGAATGGAGGGGACAATTTATCGCGTATTATATTTTCCACCGCGTCCGGAGCACCGCGGGTTTAAAAAATTTCTGCGTCCAAGTGTTTGGATATAATTTCCGAAAGAGAAACAGCGCGTGAAAGTGTTCCTTTTGTATTAGTTTCGAATTTCACCAGTTGAAAACTATCCAGCCGAATATCTCGAAAAGTATGAAAGGTATTTAAAAAAGTGGAAAAACACGTGTCCAAGGATTTCGAGGGGAAAAGAGGGAGGCAGTATCAGTTTTTCATTTGGGTGGCATTTTCAAGGTCATTTGAAGGTCAACTTTGTTTTTTCAAATGGAAACCTATATTTTTTGTTATGGGATCTTATTGTACGTAAAAAGACCAGAAATTTTCGTAGGATACTTTTTTTTATCCGCCCACTAATTTCAGAGATATTTAAAGGGAAGTAGAGCGAGGCATGTTATTGTGTAAAATTCTTTGACGCAAATCCTTGATGTTTTCCAATTGTACTAGCACGTACCGTTTGAAAACAAAGTTGTCCTCTATTAATCTCTTGTTTATGTTGTCTTTCTTTCAACATAAAATTGTACTATTTAGTCAAGTGTGAATCATCGTAATAAGAGATACTATGTCGTAGTACAATCTATTGTATAAAATGGTGGAATCTTACGAAGAACGAATAGAAATAACTTTTATTTATGAGACTGATGAGTGTCTTCGTCGATCTGCTGCTACGTTTAATGAGAGACATCCTGATACACATGTTTCTCATACGTACGTGTTACAATTAGTTGCAAAGTTTATGGAAACAGGACCGGTGACAAATTTAAAAATAAACCAGCCAAAATTCATAACAGGAGCTGATCAAATCGAAAGTATAGGACAGTTTACCGTGCATCCTACTAGTTACATTCAACAAGTTTCAATAATAACTGAGAACTTCAAAAATGTTCGTTCAGAATTTGGGAATCGTCTGTATTATTGTTTAGAAAACAACGGAGAACATTTTGAAAATTTGTTATAGTTATAAAGAAATTACAAATTTTCTCTGCAAAAATTGCTGTTTTTTTACGTACAAGATCTCGTAATAAAAAATATAGGTTTTCATTTAAAAATACCAAGTTGACCTTCAAATGACCTTGAAAACGCCACCTAAATAAAAAACTGATACTGTATCCCTCTTTTCCCCTCGAAAACCTTGGACGCGTGTTTCACACTTTTTCAATACTTTTCATACTTTTCGAGATATTCGGCTGGAAAGTTTTCAAATGAACACCCTGTACAGAGAAAAAAATACTTCTCTACAGAAAATTATACCGGAAGAACTGAGTATCCAACAAAGCTCCTTCGTATCTTCCCCACGGCTATAGTCACGGTAATGATTCAAAACCGTAGAGACGAAGATCCTAGGTTGCATAAAAACCGATCAAAGTATCGTAAGCCGAACGGAATAATTTACCGAGGGGATTTGTGTTGCAGGTGAGAAAGGCGAACCGAGATTTGCAACAGCTGTCCCGACACCAGAGGCGGGAGATCGGTCTGGCGACCATGTTGCTCTGCGTGGTGATCGTATTCCTAATCTGCAACATCCTGCCGCTCGCCTCGAACATCCACGAGACGTTCATGTACGACCCGCCGCTCTGGTTAGTGCAAACGGGCAACCTGCTCGTCACGATCAACAGCAGCATCAATTTCATCATCTACGTGATCTTCGGCAGGAAGTTCAAGAGGATATTCTTGAAGCTGTTCTGCAGCCCGACGCTGTTCGGCCCGGGGAGAGACAGCCCGGAGTTCCAGACGTACGACGAGTCGATCGTCACCAACATGACCAACATAGAGCTGAGGAACTCGATCAGGCACTATCATCTGAACCGGTCGAGCACCATCAGCCGGAACAATAACGTTTCGAACGGCAACACGCGGCAGAGCTCGAAAACGTCGGGAAGACCCGGAAGCCCGGGCCCTTGCGTTTATTATCCTGCCAGAAGTCCCGTCAGGAGTCCCAGCCAAATGTCGAGGACCACCAGTAACCATAACGGGTGGAGCAAACGGGACGATTCGGTCCTGTAGCGAACCAAACTCGGGATCGAATGGAAACACCCTACGAAAGGAGGCTCGTGCTTGATCGTTCTCGATCGATCGTCCCACGGAACAAGGATTCGCGACCCCGTGTTCGATCCTTCCGGAAAAGGGAAAGCGTACTGCTATTAACACTCGATTCTCGGTTTCCTTTCGTCCGTGTCTTCGCCACTTTCTCTCTTATCGTTAGCGTAAAGAGAAACCGTTCGACCGTAGATTAGGGTGGTCCTTAGCTGAAACGATGAAAAATTGTTTTCAGTGTTACTCCCCTATACCTCGGTGCGTTAGACCAACGAAAGTCAGAGGTTGAGGACGAAGGGCCACTCTGCCGTAGATGCTTGCGCGAGAGCGTGTTCCGACAATTTGCCGGAAACTCGTGCGTCATTTCAACAATCAATCGAACTCGCAAATTGCGATGCATTTCAATATGCAACGCGTGACTGCTTCATCGTGTGTATATATTGTATACAAGGCATTTCGGCGTGATAAATATGTAAATGGACGTGTTTCTGGGAACGTGTGAGGTCATCGTTCGAATTCGGGGAACCGCATAAACAAAGTATCGGACGCGACGAACGATTACCTCGTATGGGCCTGAATCGATTGTAAGTAGGACAATATGTAAAACTACGTGTAAAAAAAACAACATTACAATGCACCCGCGCATCCGTTTCAGCGAATTGTAAATACAACTCGTCGACTATGTGTATCACGGATTTTGATATGTTTGAGAATGATTCGCGACGCACGAGCCATTACGTTCGTGATACCGATACTTCCTTCCCCAAAGAACAGAATTACAAACAGAATGATACGACCAACAGATTTTCTACAGCTTTTCCGTTGTTCTTGCGAGACTTTCAAACATGTCGGATTTCTCGTCGTCGAAGGGAAACCTAAACACAAATACAGTATTATTAAATCTCAGTAACACTTGCGACGAAAATTTCTTTCAGACATACGCAGGACAATTGCCAGTGTGAACGTCTTTGATACATAGAGACCCAAAAAACTTTACCATCGCGTTCTAAAAATGTATAAAGTGAAATAGTTCGACTATTGAAGCATCAGACTTATTCACACATTTTAAACTCGAATTGCATATAATTATCCATGCTTTGCTTACCAGCGATGACTTTAAACTTTTTTAAAAATTCAAGGTCAACGATCGAGGGACTTCTTAATAAATTTGTCGACGCAATCCACTTCGTAAAACAATAAGATATCTCGTCATAGTCTGATCATTTCTTTTGGGATTGTTGTTTAGAAAACAATTATCAAGATTTTCTTTTTATAGACACAGTAGGTAAAGTGTTTTGAGACCGATGAAATGAAATTGAACAAAGTATAATCTCCTGTACGAACACTTTCGCGGGTCGATAGTATTTCTGTTCATCGTATCGCATCTTGAATTATTCCGATATATTAAGGTGTATTAGACAGACGGAAGAAGGAAGAGATTTATTTTTGTTACAACACGCTATCCTGCACGAATAAATAAATACGTACTACATTTGATTCGTGATTTCTTGGGAGTGTCGTCATACGGAACACCTGCGCGATCCCGATTCTTCTGGATCTACACCTTAGCATTTCAGAATTACATACAAACGTGTACCTGAGACCATTTACTATATAAGTATCTATTACGTAGATCTCTTAGATTCTTCTCATATTTTTCTCTCGTCAACGTGAATTTTGATTGTAAACTCATTCACGGATTCGTTGTTTCATCGAGAACTCGTTCAGATTCCTTTTCGAAGAAATGTTACTCGAGACGTACGAACACAAAACTCACGTGTAAATATCGAAATATAAACTATTCCACTGTAATACTTCTTTAAGCGATTCTTTTAATAGAACGAATCGGAAATACGTTTCTGTTCGTGGTGGATAACGAAATTTCAAATTAAATAGAGGGAAAAGAAACGCTCTTATAATTATACGACAAAAATATTACACGAACTAAACTTATATACATTATACATAGTCTAGTCACGAAATTTCTATCAGGCTATTATTATATTGGAAATCTTTGTGATTACGTATGTATATATACATGTATATGTCTAACCAATAAGAATCACATCATCGTATATTACAAATAAAGTGAATCACTTATACAATTTTCTTTGGCTAATGTCGTTCTCTTTGGCTATACCCGACGTCTTAAATACAATTGACAAAATAAATTTTACTTTACCTATACAAAGTGCCCAAAAATGTGCTACTTCATTGTAAGGGGTGATTCCTGAGGTCATTTGAAGTAACTTCTTACCTTGGCGAACACATTTTCCGCGGATTTGTTAAGGAGTTATTAACGAAAAACACAGACCAATCAGAACGCGGATACAGCGAGCGAATTACGAATCGGCCAATGCCAACGTTGCGTTCAGCAAGAGCTGCTGTAGCCATGTTCCGATTGGTTCATGTTTTTGGTTAATAACTCTTTAACAAAATCCAGGAGAATACATATATTCACAAAGGAAGAAGTTACTTCAAGTGACCTTCAAATCACCCCTCTCAAGGAAGTAATTTATGGGACACTCTGTATACTGTATACTGTAGAAAAGATATCTCTGCATATGACCTACGGTAGAGACGAAACCACGTGTACCTTTACATTAACAATTCGTTTATTTTGTGATTCATGTACAATTTCTATAGTAATAAATTAAACAAATAGAGATAATATACTCATGACATGCCAAAGTAGGCGAGACATCACGACCTTTCGCGTCGTCGATCCACAGACACGAGTTATAAAAATAAGCGTCAAGTTAACAAAAGAACGATCCAATAATGGCCCATTCCTACTTTATTAGGTACAGGTCGTAATTACACTCTTGAAGGCATTACATAACATATCTATTAATGTCTATTTTATTACTTCACGAGATTACCGTGTTTCCTCGGTTTAAGTAAAAGGTAGAGAGTCAACAGAGCAACTCCAGCGTACGTCGCTTTTGCAGTCTACAAAAAGAAACAACGTCATTAGAACATTTCCAAAAATTCAGACGGAGCGTAGATTAGAAACGAAATCGAGGAACGTTGCGGAACGTTGTGGTTATACTCACATTTGCTCGGCCAGTATCGGTGATACTGTTAAAGTATTTCGACAGTCCGGTTAGTTTTGGTTCCGAATCTCCTGCCATTTTTCTCACTAAAAAATCAACGAATATAAACTTATACTTTCTGCAGAGAGAAAGAGAAACAAGATTGTTAATTCAAACGCACCTTGAATTCACTTCGATGAGCGATGTGTGACAATGTGCGACAACTCAAAGCTTCTGCGTCGGTGTATCGACGTCTATTATCAGTTTCAGCAAACTTCCACCAGATGGAGCAACCCATATCCGATGGCGCACACAAAAACACTATTTCAAATTCAAAGTTGTTTGAACGATTCATCGACGATTTATTAAATTATTTCTTTACTTGATCGGTAAAAAAATGAGGATAAAATCCAAGGTGTTGAGAAAATAATCAATTTAATACTTACAAAGGATACATGACTGTACAATTATGCGCAAAATACGTTATAATTTGTACGTGTATAAACAATGATTTGGAAAAAAAAAATTTTGCCCAAAAATAAAAATGATCGAAATTTCAAAATAAAGTTTATACTCTTAGCTCTGCTAAGCACTCTTTTAATATCGTGAGGTAGAAATATTTCATTTAAAGAAAATGAAATGAAACTTGTATTTTTCGAATAAACTCCAAAAAGTTATACGTCATGGCAATATGTCAATAATAACTAAAACACATCGCTTACTTGCTATTAAACGTAGGAAGGTATGTAACCAATACTTTATAGTCATATTCTGCTTTCGATGAAATTCTTGAATGTTCCGTATTCACGAATTATTTTCTAGAAAGTATGATATATTATAACTTCGTGCAACATTCTGAGAATACTATATGCAAGGAATTCGACTAGAGGTGGCAAATATTTTGACTTTTAGTAAGTAACGATTAACATGTAAGTAGTAGATCAGGGATTTTTAAAAATAATTTTTCTTTTCTTTTCCGTCTTAAATTAAGTTGTAGGTAAAATTATCCCTTGAAATATTGGACACATGTAGTCGAACGCTATATGTATCATTGATGTTTACCCAAATTTCGTCCATGATCGAACCAATCTCAAATTTGTTGTACGTAAGAAGATCTTGTAACTCTTGTGCAGAAATAACTTTTAGTTTCTTCAACAATTTCAATGCTGATTTTAGTGGTATTAAACAAAGATTATCAAAACGGTGCACAATCTCCTCAGTCTGCTGGTTCCAGCTACTAAAACAAACAAAATCTTCGTAGTTTTCAGAAACTATACCAAGAGAAATAGAGAAATTTTTAATTGAAATTTGCTTATTTTTTCACAAATTTTTAGATAAATTAGTCGAATATGTATATTATTTACTTGATTGATTTAAAAAATTCTATCGAGCACTGAGCTCTGTCAACTTCCACGAATGGCATAGGAACATCTAGTATCCGCAGAATATCCACCATATACGATATGTTGGGAAGCTTAGTAAACAATATGAACTCTTCGATTAATAGCCATCCTTCTTTTTGATAATGAACTATATGTATCTGGCGCTTTGGCAGTTCTAAAAGAAAAACTGTGTAAGTAAAATACGTCAGTCATTCGCAATGGTGCAATTACAGAAGTACCTACCCAATAATGTAATGTACACTTTATGATCTAATGATATATATGTTGGTACTGAATGGAACTTGCTGTTTTGCGATTGACTCTGATTGCTTGCTGTTTCCGTATTCTCGCTTTTCATGGACTGTAGATACATCTGATTCTCAAACTGGGCAGGTTTGTCTCCAGCTGATGTGAAGCTGATTTTTGCAGATGCACTGTATTGTTCTGGATCTGCAATTGTTTGTGTCAACGGGGATAGTCTATCCGAGGTGGATGGTCGGGTCAAGTATCCTTCGTCGATGCTCTTGCTGTCTTGCATCGCGACTACCGGAGATGGAAAACTATTAATTGGTAACCATGTAGACGTACAACTGTTATTATAACTCGGAGCATGATCGGTGCAAGGAATTATCGTCGAAGAGTGATGTTTTAACACGACGGTCTCTTCTTGCTTCTGTTCATGTTCTTGCGAACGATTCCTGAGATACGATGGCGTGTACTTATAAGCATCGTAATTTTCAGGAAAAATTTGATTTTCACTCTTTGTTTCTAGGTGATTCGTTGCACCATGAAGATCATTTACACTATGTATCATTGAAAAAGAATTCGGAACAATTCCTATATCCTCGGTAACATTAGGCCGCGGGTAATCGGTAAAAAGAAACTTCGGGTTAGTGTCGGTACTATCTGGGGTGCTTAACTGGCAAGTAGAATAATATTCTTGATAGCTGAACGGGTTTTTCTCAGAAAATTTTTTCGTAACATCAAGATTTGTATCTGGGAAAGCTGTATTGCTGTCTTCTTTGAAAACAGCAATGTCGTGTTTGACAACTGGTTCCTGATTTTTATTTGAACAAAACAGATCACCGCTGTTTAAATGGTTCTCTTCTTGTGATTTCTGCAACTTATTTATTAAATCAGCCTTAAAAGGATTAGTCTCTTTTAAGTGTATGCTGAAGCTCGCAGAGTTTTTTAATGTTTCTGGTAAGTCGGTGTTCACAGTGTTCGTGAATTGATTCAGATAGTCCAAATTGGCTTTTGGAGCAACTGTCTCGAATCCTGGGGGTATTCTGTTCATTGCAAATTTATTCGGGAACAATTGATTCGCTTTATCTAAATTGGAGTCTTCAACTGTAGCAATACCTGAATAAAATGTATTTAATTGTTTGAGCGAATGTTGTAGGAAGTCTGTATAATTGTTGATTTTCGAACTGTTATTCAAAAAATCACGAGAAAGGTTTCCAAATTTCTGTATGTCGTTGACATCAAATGAACGTGTGTCTGTAGCATTTATATTTAGCATATTTGGTGCCATCGAGTTGCCATTCATGTTTAAATATGACATAGCATTTATTGCATTTAAAGTATTTTCGTTTTTCATTGAGTTGTCGTCTGTTTCCGATTTAGTCGTCACTCTGTTAAAAAGTATCTCAAATATTGAGCTTATTTGAATTTGCAATTTTAAGTTTTCGTTCCACAACTGTAATAGATTTTCGGGCGAAATTTTGTTCTTATCCTGATTACAGATTGGTTTGTTTTGTTGTGTAAATAGTTGTGTAACTTGAGGGAACATGTCACTTGTATCTTGAGCCTGATCTTGTAAATTTACCGACTTATCAGGTGCTACAGGTAATTCTTGTTGCGAAGAAAGTTTCAAATTCTGGAATTCTAAAGTGCTTTGCGGGGATATTAAAGGAGCGTCGTCAGACACTTTTTCGTTTATATCACTGACCGCATTCGAGGTATAATCGTCCATCTGGTAGCATTGCCAGCGAGCATACAGTAAATTTTCTTCCGCATATAGCAATAAATTGTGCATATCAACTTTATCTCCCTATTTAAAATAAAAATACGAAATGATCAAACAATGCAATTCTCTAAAGTACACATATCCATCTACTACATTAAACAAGTACATTAATTTGGGAAAAATTATCGCTTTATGAGATCATTGCACATATTGTAAAGACATTGGTATGAAATAAATGTACACGATTAATTTTCTTCACAATATATTTTTATTGCCTGAATAAAAGACGTAGTACATATAAGTGAAGTGATAACATAAAGGTCGTATTTTTCCCAAAAAATCATTCGTATAGATACATAAAAAAAATTGTATAGTTTGCAAGTTTTAGAGTTAGAACAAATGAAATAATTCTAGATGGTAACATTAACGGTAGTATTAAGTATTGTCCGTGTCTCATAATGTGGTACTCGGGGCAACACAGGACCAATGGGAACAAAGTTCACAGTCATGCGATGCGATACACCTTAGTAGTAGTAGTAATCTTTTTAGCGAATAGTGAGAATACGTGTGATTCAACAGTGCGCCCCTGACCAATTACACGGTTTCTTTGCGAATTCTTTTTGCGTTCCTTCAGAGTACCACGTTATGAGTCACGGACAATGTGTATTTAGACTACAATAAAATACTGCCTAATACTATAAAAATACTGTTGAATAAAGATACATTTGTTGTAGTAGTCATAAACATGATTATTAATTTTAATAACATCTTTTAGTCTACGGCGTATACTTTGTAAAATCTTGAGGCCTATCCATTCATATTCAACTTCGCCTTGTTTAGCAATAATTTTTGACAACTCAATCTTCTCGATTCACCAGATTTTGTTTTACTATTTGATTCAGCGATGTTTTCAGAACATGTCACAGACGCTGAAGTGGAATGTTCATTATTTGAATTTTTAAATGTTGTGTTTGAATATTCTGAGCTATCTACGCTACTGTTGTTTGTGTCGTTGTCGTTGTCATTGTTGTTTCTGTCCACTCCATTTGTATCTTCACTAGAATTTAAATTACTAATTTCTGTTATTGTTTGACGTGTGTCGTATTCTAGTGTTCTGTTAACGTTCTTATTTAACAGAAAGTCACAAAGATCAGAATGCCTTATGTGTACGTCCCAGTCTTCACCACCAGAGTTGGTTGATTCTAAATCAACATCATTAAAAACTGGTATAGAAGCCATAGCTGTCGTTTCATCAGGCAATAATGATTTGCTTATTGGTACCAACTCTGCTGATATTTTTTCTGATTCATTCTCTACCAACTCTTCTGCTTCTAGTGTAATTTCTTTTTTATCAATTGCTTGACCGGTTAAGTTATGTTCTTGCATGTCAGCTGATTGAACATATACTAATTCATCTGCCAAACCAGATGTTTCTGAAAACGCTGATCTGTCTACGAATTCTAATTCCTCATACGACTCATTTTTGTTCAGAGACCTGGATGATTCTAATGACGTTGAACTTACTGAAGGTTCGGATTCTTTACAAGATTCATTTTTATCGACAATTCTATCAATAAATGACTTTGATGTGTCCAAGTTCATGTTTTCCGTCTCAGTGGAATGTAAAGCGTTATAGTTATTAAGTTTGTTGTCAATATTACAGCAGCTTTCTGTACTGAGATCATCTGAATCTAACTCCGACGAATGACTTGACTGATGTTGCTTCTTTGACAATATTTCTATCAATTTCTGATTACACATTCGTAGTTTCATAGATTCATAACAATTTTGAATATGGGACGTACTATTATTATCAGAATTAATTTGAAAGTTTTCACTAGAAATATTTGTTTTATTATCTCCGTCGTTCAAATAAGAGAAATCATTGCCACTTATGCTATTACTTTTCTCTACAGACGCAGAGGATGGTGTATCATTTATATTTTTCGATGTACCTGTCGAGGACTCGAGAATTTCCGTAGATGACTCTTTTTCCATCAGAAAATCCAAGATCTTCTTAGAAATTCCTATTGACTTTTCTCGTGCATTACATATCGCACGCTGCTGTATATTTCTTAATACGAGTGGAGAAGGATCCTCCACTTTATTGACATTTCCACTAGGCAACCAGCCTATGTTTTCGTCTCGTTCAACAAAATGAACACTATTTTGAACTGCTCTCGAAAAATAAGTTTCAGGTAACGGTATGCTTTCCCGCTTTTTCGACATAGACTTATAGATTTTTTCTGTAACGTTTCGTTGCGTGATATTTTCTTTTTGTTTCACAGGCCTTTGAGCGATAGACCAATCTATTGTTTTAAACTCGCGCTCTTTATTGAAAATATCGCTATAATCTCCTGGGTTTAATATATTCGATTCGTCTTCAGGATCTTGTATGCAGAAACGATAAGCATATGTTTTCGGTATATTGCTATAATTTCTTGAAATATAATCTTGTTCTTTCGACGATTCGCAAATCTTTTTCTCTTTGGCAGATCGGAGAGAGGTGGAATCGTCGTCACCTTCATCGTTATCATGATTACTACCGAGAGGTTCTTCCGTTTTATTTAATACCGAGTCGCAATTTGGAGATTGACTCGCTATGGTGTAGTCATTAAATTCTTTCGTGGTATTATTCGAAGATTGAGAACTTCGTTTACTTCGCGGCATTAAGTTTTCGTGTAAAAGTTGTAACTTTAGTGATTGTTTCCCCATACTTCTTACTGACTCTACTGTTTCCGGAGATCGAGATGTTATCGGTGTTTTAGAATTTTGTTGTTTACGCTTTTGACATTCTACATAGTAATGAAACGGAAAATTTCGTTTTTTCGTACAAACCATTTTTCCATGTTCTGCTAGTTTCTGTTCGATTAGCCAATCATTGATGTGTACATCTTCCTCCTCTGATGTGTCGGTTAAAGTAATTAGCATGGAATTATCCTAAATTAAAGAACGGTCGATATTAATAATTTTTTTGTTTTTTTTTTGCAAATTAACAAACGCGTTTTCTTTTAAATATATTGAAAATTCCAGTATTACCTTTTCGTTAATCCATTGTTTTTCCGCAGTTGCAATTAAAGGTTTGCTTGATGTTCTAACAGCAAACTGAGAAGTGGCGTGGTATGTCCATTTTGTTGCTTGGTACGGCCTTACATTGTATAACCCACAAGGTATAGCTTGTGCTGGTAGAATAGAAAATGCTCTATGCAAATAATACACTTCATTTGGTTGGTATGTTTTTAGTGTACCATAATCATAAAACATCACCTGTAATCAATTATTATCAGTAGCATAACCTCTACCACATCAGTTTCACCCAACATTAATTTATATTTAATTAATAAACTTACAGTCGCTTGCAAATCAGGTTTAACTGTTTTAATTATTCCTCTATGCCATATGTTCTTGTATATGCATGCACAATTTAAGCCCTTTTCTAATACAACAGGTGGTATAACATAATCTTGATGTTTTGTTACATAAAAATTACTGAAAAAAAGAATAAGCATCGTCTATTCGGATCTATTACATATTGCAGGAATTTATTTCAGTTTTACATACTGTAAGTCATCCATAAATGTTTTAAATGCATTTTGCTTTTTTCGAAGGTGTATCCAGAATAACGTCGGAGTGAATATGTCTACAATAACGACTTCTACATAAGGTTTTTCTTTGCTTATTAAGTCTGTAACGCTTAAGTGACCTACGCTTTCTCCAATAGTTACTATACCATCCGGTATCAATTGATTGCAAGTATTGAGTGTCTGAAAATTTATAAATACATCACATATATTTTCAAAGTTTATAAAATTCGAATATTTCTAAAATATTAACATTTGGCAAAAAAGAGTTATGTACCAGAGTCATTGGAAGAGCTTCGCTTTCTTCGTCTGATAGATAAATCTGATGAAATTTTGCAAGGTTAACGGTTTTCTGTTTCTCCTTTGAATTATTCAAAGGTATTTGTCCTTTACTATGATAAAGTTTGAAATCTCCAGTGTCATTGATCTGTACGCAATGGAAGATATCAGGCAATTGCGATGCAAACTCCCTAACACTACTAAAACCAAGTTCAGTATAATTTAGGGATATTCTATATTCTTCTAAATACTTTTCTGGTAGCTCTGCACACCAAATACCATCGGGATTGTTTTGAATAAGTTTTTCCAAACGAAATTTAACTCTACTATTTATGAGATCCTCCGCATGTTGGCTTTCTATACAATTGTCGTTCTCTTCTTTTTCACGATTATGATTGTTTGTATATGTTGCAGCATTATCATTGTAATTATAGAAACTGTATGAACTATTTCTACAACTACTTTTACATTGAGATTGTGTTGCGTTCACAGATTCCTGAATAAAATTCGATGTACTTTTTACTTTTATATCTGATTTTCTAGGAAGCATGGTAGGCTTGTTTGTAGGAGACACTAATTCCAAATTGCCTGTATCTTCATAATCAGAGATATTGTCTGAATCGTTGTCTTCGCCTAAAGTCATCACCAGCGGTTTTAGATTAATGCTATGCGGTCTACGCAAAGTTGGAAAATATTTGTTATTGGATAAATACATTTTGTGTGACAACCTGTTCAATTGCTCGTCCAGTTCACCCATTGTAATGTTTGTATATGACATACAGGCTTGTACTCTTTGGAGTACAAAGTCCTTATTGACGCCATCTGGATGTTCGTTAACTATACCAATTATCATGGACAATATCTCTGCTGGTATATGTACCTTGAAAGGGGCAGTTTTTGGGTAATAATGACTTGGTTTAATGTTTCTACCCAATGGAGGCTTTTGGTCCTTTTGACCGGACACTAGCTTACTAATGTGTTTGGACTTGTCCGATGCAATACCTTTTAGGAAAGTCATATTATTCCTGCATTCCATTTTAATCGAATTTGACATACTTTTGAATAAATTTGTTAAGGAGGAATATCCTAATTCTTTCCAGGGTATCTCTTCTCCTACCATTTCATAATAATCTTTACATACTTGGTGTAATGGGCATCCTCCTTTGTGAGGAATTAATAACGCTACTAACGTGGTCTGCACGTCCTGACGTTTCTGAAGCAATACTTGCATAATGGAATTTCTTTCTGAATTTTTTAACTTGAGTTATGCGTCCTTGCTGATCCACGTGACAACTTATTCACACTTAGTTTAAACTTCAACACGAAACTTTAGAAAAAAAATATATGAATTTTAATATCTTTCTTAACACATTAATACAATAGCGTGAGAGGTTCTATATAGACACTGAAACACGAATGACATATATATAACAATCAATTAAAGATTGTTAATTGACACCTATCTAAATACAATGTTATTCAATTTATTATTGAATACGTTTATGTTCTGTATCACACTCTTTTCATAACTATATTAATTGAAACACAGAATTGGATGGTGCACTGGCGAATCTAAGCACAGAATGACCATGTGGCAGATACACATGGCGTTTGTGCATACAACGCCAACAAACTAACCTTACTATGGAACTGGCGATCCAAAGTAAGCAAAATTCGAAATTAACATCGCACCGTGGATTGTTCGATACTTTGCGCGGCAAACACATTGGGATAAAAAGTGGTTCAAATTTTTTTTCAAATTTGAAATTCAATATTTGAAATTAATCGAAGCAAGTATTTCAATTTAAATTAGATTTTTTAATAACGTAAAATATGCACAACAATATATATATCAATTAAAAGGCGAGTCCTAAAAATCATACTTCTCGGTTATCAAATAATGTGTACAGAGAACAAGATAAGATTCGCATTCTTGCACTAATACCACAACACTGTATAAACAAAGTTCGTTTATGTCTTTTTTCGAATGATTAATGAATAAACAAAACTACGGTAAACATTTTGAAACGTTTAACAAAAACACTTTTCCAGGATATAATCGTAACAAGACTATTTTTGTACTTCGAGCGTCATAAGTATTGTCAAGACTCGTGTGCCAAACAATGCGAATCAATAACGCGGTGTGGTAAGTTAAAACGACGATATTAATCGTTCTTGAACCGTTCTTGTTGAAAATTGCTATCATTCGGAATCATAATAACACAAAAATAAGTATTTAGATAAAGTACAGAGAGGAGAGAAAGAAAACGGGAATGGTGAGCAAATGATTTTCTATTGATTGGAATTTTTCAGATTATATTTGCACCATCGAGATCGATCTAACAAAAGCAAATGAGCGCCGAGGGCTCATTGGCCAATTTCCCAAACAATTAAATAAGTATTTAATCATCGATTGAACAGATTACTAAATTAGTTGTTTGATCACCAATTAGATGAACCGTTAACTATTATACGATTCTGTTCTTCGAAAAATAAAAATATTTAAGCATACAATTTCATTATCGGAACGTAAGCGTTATTGAAAGTAATTAATTTACTAGAATTAAAAAAATATCATCAGTTAATCGCAATTATGTGCAATTATGTGCGTTACAAATAATTTGCGTAAATAATTTCATTGCGATCATTAATTGCATTAAATATTGCCCAATTCTGACATAGATTAGTCAATCGATCAAATTTTATTGGAATCGAGAGATAGAAATATTTATCAGTCAAGGATCGTGACGCGGGCGTAGAAGCGAAAGAGGAAGAAAAATAGGGAGAGAGAGGGAGCGAGACAAAGAGAAACAAAGAGGGTGGGGGAGAGAGAGAGGTCAGAGGAGACAGGGAACACCCCTGTTCTCAACACGGGGACAAAGTTAGTGTGTTCATGTTTGCATGTGGCTGCGGCTACGGCTGTGACTGGGCTGTGACTGTGCGTGTGTGCGCAGAGTATGTATTCGGGTCTGACGAAGTCGCGCGAACGGGCACGGGCAGCATTATAAGACGGTGATCCAGCAGTCTATGGGTGACAGTCGAGGGTCTTCCTCAATCCGTGACACCGTTCGAAGCTGTACGATATCGTAAGATCGTGCAGACAACCGTAAAAAGTCACTTTGCTCGGGTCGTGTGCTATTGAAAAATAAAGAGTCTTAGTGTAGTATCCGCCCTCTGTTGCCATAAAAGATGGCACCGTCGTGCATTGAGGTGATCCTTGTTGGTTTCATACTTGTCTTACCATTTCTCTACGAGATGAACAGAACCTTTCGTTACTATTTCAAGTTTCTCCTCTATTATGGATACGTGATGATCAATTCGATCACTTTGCTCCCAATCATGATGTTACGTCCACGGAACGTAAAGAACTTTATGTTAGTAATTTACTAACAAATTTTATAAACGCTACTATGTTCGTTTGTTATTTTTCTGTCGTTGTGTGTTTTCTCATACTTTGTTTTCTCGACTGTGTTGTTCCCTTGCTGTTCTGCCTGGAAAGATAATGTGGCAGCAAGCAAATTTATTGAACGATGGTGGTATAGTGCCCCAGCGGCAGTTCCAATACAGTGGTGCGCTGATGGTGGTGGTAAATGGTTGTGGTAGTGGTGGGTGGTGGTGGTTTGACCGCTTACCCTACGAACTTTCCATGTATATGTCGTTCAAGTTATCAATTAAAACAGATTTCGGAGATGCCTATCGTTCTCGAAATTAAATGAAACTCTGTCGATCTCGTCGATAGCGATTTTCAGGTGTTACCGCGGATATCTCGACTCTATTTACAATCTTTGAATCGGTTCTATGGACGCGGTAGCAGGCAGGCATAACTGACGTGACAATTAGAAGAAAAATGTTGACCCACTGATATTGCAATTATTGCGTCAATGTCGGTTGATTAACCATTAAGTACTTGATCAACTGGCGTATGTAGATCCATGGAATACGTCAATGATAATGAACGCCCTTTTCTTTGTTCAAATTGACGGCTTTGTTCGCGCTACATTTGAATTTACAGATAACAGGACGGGTTCGATTTTTTTATGATTTTTGAAGATCTGGTTCGATTTGTAATAATTAATGCGGTTACGTCTTACGATAACGATTATCGTCAAACGATATTTTTATCTCCACTTCATCAGCAAATACATTAACGATTAAACAATATTTTCTAAATGTGTTGTATATTTTTATGAAATCAATTATCGTCGAGACGCTCATACACTTGGAAGTAATCTATCATTCTTCAATAAATTTGTTACTTATGCAAATAATTCTGTTTTCATTGTGTCAATGAATTACATGCTATTTTGTTAAAAGTTTATATGCAATTTATTTTTAGATTAGCATCCTCTGTATGTTCCTGTCTTACTAATTTCTTGGGAGTCCGTTGGGAACTCAGAGGAAGGGAGCATTTAGAACAAGATAGAGCATGCATAGTAGTATCAAACCATCAGAGTTCTTTGGATATTATGGGACTGTTCCAAATATGGCCGGTAATGGAGAAATGTACAGTTATAGCGAAAAAGGAGCTTTTTTACGCGTGGCCATTCGGTTTAGCTGCATGGCTTTGCGGCCTCATATTTATAGACAGAATGAACTCAGAGAAGGCCCGCATGGTCATGAATACTGCCACAAACAATATCAAAGATAACAAGGTATAATATATCATGCAGATCATGTTGTAAAGATAAGCAAACTATCTCAAGCCATATTCGTATTTATCTTTACGGATTTTGTCTATAGATTAAATTATGGATTTTCCCTGAAGGCACCAGGCACAATACCGGCGAAATCCATCCTTTCAAGAAAGGTGCTTTTCACGTTGCTATTGCTTCTCAATTACCTATACTACCAGTTGTGTTTTCTTCTTATTACTTTTTATCCTCTAAGGAGAAGAGGTTTGACTCTGGTAAGTCACATAAGTGTACATATATATCTCTAAGAATGTTGCAGCAACAATTTTAAATTAGATTTGAAACAATAAATTACATGCACACGTGTGTTTCAAAGGTCGAGTTATTATAACATCGTTACCACCAATATCTACAAAAGGTTTGAGTACGGACGACATTGAGCATTTAATGCAAAAAACACAAAGCGCAATGACGGATGTTTTTCAAACAACCAGCCGCGAAGTGCAACTTTCTGTAACATCTTAGAACGAAAGAAACGAAACGATTATTCCATGGAAATTTGAGTAACAACTCTATCGTTTAATACTCTATGGTAATCAAGTCTCAGCTTTGAAACCAAAGACTATTTTTCTATGCCTTATGTTCTGATTAGAAATTACAGTTTTGTTTTTATATTGTTATTAAGCATTCGTTGCATATCTAAGATATATGCAAAGACTACATGAGTTAACTTTATATGGCAATTACTTCCTTGTTCGCATATCCGTAACTAGTTTCTATTTTTACTCTATTTACATGTATACAATGTACACGTATTCCATAACAGAGTACCGATTTTTTGCAATACTATTTTACTTATCCACTTTCACTCTATTTGTAAGGGCTTATCTGAAACTGATTTAATTCGAGTTACATCTTTCTTCGTTGTTGATTTAGTGATTTCAATCTTACGCTGAATCGAAATAGGATAACTGCATGTAAATCGCAATGGAACTTTATACGAATTTTGCGAATTTTATACATATGCGAACACAATGTTACATCAATACGACATACTGTAATGTAAATTTTAGTTTCCTTTTTGACACAACAAAGTCATGTAACAACAAAATCATGCTACGGAACAACTTTTATATTTTTTTAGAAACTTTTATAATTTTTAGGAACTAATGGCAATCTGAATTTTACCTTCGAATTGTATATACCATTGATCTAAATATATTTTACAAATATTTCAATATTAATGTTCATACATAGGCAGTATTCGTTTAGACAATAAGTTTAGAAAAAGGGAATTTGCAAGCAGTAAACGATGCAGCTAATTCTTTTTTTTTCTTAGCCATAATTATTTTAGTATTCTACATGAAATGTATTCTTTTATGATATTTTATATTCATTCATACATCTATTATATGCTTCCACTCACTAATGCACACGATTATTGGAAATTAATAAGTTTTGCTTAAATAATTAATATAATTTGAAAGTGTGAGTGTCGTCATTAGGTTACTACTACACATCAATAAGAATATCAACGTTTCAAAATTCTTTTATTATGTTAACATTATGAATACTTTAATTATATTAATCGGCAGTGTAACATTGAAAAATTTCGCCATTTATTATTGTATCAATGCAATTCACACGCTGTGATAAATTTTAATTTGACATTAGGTATGCTTCTAATTGTAAGTATATTATCATAATGTTAAATTGAAACTACTAATAACAGCTGCATAGTTTCTTTATAAAGTTACCATTTCCATATGTAGTAAGTAAATTAAGTGTAATGAGCAGTTTTAGTAAGTATCATTGGTAATAGAACGAATTAAGTTGTATTAAATTTTTGTGATTTCAAATGGAAACTGTTACCAAAAGAATGGTTTGTAGATTTATTAGATCGACGCACCATCATTAATGACATAGGTAAATATAGTGTAATTCCAATGAAAATATTATTTAGAAATATTCCGTATTATTTCATAAGGTTTATATGCCAGGACTATGTATTTTCAATGCATATTCATTTGTTAAACAAAGATTAAATGCTGTAGGCTAAATGGAATCTTTTGTTATCATGTATGAATAAGTTTTAAGTGCCATATATATATAATTATCAAATAAATTTCTCTTTATATTTTATTTGTATGATTCAATATAAGTTAAAAAATATATAACAAATTTCATTTTAATTTAAAATTAAACATTCCATATGTATAGAAAACTAGAAAACTATGCTAGTATTTCACAGCATACTGAATTCAGTACATGAAAGTTACATATATTTATTATGTGGTCAAGTAATAATTTTAAAATCTTCCCAAAAATAAACGCACAATTTTATAAATATTTCGAAGATTTAAACGTAATTAGGAATTAATAACATGACCACAATATACTTTATTTAAAAATTTATTAGATTATCATCTTGTATAGAATGAAATATTGATAATTTGCCAATTGTACACATCAATATCAACACAGGAAAGGTGAAAGTAAAGTAGTAGAATTAAGAAATCAACGTTGTACAACTACTATGATAATTGTATTACTGTTGGGTAGTTATAACATGCGTAGTTAACATCACGAGAAATATTACCACAATTCAATCATGGTAATTTATTATGTTCCAAAACGGAAATAATCAGACCATGCACTTTGTTTTGTGCATTCTTTATTGTAAGCAGTAATAGCATAGTACACTATAATGCAACTTATACATTATGAACAAAGAACCAAAAAGTCATTACAGGATCCAGAAATGTATGACTCTTTTTCTTTCTACATTCTTTAGATACAGCAGTGTGTATGAACAATTTGTTAACTATGTTGTAATTAATATAAATAAAATAAACAAATTTCAGTCAATTAATGTTGTTATACATGTCGGTAGACATTTGCATGTACTATAATAATTAGAATACACAAGAACAAAATAAACTTATATCAAAACAATATATTATGCATGGTATTATTAAACCTAGATTGATTCTGTACATTACCACCTTGGGGATGGCTTTCACAGCTTGAGTAAGCTTTGAAAGTCACACATTAAACTTTAAACATTGGTATCAATTACTACCATTGTGCTTAACATTTTTTATTTTTGCTTTGAATCTATTGCCTGTTCCAATCAAAACATTTTATTCCCAAAGTGTTAACATCTAATAGATAGTGACCTTAGAATACAAATGAACATAAAATTAAAGGTCCTGCAAACCAGTAGACGCCTTCTCCCGGCTCTCTGTCCATGCTTTGGCTATTGTTCTCTTCATGTCGTCGTCGCCTTCTAGGTACATCTTCTTCATGAGGTTCATTATACCTGCACCAGGATCACCTTCGTCTCCCATCTCAGGAATTGAAGACGATTTCAATGATTTTATCTTTTTCTCTACTCCTGTTACATTTGACCACATTTGTGGTTCTTTCTTAACAAGGGTAACAGTAATTAAACCTTTCTTTGTCACTTTGTTACTACACTTGCTTGGTTCTATATCTTCGCATAGATTATTGATCGTTAAAATGTAATTCTTATTATTTACTCCAAGAACTTGCAGATCCAACGATTTCTCAGTGAATTTACATACAACAGATTCTTTGGGTATTTGTTCTACGTCATCTAAAGTAACGTACAATGATAGTGTTGTTTCCGTTTGTTGCCAGCCATAATTATTTAATTTAACTTCATACACTTTTGGAGAAGATTTCACTGTTTCGTCAGATGATTTTATAGTTGAACTTTCATGACTGTTGTGAAACTTGTTCAAATCTGTTTGCAATTTTCGAATTTCAATACTGAGTACATCTTTAACTTTTTGTCTACTTGCTTGCTGGAGCAATTTGTTCAATTCTTCTATATCCAACTTTAACTGTAACAAAGAAATAGAACGATTTTGTTATATTTTATAACAATGTTTCTGACATATGAATTTATCTTCATTGTATTAGCTGCCAAATAATGCACTATTCAAATTTTCGAAAGTTTATCATAACCTATAAATATTCGTAATGTCGATAAATACGTAATGTCGTTACATATAAAACACTACAGGGATGTTTCTTTATTTAAAATGCAGTTTTGTTAGAATTACAACACGAAAAAATAATTTCATAAGTCAAAGAAAAATTCTCCCTACCTCGTCAGCATCAGCAGAGTAGCTACATAGTGCAGACATGGTTTTTCAAAAACGTGCTAACAAATATAATTCACACAAATCCAACAGCACGGAAAAAATAGAATGTTTTTCAAGTCTTCGTTAGTATAGTTTATAACAAGATTAAGGGTGCGGCCCGGGATCGTCACTTTATGAACGAGCGAACAGCTATTACATAGAAGAATTAGTTTAGTACAATTTCCGGCAAATAGGCGGTTTACGTATTTAGGTATATTTTCTACGGTAGGTCGTGTCACAAATTCTGTTTTGTTTTGTCGGTAAAAACGAATACATATATCGTATGTCGACCGTAAAAAAATAAGAACATTTGGTATTAGAGGAAGAGAGAAGAAAAAAACTGAGAGAGAATTAAAAGAACTTTTATAGCTGCCACTCGATTCAGCCCACACTTTTAATGCTTTTACATAAACAAGCGACACCACGCTATTAATTCGTCGACAATCAAGCACTGACTGAACGCATTGTGCGAAACTTTGCGTCAACTCAGCAGTTAGAAATTTCTGGAAAGTTCAATAACAATCCACGATTTTTGGGAATATTCGTATTAGTTCTTGATATGATTATTACCCTTTAAAATACGAATACTTCATTCAAAAATTCTGCATGTATTTTTGTTTATAGAACTCAATATTAATAAAAACAGTTTATTAAAATAAATTCAAATAATGAATGTGCGTATTCAAAATACATTCGACCAAGTATATTCGGTATTGTTCATTTGGGAATGAGAATATGTGGATATAAACCGAGAACTCTTACAAATTCAGATAAATGAAATGATTCAATATTATATAGTCGTTAAAATTTTCCACTTTTTACTTATTATTTGGAAGAATAAAAAATTTTAAATATTGTGATGCTATCTAGCGTTAAACTGCGACACTAATCAGCTTTGAAATTTTTCCGTAGGTGGCGACACAATTTATTTTTAATCTGCTTGAAGTATGGCGCAGATTGAATGCGCCGTTCAGTTTGAATCGTAACGAATGTTTACTGTTGTTACAAGCTGTGTGCACATAAAGGCTATGTTGGAATATTTATCGAAATGGATAACTGTAGTTTATCGGATGCATCGCATTCGGAAGTGCCGTTGAATCATGAGAAAGCAGTTCAGAAACGTCGGTCTTCGATTTTCTACAGTCGTGTAATTGCTTTTGACCAATGTGAAGGTTAGTCATAGTTCAGCATATTTATATTTACATTTGCTATTATCGTAAGTTTTAAACAATTCCCAGTGATGTATCGTGTAGATAAGATTTTCTACAGCAATTAATAGAAACTCAGGAATATTTTCCTATATGTTAATGTTCTGTATGACAGTGGAAACGTAATTTTTAACCAAAAATACACAACTTACAGAAGATGAAAAGCCTGTGGATAATAATGACATAAAGGCGTGTGCATCTGAAACACCACAAGTGGAAGTGTTCGACTTGGAACAATATATACGCAGGCTTAAAAATGAGAGGACGGAGTGGCTAAATACGTGGAAACAAAGGAAAGCTGAACGCAAGAGCTTGACAAAAAAAAAGTTGCGGTTAGAAAGCCAAGGGCAACCTGTCGATCTGACTGCTCTGACAGATTCTGAAAAAGCTTTTGTTGTGGCCCGCCCAAACTATCAGAGTATCTGTAAAAAGAATAAAAAGTTAAAAGAAACAATGCTCAAAGTATTGATGCTGCATCAAATGGTTTACAAATTAAATCAAAGATTTATTTTAAAAATGGAGAAAAGAGTTAGTAAAATTAAAGGGAAGATTATCGAGATGACAGAATCATGACATACATAGCACAACGTTGTTGGTAACAATACTCATGATGAAATGAAATATTTACATTATATGGACATTCTACTTTTATTGTAACATTAAAGTAAATATACTTGTATGCGACGGAAGAACAAAAATCTTTATCTTTGTACAGAATCAATAATGTATATTTTATATATAGATGTAAGTATGTATAAATTATAGGATAATGTAAAAAACACTGTGTAGTCCTTAAATATTTAAAACCAATTTTCCCTTTTTGATCAAACAAATCCATAGCATTTCCATCAAATCGATAACAATATATTCATATTAAAGCAAACCTGTGTTTCCATCCTGATCACATTAAAATGATTAATGTTTTAAATAATGTAAAATAGAATACAGAAAGCAGTAGAGTTGTCATCTGTGCAAGTGAAAACTCTTGCGTCTAGAGGCCTTTCTCTCCTTTTGAGATAAGTACTCTTTCCTTGAGGTACTACTGTGTAATTCAAGTATATGATTTATTTTTCTGACGATCTCCTCGCCGGTTATTGAATCCGCCTCGAATTCGTGACTTTTGAATTGTCCGGACGACACTGTTCGAATATATTCATTTATTGGTAAAGTTTTATGTTTTGTTCTTTTTTTGTTTATATATAGTATAGCAAACCATACCTAAAATATTTTCGGAAGTAGAAGAATGTGGAGTGTAAACTAACGTAAAAATTGTCTTTGATCCCTTTGTTTCCGAGATTTCACACCAGGCAATATTGTCTATTTGGTAACTAACTGCGCGTTGCCTGTTCCAAAATCGTCCAGCACCTTTACCTGTTATTATCGGATTGATTTCAATTTTTTCACCTGAGATACCTAGATAGATTTCAGTCTTTGTTCTGACTTTATTGATTATGTATACCCTGTGAATAGGAGGTATAAGAATTAGTTTTTGAAACGCGATTGTATATCGGCAATACATATTAGAATAAAAGGGATGCCTGTATGATTGGTATAATGGAGCTTCCATGGCAGTGGTGTGACCTTCCATTTTTGCCAAATCTTCAGCAACTTCTTGTTGTTCTTTGTTCTGTCTCTCTATAAAGCTTTCCTCGTCGATCGTTTCGACGCGTGTGATCATATTGTGTCTTGCTCGATCGCTTGGTTTCATTTCCGTGAGACCGAGCGTCGTAAATTCAAATTTCGAAATAGTTTCCCTCGGATCGAGACACGGTAAGTCCCAATCAACTTCACCGTCGTCTTCGGTGAAATACAAGCCGTACCTCGTAATATCTTCCCTGGAAACGTTTGGGTATCAAAATATTTCCAACAACAAATCGATATACGAGACCCAAGCGATTCACACTTTAAAGGATGATCCGGATGTTCGTTTGCGTATTTGTAACAAATTAATCCAATGAATTCCAATACTTTCGCTGTGGCAACTACGATTACTTGTAAGGGGTACATTCTGTGTTCTTTTGGTAGCATACACATGAAAATCCTGTACTTTCTGATAGGAATATCGACTTGTGCCTGTGTACAGATTTCACTTAAATAAGAATACCTAAATTTTATCATTACGATTTTGTACAATACATTGATACGTACGCTACCATCGAATTTAGCATATTCCATAAATGGGTTTTGCGGCAAGTTTGGACATTTCTCGAGCTGCTCGGATAAAAGAGAATGCCTTTTAGTACCCTGGCCAGCCTTTTTACGAAAGTCTTTCCTTTGAAACAGCTCTGATTGCTGGCTAAGAGATATCGCAGGATTGTTCTCCCACTTTATATTTACTTTGGCAGCCTTCTTTCTTTCGAGGTCCATTTTTTCCAGTCTTTTAGCAGTATTAGACCGTTCTCTGTGACTGTATTCTATGTCTGTGGTAATATTTGAATTACATCGATAATTGTGTACGCTGGAATGAGAGTGATAATCTGTTAGAAAAAGTTACCCATCTGTACATCATAAGACTCGCCGAGGCCATCCAAATCTTCGTCGTCGCTTTCTTCCATGCCAGGATAACAGTGTAACGTGCCATTCGATTTTAATTGTTTAGGGATATCTTCGCCGACCATCACTATCTCGCACTGGCCTTAAATCGTATCGTGCAAAATTTTTTAATAAATGATACAAATTTTTTCCCCGTTGAACATCGCTGACATGTAACCTTAATAAGATGTGGGATGTACCTGTGTTGTCTGTCAGTAAAAAACTATCTCGGATGTGCGACAGGAGCCAGTGGTCATTATCGTATAAAGCCATTCTCTTCTTAGTCGGGTATTTTTATACCATAAAAACGTGGGGCAACTATTGTTTAAACGAACATTTGCTTCAGTCTTATTTCGATCTTTATGTGTAAACACGTCGGTTACGCCTGTTGCCGATAGATGGCTCCACAGACATGTTTTATCCGTTACATTGGACAAAGAAAATAGCAGAGAATTTATTTACGGTAACGCCGTATTCCCTTTTCGTTCGAATTCGATTTGTTCTATCAGAGAATACGTAACCGCAACATATGTGATTTTTTTTTTTAATTTTTCCTCTGAGAAAAATGCGAGATAGCTCGAAACGGTATCCTCGATTATGAAATGGGAATTGGGATCGAGTCCTACAACTACCGAACCAGTCAAAATGACTGGTGGATGATTTCTTCTTTCACGATTAGTGAAACTATGAAAACGTTTTCACGAGAAATTTTTTAATATATCTCTTCTTTGGAGTACATGTTATCATAAAAATCGTATGAAACCTGAGCAAATTCAATCTTGCTGTTATAATAAACGGATAATTCTAGAGCTCGGTAGTTCTGTTGTTAATCCGTGGAAAAGGGAGTAAATTTTTCGAGGGGAAACGAGAAGACGAAGAAGATGATGAATTAGACGACGACGTGAACAGAAATGTCGAGACCAGCGACAGTCCCTCGTCTTCAACGGGATACGTGCCAGCTACTATGACTACCGCTTTAGTTCTCCTTCAATGGAACAACATAATATCGCCGGAAGTCGCACGGGCCGCACACTTATTTGAAGCAAGTTGAGTAAACGGCTGTCGGACAGTAGAAGCAGAATGTTACGACAACGAGCGGACCGAAATATTTAATAGGAACGGCATTAACATTTAATCGATACTTTTTCAATAGCACGCGAGCTCGGCTTGCTCTTTTTTGTCACATTGCCCCCATCGAAGACAGTGATTCGTACTGGGGCAGGATTCGAGCGGTGCAAACAAAACGTATCGAACTAAAAATGTAGAGCAAAAACGAAACGATCTCGATATAGCCTCGCGAACCATCGTTTCTTTCGTTTTACCTCGTGTTATCATTTTTATTTTCCTTTATTGGCAACTATCGGGTTATATCACGAGCTGTAGCGTAAAGAGGAAAAACACAGCCAAGCCGATCGTTGCGTTCGTGAACCACGGCTACGTACGACGTATACGAAGCGATAGTTTTTCCACGTTTACCATGCTAATGGAAAACCTTATTGTTCGTTGGAATGAAAGCGAAACAGCGGCCGCGATCAAACTTTTCATTATTTATGAATTTCGTCGAGAACCCTCTTCTTCCCCGAGGATCAGGGTTTTATCGATAATTTCCTGCCTGGGAGAGAGCTCCGAGACGATGGTGGCCGCGCGTTGCATCGCGCGAAATCTTCAAAGAATAACACTGGTTATGAATTTCAAAACAGAGTTTTATTTTTATCCCCGCTGTTTAATTAATAAACGCGCTTCCATTTGCCGGCTAGTTGTCTACCAAGCACAGTCCTCTGCTCGAAAGTATCTCGCAATTCCTCACGTATGCAAAGGAACTGTGTTTCTTTACGTTTGTTTCCGAATATGGCGTAACCTCGCACACGAGGCCGAACACAAGGCGGATTACGTTTTTCACTCTCCGCTCGCATTCTTGGACGGTCTTCCGTAGCCGTGTCCAAGTTGCGGAATTAATATGTCGGGTGTTCGCGTTCGGGTGCCATTTCATTTGTCCCCCGGCGACCCCGGGTTGCCTGCTGCATGCGGACCTGCATGCATATTACGCGAACTCTCTCGTATGCGCTTCCAGCGTTCATTTGGATCGGAGCTTCCCAATTTTATGAATTTCTGGGACGCCCGACGATCTCGACGGTCCGTTCCATTCTAGCGGCTAACGAGTAGAGATGTTCCGTAGTTTCGCTCGCCGGTTGGCAACCGCTGTTTTCCAATAAAAATGCACACGGACGAACACGGACGAACACGGATGCATGCACGGCGCGGACGTTAACACGTGTATCCGGCATCCATCAAGCCGGCCTCGGGCGCGCGACGCCGGAAACGGAGTCCCAAAGTAATACGAAGAACCCTCGTTGTCGTCGCGACGGATCTCGTTGCCGCCGTCCTCGTCGTCGGCCGTCGACGAAACTCCGGCGTGCACCGTAATAACCGGGTTATGCTACAAAGCCGACAATTAACCGACCAGTCAGCCACCGCCATTCGTCATCCTCCTCCCGGCTGCCCCAGGTTGCCAGCGTTGAAAGTATCGCGGAAATTTCCGGGCCCCGAGAAATTCCTCGAGCGTGGAATCGAATGTTCGCCAATTCCAGCTACGGAGAAACAGTTCGACCAACGATCGCTTCGAGAGAGGAAAACAATTTCGAAACTCGGCTCGAACGCCGCGAACAAGACTGCGACGATTTCGCGGACTTTCCGGGAGATTGCGAATTTTACGCGTCTTTGATCGTTCCGAAACTTGGGAACCACCGAACCGAACGGTCCCCGCGTGCCATCGACAATGTCTCAAGTTCTTTGGAGGCCCTGAGCACTTGGAAGATTTCCCCCCTCGTACAGGATCACGTCAACGCGATGTAGGGTGGACGCACGTAAACGCTTAGCGATATTGTTACTATGTGAAACATATAACATTTCTCCTGATGCCCCGTAATGCTGATTTTGCTTATTGATTATTCCAGCACTGGTCGTCGATCCGAGGAAGCTCCGTAGGATCAAGATTTTGACGGTTTTTTCGGATCGGCTAATGGCGGACGAAATGAGACGAAGTTTGCTACGGGAACAGAGGAGCAAGCCTGGTAAACTGCATTCCTCGAGAGAAAGAGAGAGAGAGACAGAGAGGAATGTTCGCACTTGCAACGTGTTGTAACGAGAGAAAAGAACCAGGCTCCGGTTCAGTGGACGCTGAAAGGTGTCGGAAGTCCAATAACGAAGAAGGGAAGAAAGTAAAAGGTAGCGCGTTTTAGAGTTTCCTTTCGAAGACGTCGGGCGTGGCTGAAGAATGGAAAAAATACAAGCATCTGGGCGCGAATGAAAATTCTAGAGAGAAAGATGGCCGCGAGGAAGGGATCCCGAGACATGTATCATTGAAGAAAACGAGCCGAAGCCGTGCTTAGCATCGGTTTTGCAGAGGCAGATGGAACAGGGAACCTGGATATGCGACGCATCGTGCACGTTGCAACGCTGCAAGGATATCGCGTGCACATCGATCGTATGGCATGCAGCGTGCATCGATGTACGCTGTGAGATTTTAATATTATGATTCCCGAGTGTTGCGCGAGAACATTCCCAGTTACGAAGGGTCAACAATTTCTGAAACGTTCCGCCGGATTTCGAATATTCTTACAAAGAATCTGGACACCAATGAACACTTTGAGTGCCGCATCTCCCATTTCTGGGGGACGGAATGATTAGTTTAGATTCACAAATGAATTTGGTAGAGAACTCTCAGCATCACAAACGTTATTCCAATTTTCACTTTGTTGATCGATGGAATTTCTAAGGCTGCCAGGTTGCCACTCAAAGTGATTGAAAGAAGAGGCAGACGAAGGGAAAGCATTAGTAGCTTTTATTCAAAATTCGCTTAACGTGCCCGACCGAATATAACAACGCAATGGGTTGAATAAATGTCTCCGTTATTTCAACGTTCGTAAAATTAAGCAGGGAAACGGGAATTCGCGCGAAGCTCCTTAGTCCAGTAATTAAAGGCAAAGAAAAGCGACTCGATTTGTCTCCCGACGTAATCGGATGATCAGGAAAAAGCAAGTAAGATGGAACGCTGCGCCGCGCCGCTGAGGCAGGCAGGGAAGCTTGGAAAAGCCATAGGCTGTGAAACAGGCGAATCGGAGACAATATGCAACGCTACCGACTTTCCAGGTGAAACCATCCGTCTACTAGTACGATCTCCTTTGTCGCGCCTCGGGGCTATACGCGATTGTTCTTTCTGTTTCTCTTTCCGTCCTTTCTTACCGATCTTCTTGCGTTTCGCTCTCTCTTTCTATCTCTCATCCTTTCGGGATTTCTTCTCTTTTTCGCGGATATCATTCTCTCTTTCCCCGGCCCCTATTTGTCAGTCTTCCTCTGTCGCGGGTCTCCTTTTCCCGCTCCTGTCCGACGACCACCTCCCTCTCTCGGTTCTCTTCCTCTTTCGAGTCTCCTATCTCCCAGCTCTTTCCGTCTTTGCCGTTTGTTCCTGTCCCCTGGCCCGCTCCATAATAACGAGAACCCCATTCAAAGTACAATAGCCGGTCATAAATTACCCTGGAAAACGGTAGCATTAGATCCTGTTGGATTCACCCTTTATACAAACCGGGCGTACGCTCGCTTAATTGAGCATCCTCGATAACGCCACACGATTCGGTATATCAGGCGCTAAATTTTGCGGCGCGCACTTGGAAAATTACCGGTTCGCCGATATAGGCCGCCTGAGCCGATTCTCCGAGCGAGTTCGCTTCGTTTCCCGGCCGATTCGATCCGTAAGAATCGATCGAGCTGAGGCGTTCAACGACCCCCGACTGTCCGTCCGGAGATCTCGCGCGAGAAAAGCGTGCTCGCGATCAATCCGGAGAATAAAAAAGGGGCGGGGCAGTGCGACCGAGCGAGAGATACAGGAGATTAAAGCGCGAGCCGATTTCGGTGGCTAATTACGAACGAAAGCCGGTTCTAATTGTCCCGGCGATAATTCTAGGCCGGGCGCGTAAAACGATCTGCTCCGAGCAGGATGGAATGCGACAGCGAGGTATCGATTTTCCCGTTTCCGATCCAGCGACGGGGGCATTACGCGAAATTAATGCCCCGCCGTGTAAAAGCATCACGGCCAGCGCCGATTATTCTTTGCCCGGTGATATTAACGCGCGCCCAGTCGCCGCTCCGCACTGCTCCGCACCGCCCCGCTCCGCACCGCGCCGCGCCGCGCCGGCTTTCCGCCTCTCGACTGGTTGGTTCGATCTCCCGATTACACTCGATCTATCGTCGCTCTTTTCAAACGACTTCAATCGTTTTTTTTAACTCGCGGAAAGATGCTCGCGGTGCATATCATTTCGCTCGGTTTCATTGTCGTCGCAACCGCGAACGCCGCTCCTCATTGTTCTCTGCGGCCGATCGATCTCCATCGATTCTAAAAAAGAAACCACGCTCGGCTCTCACCGACGATTTCCAATCTCGCCCGGCCAGGCTTGAAACAGTTGCGAAAATAACTATTTCGTGCCGTTATACCATCAGCTACAAAGGTTCCGATTAAAAACGTTTGCAAAGAACTTTTATTCCGAATAACTGCTACAAAAGAAAATCTATCTGCTGTCCGTTTCGGTTGTGGTTCTTACTTTGCTCTCTCTCTCTCTCTCTCTCTCTCTCTCTCTCTCTCTCTCTCTCTCTATATCGTTCTGAATGTTCTTTACGACCGTATCTACGTTATAACAATTTTCAAGCCCTGGCTCGAACAATTCGGAAACGCTAACGAACCCGTCACCGTCGACATTGGCTGTCTCTTCTGCAATGATGCCTCAAACTCGACGTCCACTAATTATTCATTCCGTTTTAGAGCGTGCAAAAGCTCGCGAGAAGAAGAAGAAGAAGAAGAGGGAGAGAGAGAGAGAGAGAGAGAGAGAGAGAGAGAGAGAGAGAGAGAAAGGGGATAAAGAGCCCGAGGAGATCGGAACACAAACGAAATTCGGATTCGCTGCGGAAACTTTCGAATCGAATCCCGGCAAAATTCTTGGGAGGGGATCGTCTGTGGAAGCAAACAGACTTTTCGTTTTCGAGAATCCTTTACCGGAATTTCCCCTACCCCTTCTCTCGTTTTCGTAACCGATCCATCCCATTTCGAGTTTCCCTCGTCCTCGTCTCGTCTTCGCAAAGTTCGCAACAAATGGTGACAAACGACTCGCCGCCAACGTTAGACAACCTTAATCGTGCTTTTCATCCTCGTCATCGATCGTCGGCTACCAACGATTACCCGAGAGCGAATCGATTTATGACTCCGCCTGGCACGTGGGCGTCGCCTAAACGATACGATCTACCCGAGGCCAGTCGTTTCGCGAACCTCGACCATGTCGGATTTCCTTCGATCGGCGTGGGACCAGCGAAACTGAAACACTAGGTGTTCGCGGTTTCGATCGTTGAAGTATTTCAATGGAAGATACTTGATCTTGGTACGCGGAGAGGCTCGATTTTGGTTTGTCGAACGTTATTAGCCTCCCGACGACGCGCGAATTCACAAATGGACTGCGACGTTTATCAAATTTCCCGTTCACGCGGACTATTTCAATGAAACTGGAACGGGAAGATTGCTGACGTTGTTCGATCACCGAGAACAAGATCACGAAGCGTCGCTTCGGACCAGGGTAAATAGAAACATAAATTCGCGTGCGACGTCCGGAGCTTAATGAAATTAGCCGGGGCCAGGTCGATGCATTAGTTTCGTCGCGGCTGCTGCGTTGTTCGAGCGAATTAGGTGGACGGAACGAAGCGCGTTTCTGTCCGGGAGAAACGATCCCGTTCCGTTCGGTTCCGAGGAAACGATCGCGTCTCCCTGGACGTGTTCGATCCGTTTGATCGCGGACGCGTGACTCGCTTTGGAAAAACGTGGCCGCTGCAAACGCGCGCTGCAGGTCGCTGGAATTCCGACGGTGTACAACGGTCGATAATTACGTCGACGGTCGTTGATACCGCCGCGCCGGTGCCATTCCGCGGCGCGCAACGGCGACATGATTTGATAGTGGTATTCCGCTCACGGTTTTCTGTTTGCAGATATCTCGGCCATTCCTATTTGCCCGATTTTACAATACGTTCGTCGCGCAATATCTCCGGCCGCGCGCCGCTCCCTGCCGAAACGCGAATCACGTTCGACGGCAAATACTTTTATTAAAGATTGTTTGTCGTCCTCGCGGGACGACGCAAATCGCGCGACACGCCGCGACGCTCGAACAGGAGCCAGCCCGAACCGCGACAACGGTCATTTGTCGATCTTAACACTAGAATTGGCGAGCAATAAATGCGACTGACGTATATCGCTTCGTAATAGTGACAAGACTGTGCCCATTCAAACTTCATACAACTTTTATTGTATTGTGTGTTTCAATGAAGAGGTTCATTAAAAAATTTCCGATGAAAACATATTTACAATTTCGGTAATTGTAAAAGAAAAAATTAGGAACCAGTCATTTTGACTGGTCCGGTAGTTCTAGTGTTAATATTTCACGCTGTGCCATACAGTTTTCAGAGCGTGTCCCTTCCTGGCAAATGCGTAACGTCGTCTTGGACGGATCTTTCTCTTAATCCTTTCCACCCGAGTGGTGACTTTGAAGCACCACTAGAAATTGTTGTGGCATTATTTCAAAGTAATTACAGCAAATATTACAAAATATTTGTTGCATTACAAAATTTGTATTCAATAGATTCTTAAACGTTTAAATGTTGTATGTAGAAATTGGATCAGTTTCGTATGAATAAAATGAAAATATTGTAAGACTTTAACTCCAAAATTTAGTTTTGGATTGAAAATAGCGTCGAGTGCAAAGGGTTAAGAGAACTCGGTCCTCGTTGTCCTCCAGCTTTGTTTGCATTCGTTCCATCGCGAGGGACGCGGAAGGATCGTCGTACCAGACAAAAGGAATTTATGCGAGACCGCGTTGCGAGAAGATTCTAGCGGCCAGGATCGGTCTCCTTAGGATTTTTAGTCACATGCTCGTCATAATTAAATCTTCGATCTTCGTGCAAGCTCCTCCTGTTGTCCACCATTGTCGTTCACAGACACAACCCGGCTTCCTGTTTTTCACATTCCAACGTCTTCAACAAACCAATGGTGACGACGCACGCGGCGACGCATTCTCGAATGATCTCAGGCTGGAACAAAAGAAGAGATACGCAGCGACACACGCGTTGTTTTTCCTGCTCCCCCTTGTTTACCCTCGTTCCCGTAGTCCGCTTTTCGCTCGCGTCGCGCTTTGACGTCGCGACGCACGGTTCCTTGAAGGACGGTGTTCCTTGATTTGTTTAAACCGTATAATAAAATAGAAAGCCCGTGTTTGCAGACTTTCCGCGCGCGCGCAAGAGCTTTATTGACTGTTATCGGAGAAGATAATCGTATTCCCTTTCATCTTCTCGCGCTGCGTCGCGGCGCCACTTTTTCCCGGAGCCCTCTCTCCTCCCAGCGCCGACAATTCTTTTGTCGGGTTCTCCGCGTGTCGAGAGCGACGCGTTCTCAAATATTCATATTCCTTCTGTCGGCGAAGGTTGTCTTCGACCAGAGCGGATCGTCGTCCCCGGTCCCCGAGATTCCGCGCTGTTTCGCTCGACTCCGCGAGAGTTACGTCGACTCCGCGGCGCGTTCAGAGCAAACGGACATATATATGTTAGCGTCAACGCATTTTTAATGAGAGGTCTTGGGTAGAATGGCCGAAAGGATGTTTATTTCTTGACAGATTTATGGCAGGGCTTTATAATGTTTGTGGCCCGTGAAACTAAACAGTCCTGGCAGCAGGCAACGCGATGGCTGATGACCGATTTGAGTCTCACAGCTATCGATTGTCTAAGCATTGACTGTTTATTGAAGATGAGGATGTTTAGAAAAGGCAAGCGACCCGACGTCGTATTGCCAAAGACAAGGGACTCTTTGTCCTGAAGGGGATCTGGCCACGGAGTGAGGAAGGCTATGCCTTTTGGTAAGAGGACTGTGATGAACCATACGGCACTTACCCCAGAACCTTGGAAAAGGGCAGTTCGTACCAATTTTTCTAACATATATGTATGTTCCCCGGCGAAATTGCAATGGAAACAAGCATTCTTGTCGTTCGGATTCGTCGAGGCTCAATTTAAATTCGTTCCGTGCGGCGAGTGCGAATTTTTTCGTTGGTTCGATCGACGCGTACCATAACACAGGTGCATTCGAAATGCTCCCGAGGCGGTTTCACCTCGTTCGAAGTTTAGACTTCTAGTGTTTAAAAGCAGTAGCGTTTTACTCGCCGGAAGCTCGACGGAAATTGATAAAATTATTGTAGGGGATAGCGAAAGGATCGCGGTAATTGGACCAACCGGTGAAACGTCGATCATGCTACTCGCACGTCCGGAAAATATTCGGTTCTGACGTTTTCTCGATTCCAGCGTGTGTATTGCCGGTTAATTCACGGTGGAAGCGTCGCCAGCGAATTTCCCCGGGGATTCGTCGGCTTTTCCCATCGGGATTCTTCAAAGAATAATGCTTTCGTCGTTGCCCCGTCGAATTCTTTCCCGTCGGCGCATCAATTATGCAATGATGCAGACGGATGCGCATTCAGACACCTACGCTCTCGAGCGGCGAACGTCGCGGGGGAAATAAATCGACAGTAAATGGCGTCCGCGATTTATTTGAGCGCGAGAGCCGAAAAGAGGCGGTGCGAGAGCCGCGATAACGAATGGGATAATAATTGAAATTAGGAGGGAGTCGGCTCGGGAGCCTGATACGCCGACAAGGCCGGCCAGCTGGCAATTAAACCGTGACGTATCACCACTGTTATCTCCGCCTTAAACCAATTTTGCGAACCATCAAATGCGATTCTTCCTGTTGGCGTCGTCGCCGTCGCCGTCGCGACACGCACACGTCCCTAAGCGTCTCTCAATTCAACCAGTCAACCTAAATACCCCGCAGAATTAATGGAGTAAGAAGACCGAAACCAAAAGACCACGTAAGAACGCAATTATTTCGCAACGAGCTAGGCTCACTGAAATATTAGCGGCACCCATAAGTATTCAATTATTTGCAAAGAATTTGTTTTGCCTTTAGTTCTGTACCGATCGTTGAAGAGAAAACACGGATGTATTCTTTTACAGTTTTCGGTAAAGCAGCCTGTGTTCAAAATCTGAAAAGTATAATTTTTTTTAGAACCCTGCAATAAAATGGCGGCGTCCGTACCTTCCGAGGATCATATACGTCATTGCATACTTTTCCACTTTCATGCGGGATTTGATGCAACGGTAGCAACAAAGAAAATTTGCGATGTTTGTGGAGATGTAGTGAAGGTCAACAAGCGGTAAGATGGCAAACTGTCCTTGATAATGATGGAGATTATATAATAAATTAAGAAATAAAAACTTGAATTTACTGCGCAGTTTGTTTTACATTTCAAAATAATTGATTACTTATGTTTCCCCCCAAAATAAGAACGTTTACCGTGTGCACAAATATTTTCAAACAGAATCAGCCGATTAATTACAGATATTGTTTTAACTGTATTTTTACTTTCCCGGTTCGATTAATTCCCATTGTACAATCGTACGGCGTGCTCGCAACGAAATGTACACTCGACCCGCCGTTTCGTATTTCTGTGCCAGCAATTGGAATATATTTAGCTTTTTATCGGTAACTTACGAGCGAACCGGAACTTTTCGATTAAAAATCAGAATATCTTATCGTGGAATGTTCGTCGGTGGTTTTGAATTATTTCAAACGAAACTGGGTCTCTCTCTTTCGGTTCGCCGTTCGAAGCGAACTCCTCGGAAATGGGTAATAGTTTCTTGAAGAAGCGTATTCATCGTGGATAGAGAGAGGCACCGGAAAAGTAATCGCCTCGACTGATACAGGTGTATAGATCATTGTCGCATACAGAAGCGAGTCGGCGGCCCCAGGGAGAAGACACCCTGTGTCTGACAAACGATCGCGGTATTCAGACGTCGATCTCTGTCAAGATCCGAGTCGGGACGCGCTTTCCTTCGTCTCGGTCTCGGTCTCGGTCTCGCCGTGTTGCGCTGTGCTCCGGAAATTTTAATCGCGGACCGGCTCTTCCCCCTTCTTTCTCTTTGTCTCCGCTCGTCGATAATTCGTTTAAGCGAACTCGAGCAGCGTGTCTCGAAGACCGATCGTTCGATTTACTCGAGTGTTTCGTCGCCCGGTTCTCACCTTCTCCGCGGCCGAGCAAAGAATCCAGCTAGGTAAGCTCGGCCGGGCAACTCCCTTGTCAATTCTTGTTGTTATCGATTGCCGAACAACGCTTCTCACCTGCAACACCGTCCTACGGACCTCTTGATCGCTGTCCCCTCATTTAAAGTCAACCCTTAGCACTTGAACGACGACTGTAAGGCGCCACTAAAAGTTGCTGTATCATTGTTGAAAATATTTGTTACATTATTAAGTTTGTTTGTATCCAACACGTTAACTGTCACATATCATTCCCAGTGGTTCTTACAAAATCAGAGTAATTTAATTAACAATAACGAAACTGGAAATGTTAAATGTATTATAGGGGATGTTATTTTAACCCTTTTGAATTCGAAAGAACTTAATAAAATTTAGTTCATCTGGATATGTCACAATAAAAATGAATGTTTAGTGAAAAATCACTATTAGTCGTATGTGCCGCGTTATGTTTTCGCTCCTCAGCGTCCGAGGCCTCTCCCGGGGTATACCCCGCGGTAGTGAGGATAACTCCGCGACGTTTATCGTCCAGGCCTTGGCGACATATATATAGAAATCACTGTATTTAGCAGTCAATAGCAACAGGAATTGGTGGCCGTTCGTGCTTGGCTCGCTGGATACTTTTTCTTCGACCGCGTATTTGTCTTCGTAGAAATATTCGACAGCGTCTTTCGGAATTTGTCTCGATCGGGGATCGAAGGTGTTCGATATTGTCCGCGCGGATTGCCGCGACGCGAACGCGCCGCGGCAAAAGTCCACGGAGAGTACGCGCGTCGATATCTAGATTCTCGTGATTGCCTCGACCGTTTCGCCGTCGGACGCGACGCGGGGGGCGACTATTGCACCTTTCCTGTCCCCGTTTGTCGGCGTCCCGGCACCGCGGGAATCTTATCTTTCTGCGCTTTTGCCTTTCAAGGAAATATTACGTCGGGTGTCGCGAGTGTCCACGCTTTTTCCTCCCGTCTCCCGCGTCACCCGCCGAGTCAAAGACTTTCTTCTCACACACAGTCCGAATAGAACTGTCTCGATTTTATCGAGCGGATTTATCGTTTGTATTAACCTTCGGTTCTACGAGGGACGAGCGTGTTCCCTCCGTCCGACGTCCTCTCCGCGTTAACGCGAATCATAAATTGCGATCTACGCGCCGTAGATCGTTCCTCGCTCGCTGTTTTTCTAAAGCGGACCTATTAATCCGGGCTCGGCTGCTCTCCATAAAAATTACCATACTAATTAACCCTCGCGATTTCTTGTAACCCTCACGAACTTCTTTGTCGGTAACCCTTTCTACTGAAACGAGTACAGGAGATCTTGACGTTAAGCGGCGGGTTACAGTCGTTGGGAACTGTCGAGGGTCGAAGCGTTTAACAATAACTAGATCGAGGACTTGATTGCAAAATAAAAATTGTTTGCGTCAATTTGAAGGCACCGAGGCCAAGTAAATATTCGTTTATTCCTCTAAGGATTTTAATAACTTGATCGAACGTATCGACGCTCTTCCACTCGCTTATATTTCACCTAGCCATTTTCGGTATGAATGCGTAAAATCAGCACTATAACTATTACCAATTTTTTTGAACAATGAAACCGCGAGTCTCTACGTCGGCCAGTGTTCCATAAAATTAAGAAAAATTAAATCGTGCGCCTAGACATTTTCGGCCGCAGAAGAAGTAGAATTTCATTTCGATTTAAAGAGATGGTTTGAGTTACGAGTTTGCGCGAGGACAAGCGTTTTTAGCCCTCTACTGGAGGCCCTTTACTTCGGCGATTGTGGTGATCGGTTTCGGCAGGTTCGCCCGCTATTTTTCATTATCTCGTGAAATCGAGCAGGCGATCTTGAGACGCGTGCCGATCTCGAACAGGACACTCCCGACGCCGTAAGCAATCGGAGACTCGCCTCCTCCGTATTTTCGTTTGCAGCCCCTTCCGGTCTCTTTGTTTCGAACCGGTCGAGTTTCCCGCGACGCGACGCGACGAGGAAAATTTCGCTCGCTAATTAACAATCTCGTTATCTTCGCGGGCGATTGCGCACACCGAAGCGCTCGACATTAATTTGGCGTGACGCGCCGCTTCCATGGAGCACCGTTTTCCTCCTGCTTGATTTCCTCCACTTATCGTACCCTTCCCCCACCCGTTTTCCTGCCCGTTTCACGCCCGGTACCGATTGTCTCTCTCCCTCTCGTCCGGGCCGAAGAAAAATAATTGCGCTTGCTGAGTGAACCGGAAGGAACGATAACGATACCGTCTAACGACCCGGCAAAGTGACGCAGCGAACATAAACTCGCGACGGGAATGAAAATTAGCTCTCGTTTCCTAGTGTCGTTCTTTATTCGCTCCCCCTCGGATTGACCTTTTCGCATTTTATTCGAGGGTTGCAATCCTGCGACTACTCTTGCCAGGATCCCGGTGCATCGCACAGTCCCTTGCTCTGCCATATCGAGTCAGACTCGTGACGAAGATTTCAAGTAGAATCCAATAGCGATCTACAGTGATTTCACTATATAGTCGTCAAGGTCTGGATGATAAACGTCGTGGAATTATCCCCACTACAGCAGGATATACCGCGTGAGGGGTCACGGCTCGGGCATGCCTCCTGCACGATACATGTCGCTGGTAAGACCCGTGTTGTTGACATATATCGAGTATTTACTTGAACATGTATGCTATCGATTTCTTTTAAATCGAATTGGAATTCCACTTTTCACAAAAGATATGAATCGAAGATGCTAGGGCCAACACGTATGCCAAAATTGTTCATCTTCATCTCGAGCCGACGTCGAGCGTAACGGAACGCCGGAGCGCGCTCGAATATCGCTTCACGTATTTTTCCTTCGTTTTTACTGTAAGCAATTTTCTAATTGGCCAGCGGAATTTCTCCGCTGATCTAATTCTCGTAAAATAACCCACGAAACAGGCTACCCCCTCGGAACTCAATTTCCATAAAATAATCTGCGAAACGGGTTACCGTCCCCGATCTAATTTCTCCATGAAATAATCTTTGAAAGTGCACGGTTTTGTCCGGCCGTAACGGCCTGTTCGACACGGCATAGTTTGTCGTCGACGCGATGGGACCGATTGCGTCGCTTATTATCGATGCCATTAACGTTCTCTGAAATTCGCGGAGCTGATTGCTTTTCTTCGGCGAGCGCGCGTCGTCTTTTAATCTTATTAACTTCCATCGATTTCTCGTCAAGCCCGGCGAAAGAGTAGCTCCGGGGGTGCGTTAACGGGAACGCGCAGACAGGTGAGAAGGGTGACACGCGCAGCCACCGGAAACGTTTCGATCGTATTGCCACCCCGTTGCCGATTCCCGGTTGCCGTTTGAACAAGTAAATCGTCCATTCGTGAACGGATCGACCGTATTTACTCAGCGCTACCAGCCAGGTACACGCGAGTTACCGTGCAGTCTCGATCGATAACGCAAAATTTCTTTACCCCCTTGGACCCGAAACGATCTCTCGAATCCGGTCCCGAAAACCTTATCTACCGCCGAACCTTCTAAATTTCTAACGCGTCTTCCCGCGTTCTTTTCCGATTTCTTCACTTACTGTCACGAGTGATGCAGCTTTAACTCTTCGGAGACGACGATGAATTGTCAGTTCTGTATCACAGATGTAACAATAGTCTATTGATGATTTATACATTTTGGTATTTTCCAACTGGTATTTTCTAATTTTCTAAACTTTTCCAACTGGTATTTCTAATTTTGGTATTTTCTAACTTTCTGTAATCAATTTTGATATATTCCTCATCCCATCCTTGCCGAGCAGGGATGAAGAGATCGATCTCTAACGTCTCATCCTTCGAAAGACTTCATTAACCTTCATTAAGCACGGTGGGCTCGTTCGCAACTCTATCTCCCAGGTACGTCGCTCATGTCCGCAACTCTACCTTCCAGGGACGGCGCACCTGCCTGCGGACGGCACAAAAGCTACTATAGTGGTTTCTTTCCGTTCAAACTGACGCTTTCCACGGAAACCACTATAGTGGTGTAGTGTGCTTAAGAGGTTAACGAAGCCGATAGACAATGTTTGGCTTTGATTTCGACGCACAGCAGTTCGGAAAAAGTGCGCGAGGCGAAGAGAACGTTCGAGCACGCGAAACAAGGCGAGTACATGCGTTCCAGGAAACGGGAGCTGTTTTCTGGGAAAGTTTGGGACTTTGATCGTTTCGTGGCGATATTCCTCTCGCGGATAAATTCGAAACTTTTTCTGCCACCCGCAATTGCTTTCTCGTTTATTCGCCGTTCCAGCAGCGCCCAATCTCCCGGTAAAATCTCTCGGTATGTTTTTTCGTTTTTCCATTCGTCGACGGGGTTCTCTCGCGACCCTCGGCAAGAAGATGACTCCTGTCCGATAATTTCGGAATTTCACTTTGAAACTGTCCAAGCTTCTCCGGTCTCTTTTCTCCTTCCTTTTTCTCGCGATTCGATTCGCGAGCAACGTTTGCGCGCGCGATACTCGATCCCGAGAATCGTCGCGCTCGATTACGGAGACCTGTACCTATAAGAGCGTTGTCTTCGGTACTTACGTCGCGTAAATATACCTCAGCAACAGGTCCCTGTAACGCTCGCACCCGAAAGAACGAGAACGCAAATGCGCCGGGTAATTCCCGGTAAATACGCCGCCGCCCCGCGATCGAGCAAGATTCCGCACAAAAAGCAGAACGGTTCTCGATCGGGTAATTAATCGAGCCCGATACTGCGGCCCATTTAACCCTGGCCTGGTCGGTGGTCGCGAAGGCGGTCGTCCGCGAGTATCTCGGTGTCTTTGAACAAACGGTATGCTATCTTTATTTTTTCCAGTTCTAATCGAATTCTATAAATCTTTGGGAGTGCTGCTAAGACGATAGAAAAATATTTTTCCTACTTGTATGTCAGAAGCTTGTAGGTTTAAAGCATAAAAATCGCCCGTCTATTGACAACAACGTATTACCGAGTAGCCGTACGTTCGTCAGTCATTTTATTCTCCCTTTCCAAAGCACTATCGGACAAGCAAAAGGCTCGTCCGTCCTATCGTTGGGGAGATCGAGCGTCCAGCGGCTTTCAGGTCGCTGCTAGATCGTTGTAGATCGCGGAGGGTGTCGATTTCGCGTGCCGTGTCGCGGGAACGCGTGCCATTATCGGCCGTGACGCTGTAAAAATTCCCCTCGACGGATAAACATCGCCGAGAAATAGACGGGCGAACGTGACCGGGCATGAACCAGCCAGGTGGACGGCCGTAGGGGCGAGGGTGGTAGCGATCGAAATTAAACGACCGACTGTAAATTACTTTTTCATCCCTCGGCCGCGATAATCCACGAATGGCTCCGGAAGTTGCGCGCTCCCGACCCATTAGCCGCAGCCGCACTAGGATCGGCTACCATTCCCACCATCGCCGCCACATCGTCTTCACCACCCTCGGTAGCTGAAGTCTACGAGCAAAAGATCTACGAGAGGAATTAATTAAAAAATTTTCTCCTCATGATATAGGTTAAAACTAAGCCTATTCCCGAAGACCGTTCTGTTTGGAACGGGTACTGTGTAATTAACACTGATCCTACCGACATTTTTATTCCTACCGGTCAACATTACCGGTCCTTAAAAAAAGTTCTTGCTAATATAATCAACCCCTTGCACTACAAGGATTAACCCTTTGCGCTCGGTGCTATTCTAATTCTAAAACTAAATTTTTCTTCCGTCTTAGAATATTTTCATTTTATTTATACGAAACTGATCCAATTTCTACATGTAATATTTAAATGTTTAGTGATCTATTGAATACAAATTTTGTAATCTAACAAGTATTTTGTAATATTTTTTGTAATTTCCTTGAAATAATGCCACAACAATTTTTAGTGGTGCTTCAGAGTCACCATTCGAGTGCTAAGAGTTAATGCACACAATTTTTATTTTGCATAGAAATCCGCAGTCTAGTTATTTGAAATAAAAATTCTTCCCGTTTCAAGAGCCTCGCGAGACTCGGACAACAATAAAAATCGCTTAAGGGTTAAGCATTTATGGCTAATGAAAATGTTCAACAAATGCTATAACATAAAATTTCGATAGAATTTAGCACGATTTCTGTTTGTTTTGGAGATACAGAGGCTGCTCCCATGAAAGATAAGGATTTTATTTCATTGCATTATCTTAAAATTTGTCTGCCAAAATTGGAAATTGCGTAAACATTCGCGGTCTAGTGATTATACTGATTAGAAATTCTTCATCGTTAGAATTTCATGGAAACACAAAGATATAAATAAATATATAAAATATGCCTATGTTTTTTCTCCAAAGGAAAAAAAATCAACTACAATAAAATAAAATTTTACTACTGTTTAAAGGAAATTAATAACATACACATTTACATTAGACTCTGTTCCGAATCTTCGTAACAAGTCTGACACGATATTGTGGGGCAAGGGGTTAAACGTAGGTCGTAGTGAATTTGTTGCTGAATGAATTACTAGATGAACAACTTCCATAAAATGACGATGAAAATTTATTTTTATATAATCTCATAGCCTCCCATTCGACAAGGCGGCTCATTTATTTTGAGTTGTCCACGCCACATGGAGAACAGCCTTTCTTTTATACCAATCGTTTAGGTTTAGAAGAGGAAATACCGGCCGCGGTGGGTAGGACAGATATATTTCTTGAAAACTGAATAAATAAACCGAGAAATAAATACTGCAAAATACATTGTACACATGCTTCGAGAAAAGTCGTAAAGATAAACAGCGATGTGACAACGTTGTATGTACGAAATTGCACGGAGAAGTTTGAAAAGGTCAGTTTGACCGACGGCGGTGGGTTTAGTGTTAATTAAAAAGTTTCCATGCGATGGAATAGGTTAAAACTAAGTCGATTCCCGAAGACCGTGCTGTTTGCAACGAGTACTGTGTAACTAACAGAGTCACCAATTTTCTCGAGGTTTTCCCGATTCTGACCGGCACGACGGTGGGACGCGACGCGAGCACTTTACTGTCGCTTTCTGACCGAACGACCGACTTTCCATCCTCCTCGGTCGTTCTTTGTGGTCCGCGCGGCCAATCGGATTCGATCTTTAAAGCCTCTCTTCCTCCGGATCCTAGGACGGCGTGGCCCGCAGCGTGAAAGCGCAGCGAAGCAACCGCGCGAATCGTGCATGCGCGACACCCTGCTGCGCGTGCGCCACCCTCCCGACTTATATCTATAAGGGCAGCTACCCTCGGCGAGGCCGGTCAGTTCTCGCCCGTTCCAGCTCGGGCTATGATCGATCCTCTACCCGAGTATAGCTTGACCCTCTTTCCACGCTCTGGTGCCGTCGGTCGAGGTCGTCGTGTTCCTCGGGATCCGCGTCTTCTTCGTGTCTTCGTGTCGTGTCGTGTCGATCAGTGAGACAGAAAGGGAGAGAGAGAGGAGACACACGGTGTGCTGCTCGGGTGAAGTGTCGCGCTCAAGTGTCGTCCTGTCCGCGGAGGACAGCGCGCGATTCGAACAGCTAAGCGGACCAGTGGTAGATCGGCAAGGGACTCGGAACAGGATTCTCGGGGGACTCGGGGAAAAAGGGAATCGGAAAGGACACTCGAAGAGGCCTCGTTCATGTTGCGCCGGAGCCCGGTCCGCTTCGCCACGGCCCGCCCCGTGAACCAGTTTCGCGGGCAACAGCCTCCGTCCTCGACTCCAGGCCCCGACACGATCTTCCGCGAGTAGAGCCACGGTCCCACCCCCCAACGCTCGCCGGACACCGGCCCAAACTCCGGCAAAAAGGTATTCACGTCGTCCAGAGACTCCCTCATTCTCCACGCAAGGACCGCCTCGCAGGGCCCGGCTTCGGCTTTCCATCCAGAACCGAGATTACCCGAACACGCGCCGTTCCCCACGGAACTGCGAAACTCGAAACGCGGCGTGCATCGCCGCCGGCAAGCTGCCGCTGCTGTTTCGATCGAGCGATGCCGCGTTTGCCGTGAAAACACCCGCGTGTTTTTATACCGGAATCCACCCCGCGCTCGCGATCGGTCGATCATAGTTCTCTAGAATCGAGAGTCTAGTTATCCAAAGGATAGTTCCCCGTCTGGCGAAGCAGCCAAGCTCGAAACGATAGGTGACTTCGATTTTCGATTTTGGGCAGCGTTGACTCAGGCTTCCGAAAGTAAACCACATCCCCTTGGAATTATTAGGTCATCCCCCAAGCCTCCGCGGTATATAAAATAGTAACGTCCACACCGAAGCGACATCCAGTAACCTTTTTCCTCGACCCTTTGTTTCACAGAAGAAAAATTGCTCGTCGTTGCTCCAGCGTGGACGTAGCTTTAGATTCACCTAACTTTCAATGGTCCGCGCGGTGACCGTGGATCGGAATGATGTGTTTGTCCCAAACAACCTTTGGCCTAATTAGAGCTTGCAGTTCGACGATATCAAAGGTTGTTGATCGATTCGATCCCGTGCTCCGTGTCGATCCCATGAACAGCGAGACCGATGCTCGTGAAAATTTCGCATTCGAAATTGTGCGCAATCGTTTGTCCGGATCCCGAAAGGCATCTCTGTGCTGAAAGCAGTGTCGACATGTTTACGCAGTTCCCCGTTTTGGTAGAGAGCTTTACAAACGTTGGAATAAAGGAGAAATTCTCGGGGTCTGTTGGGGGATCCTTCCGGTTCGAGATAAAACAAAAATACGTGCTCGCGAAGGACGGGTTCGTCGTGGAAGCAGGAAAGGCTACTGAAAGATTCCTTTTATTCGCAGTATGGGGATTCCTGTGACACCGTTGTTTCGCTGAATAAATTGCCTCGGTCCCTGTATATTTTTATGCTTGCTGGTCAGCCTGTCGACGTTGCACAAGCTATTACCGGTTTCCGTCGACGCTCCGACGGAATTTCTCAAAAGATACGGTTTCTCGATTCGCCGGGGTGAAACGCGCGAGTCCCTGCAAACCGGGAGTTCTCTCGGAAAATTAATTGAGGTTTAATTAACCGAACTTGGCCGTGAGGGGAACGGACAAGGTTCGCCTGGAGCTCCGGGAGCGCTCAGGGCCGAAAGTCATTTTCTGGAACATAATTGCACGGCTCTCTTATTTTCCTAGGCGTTCTCTTGCGGCGTTCACGTTCGATGCACGAAAGTCGAGTTGAATCTAGAGCAGCGGAAAATATCTGTTGGGATTCTAGAGACTGGAGAGAGAGGGAGATGGAATTAAGATGGGAAGATACACACAGAGGGAGAGCGAGAGAGGAAGGGGTGAAATCTTGATGGAGAGACGCGGCGTACTCGGGCTGTTGCGGTTCGTTCGCCGCGGTTTGATCGAAAGGGTATTTCCTCCGCATACAGGAGAAAAGTTCTTCCGGGAAGATAAACTGTTCTTCCCTCTCCCCCCCTCCTCCCCTTACATCCCTCGGTCCCCGCTCTTCCGCTCCTCGGCAGTTCCTCGGTGAAAACTTGCTCGGGCGCCGAACTTTCGCGGAAGATTCACAAAAGATTTTTTTCCTCCCCTCTCGATACTCGAATATAATTCAAAGAGGGGCAACCGAAGTTTCGCGGATGGTGCTCGCCCGGCGAACGAACTATTTTAAAGGAGAGCCTCGCGAAATTAATTATCGTCGGCAGCCGCGAGCGCCAGAATTTGTGGCTTGCGAAAAAATTATACGGGTACCGGTTCTCGAAAATCGCGAGCCTCGATCCAAAGGTGTTTATGGTTGCTTTCCCGAAACTTTGACATGCCCTACAGCCGATTCTAGGATTTTCCCTCTCCCGGATGACCACCCCGTTGTAAATCAATTTTTAGAATTTCTCTTAATTCTCATAGAAGTAGCCACATCTATGACTGCGATTGATACTTTTTAGTAAAGTAAATTTGCCAAGTTGCTCGAAAGTGTATTGTTTTATATAAGAGAAGATTCGTTCGATTCTAGGATTCTCCCTCTCCCGGACGACCACCCCGTTGTAAATCAATTTTTTGAATTTCTTTTAATCTACATCCTTTTGAATTTCGGCATTCGAACAGTTTACTGTTATAGTTTTTAGTAAAGTAAATTTTCCAAGTTGCTCTCGAAAGTGTAGTCTTTTATATAGGAGAAGATTCGTTGGGAAAAGTTGAAGAAAGTCGAACGAAAAAATTCTTGAAAATGGTGTTCTGGTTCGCGTGCCGACCGAGCACAGTTCTGCGAACTGGCGCGAACAAATTACTTCGCATTGTCGACGTTATTGTCAATTATATGTACCCGGGTGTCGAACAATAGGTGTGGGGAATACAGGGGCGGGGGGTTTCCTACTATTAAAAATGAACAAAAGGATTGGGCATTGTTTTCGATCGTATCTCGTGACGCAAACGGGTTAATTCGAGCGGCTCGATTTTCTGGCGGGAAGCGCGGAAAGAACGCGTCGCAGGGAATCAGGTCGATCGTTGACTCGCCAATATCTGCGGCTCGCGTGGCTGCGCGGGGGTGGTCGACCGATACGTCGATAATTAAAAATCGGACGGTTGAAACCAGTGGAGAATAATTAGCCGGCGCGGCGCGGTTCGGCGTGTCGCTCGCGCGAACCTTTTGTGATCCGCGCCTGGGAAGTAGGTCGAACTTTCGCGGGGGTACGAATCGCAGGGGGTGTTGGCTGACTTTCTCTCCGACTATCTCTCTCTCTCTCCCTCTCTCCCTCTCCCTCTCCGGCTCTATCTCCCTGTTTCAGCGTGCCGCATCGTTTCTGTCGGCGGATCGATCCCGGAATTATTAGGTAATTACCGCGGTGCGCCGGGAATAATTTCAGAATCGATTAGGGGGGCAAGCTGCGGGGCCTGCGGGGGTAGGATCGCTAGTACCAACTTCCTCGGCTGGAATTAAGTGCCGACTCGTTTAACGTCGGATCACTCGGCCCGAACCTCGACCACCCTCCCCCGGCTTCCGTTCTGAAATCTTCGCCGGCCAGTTTGCTACGTAACGCTTATGCTATTTTTCGAGAAACACGCGTTACTCGAGGTTCGTCGGACCGATAAGCCGAGAACGTTGGCACCGCCGAAAATATCGATGCGATGCATCCGCGGACAAGTTCTGGATGGAAGTTACGGTCTGACCTCCTCGGACTTGTTCTACTTATTTTCCTAGAAATTTTCGAATCGCCACGGTTCTGGAGGGAGCGGAAAGGAATATTTATTTTTCACCAAAATTGAAAATTTTAACCCTTAACGGACCAATACCGTCGCATAAGCGGCACGCCACTTTTCCTTACTGGGTCCAAAACTAAAATTTAAATCATCTTGTTATCCTGTGGCTCTAATAAAATTTCACTAAAAAGTAAATATTTTCCTTTCTATACTTGACATAAAAATCCACGGTTCCTCTTGGTATGAAAAATAGCTCGGACCTAGTGGGAAGCAAACTTGAAATACTTCCGGACCGTTACAGGTTAACACAGATATCTACAGTAATTGAAAAGATCCGAAGGGTTAAGGGCTAGATATATCGATAACGGGAAAATAGAAGCGCGCTGGTAATGTATATGTTTAGCGGATATCGCTTGAAACGTTCATTTCCGAGTCCGATTGGATGCGAGATAAGACAAGATAGGAGAGGAGAGGAGAGGAGAAGGGGGTTAAGGAGAACTGTTGAATATTGCAGAGTGGTCGCAGCAGCTGCACGCCCCGAGGATGACCCGGCGCCATAAGAGGAGCTCGCAAGCTCGGCTCTGTTAACGTCTGGATCGCGAGAGCCGTGCCAGCAACGAGGACACGATCCTTGCAAGGTCGGACCTCGGCTGCGTGGGAGGCGGGGGTCGACGAGCGGGGCGGAGGCGCGATAAAAATAAAGAAAATGGGGGTGCCGGATGTGGAGCAGGCTAAGAGGCGACTCCAGGATATTCTGAGGAAAGCGCAGAAGCTCGAGATACCGGCGCAAGAAGTGATCTCGACGAGGAGCGCCCAGAAGCTTCTTGCCAGGACGAGGAACGTCCCGGCATGGACGATCTGGATCGCCGTTTTTGTCCTGCTGCTCAGCGGCGTCGTCTATGCACGCTGGCCGACAAGGCAGGAAGTCGAGACCATTAGGACTGTCCTCAGGCGAACGGTGAGTCACTCGCAAACCCCGAAATCCGAAAAACGATCTTCTTGATTTGCCCAACAGCGTCCTCGGACGGCTCGGTCGCGAATTAGCCTTCGAAAGTTCCCTATTCTATACGCGTACCACGACATAGTCTGCTAGGAATTGAAGATCCAGGGACAGGTCCATATTTTTAGTAAAATTGTGCAAGGTGTACGAATTAACACGTTAACTGCCGTATCAGTCATGGAATATCCAGATAAAACGAATTTTATTAAGATCTTCAGCATTCACAAGGGTTAAAACAACGCCCCCTATAACACATTCAACGTTTCTAGTTTCGCTTCCATTAATTAAATTACTCTGATTTTGTAAGAATCTAGGGGGAATTATATGTGGCAGTTAACGTGTTAAGCAATATTTTTAAAGCCACGCAATAACATGCAGGAGTGACGATTCGCATTATTCTTTGAGAGAATATCGAAACAAATTTTTTATAACTAGGCTGCGGGTTTTGTGCATTCATGACAAAAACGAGTGTGTCCATTTTGGAGTAGCGGATCGATAGGTTTTCTATTAAAATCGCCAAAGAACGAGATTTCTACTTGGCTGCTGTTTCTTGCACTCGATGGAAACTATTTTTGTTTTGCATGAAGATCCGCAGTCTACCTATGGCGATACATTCGAGTAATTGAAAATTTGTTAGAATTTTCGCGACGCAGAATTGTTAAAGGAGTTTTTCGTGGAACTTGTTGCCTGTTCCGATTTGTGAACAAACAAAATTCCACCGGTATTGTCCGTTCGGACGCATTAGCTGCAACAGTTGAAATCTGTCGGATCAAAGGGGCTGTTAAAAGAATCGCAATTCGAGGAGGGAGAAATACCGTGTCAAGGGTTGAACTACGAATGGGGGGCACTTGCTGAATCTTTTCACCGGTTAGCATAGATACACGGCCGCCTCGCAGGGAATTCGGATCATGAATCTGGAAGATGACGTTCCCCGATCGGGAAGATCGATCGGCTTTTATTCCTGAACTACCGGCACTCTCCGCTTCGCGCGGCTCAGCGCCGCTCAGCACCTCTCGGCGCTGCTCGGCGCATCTCGCGGCGTCGTTCAGCGCCGGCTCGATGGAAACGGTTAACCGATAACTATTGTTTGCAGCCCTCCATTTACGATCTGAATTTTCCATGCCGCGATTCCACTCGTAAACCAGCCGTAATCGCTCTCGTTCTCGTCTAATAAATATCGGCTCGCCGGGACTTTATTAGGCCGTTAGCGTCTCGCTACGGAGCGCTACTTTTCCGCTCGGTTTCCTAGAGATTTTCTAATTGGTGGCCCCGAACACCGTCGACAGGAAACGCTCGGTCGTGCGCCGGTTCCTCGGCGAAAGCGAAATTAAAACGAAACGAGCCCCGCGCGAATAATAAGCGGCTCTGGCGACCATCCAAAAACGCGGGACAACGGACCACTCGCGCCGGACCTTTTCCTCGTTTTTACTCGCGGTACACGCCTTATATTAGGATCGTTTCGTCGAGTTTGTTAGCCTGTGGAGTTCCGCTCCCGTAACCATCCCACAGAGTTAATGCTCGAGTCGATCCGCGCGGCTTGCGGTTCGATCATCGACGGATCACGTGTTCGGAGATATCGAGCTATCTGTCGAAATGCACGGACTCCATTCTGTTTTAAAAGCGCTTTACTTAAAACATTATCTACCGGTAATTATCCCATAATTGTTGAAAGTCCGACTTTCACCTCAGCGGTCATGGCTGAGGATTTTTTAAAAGAATCCTGTAACATTAACAGCTACGGCAACAACTCACCCTCAATAAAAAAATCTAATAATCCCCTTCGGGATTATTGTATAAAAGAAGATTTTTAATCTTCCATTTGGAACGTCACGATTATTGAGAAGCCTATTAATAGGCTTCCGGTAGATAAAGTGTTAAACAGCAATTATAATTTGCGAGAAGAATGCAGTGATACAAACAATGTTACAAAACCATTCGTTTATGTAAAAGTGAGGGTCTATGAAATAATACAGCATGTGCTAGAATAAGTTCAGAAACGATAAAACATGCACGCGATGCAGGGATATGAAGATTGCAACTTTGCATTGACGCAAACGGTCACCAATTCGAGCATCTCCTGTAAGGTAATAAAGTATATTTTAGTACCATATTTGACCTTGCATGACCTTCAATGATAAGTCACTGAATTCGTCTCAATACCGGCTATCACATCGTGATAAAGAAACATAGCATTCCATTTAAAAAATAGAGTTCACCTTGAAATCTCCTCTATGCTTCCACCCACACAGAAAATGTTTGTGTCGCAATATGTGCCCCTCTATACCGTGTAAGTTTTCTATATAACATTTTTCCATATTATTACAAATAACGGCAGTATTCCAACTGGACATAGTCATTGCCCCACCCTGTATATGTCGCCGAGACCTGGATGATAAACGCCGCGGAGTTATCCGCATGAGTCTCCTGCACGATACAGGTCGTCGGCAAGACCCGTGTTGTTGACAAATATCGAGAATTCACTGTAGTTCTTTTGTAGGGGACGTTTATTCGTACGTTTACAGGATAATTATGCTTGTCGTTTGTATCTGCCGCGCTGAAAACAACTTTGCCCCTCGTCCGAGAGTTTTAATAGCCAGGGATATCGAAAAGCAATGAACGAGACACAGAGGCCCGTCTCTAGAGACGCTGATAGTTAGAGATCGTACGGCGGGGAGAGCAACGGTTTGTCACCCCGGACAATAGGGCGTAGGATCGGCGATCTAAACGATCCCGAATCGGAAAGGCAATCGCAGCTCGGTCTGTTATCACAGAGGAAACTATTTTTCGAGCGATAATCGCGTTACGGTCGCAGAGGCTCGTTCCGCGATTAAAGCGGCCCTCGTACGTTCCCATCCGCTCGGAAGACAGGTTATTTGCCGGGGCGGGACGTTATTATACTTCGGTCGCCGGTTGCTCACGGAAACGCTCGGCTCGCGTTGCGGTCTGCCGGAGGAAACTGTTGCGGATTCGCCGAGAGGCGGAGGATCGTCGTTTCCCGACGTGCAGGAGCGATCCCGTTGGGAGATATTCAATCTTTTCTCTCCCGTATTTCTGTGCTGTTGCCGATACGCTGCCGCGCGGCTCCGATATCGATCGATTAAAAAGCAGCGCGGCCGCGCCGCGCGACTCGAGCAATTTTCGCCGAGTCCCTTTAATCTGAAAATTATTGCCGGTTCAGCCGACGCCGGGCGATTCGCGTCGACTCGACAGCGGAGCGGAGAGGAGAGGAGAGGAGAGCGGGGCACCGGGTGAAACGCCTTCGTCGGATTTCCATAGGAAATTAATATACGTGCTGTATCGCGGGCGGCATCGACTGACGGCGCAACTTCAAAGTTTGCGCGCGAACTCGCAGTCGACTGAAAAGACAAAGTGGAATATTTACGAGGCAATTAACGAACGAGTTCCGCGCCGCGCCGCGCCGAGCCGCGTCGGCAAACCCTTCGAGTATCTTCGTCGCCTGTCGCCGTTTGACCTCGAACTGCACCGCGTCCGAGTCGCCGGAGTCCAATGACATTCTCGTTGAGTCCGCAGAACACCCTTCGATTTCGTTGATTTTCGGTGTTACGAGCCAGGACTGCGAGCAACGCGAGAGGCCGGTGAGGGGGATGTTACCCCAGGAATACGGTTTCAATTTTAAAATCTTTGTTGATTTGAATTCAAGATTAGTAAGCCTCGTAACTTGTATATAATTTAATTGATACAATCCGAGCGGTGAGATTGTATCGTGTGGGAACGTTCAATTATTAGATTAGGATATTAGGCAATAATTAAGGGTTGTAGATTACGCGAGTTAACAAACAAGACAAATATATTCTGAATTAATAATTACAATGTGTTGTTTGTGTCGCGAAGAATGTAGTGTACATTGGGAAATTGTTACACGATGCATTTGACGCACTGCAATGGGCAGAGACGATTGAATCAAATAGAATATATACCGAACTAACGGGAATCTATAAGGTTCGATTGATTCGAAAGGGACTTTACCCGATCTCACTAGAATTGACTCTTATGCTGTAACGCGACGTGACTGCACGATTACTGAAACGCTACCGAACCACTTCTGAATCTCGACTGAACCAAAGAGGATGAAAATGAACGGGTTTATATACCCTCATAACGTCGCAGTCACATTTTTTGCCACTTCTAATGAAATCCAGGCCTCAGTTAGATTTTCGTTAAAAGAGGAGTTAATTAAGGTTATCCGGGCTATTTCCTATCAGAATATTAATTAACGGATGCCAGAAAGGAGTGTCTAAAGATTTTGCACATAAAGAAGGCATACAGTGTCTTCCATTAATAAAAGGGGCTTGTTGGGACGCTTTTCGTTCACAGAAAAGAGATTAGAACTTCTAATCGATTTTATCGGTATGTTGGATTCCGGGTTTTGGAAATCGAGTACAACTAATTATGAGAAAATCGAGAAGAGTTTTATTTAACACGTTCGCGGACGTGAATGCTATAGCATTCATTTTCATAGTGATGCAAAGTGACATGAATGCTATAGCATTCAAATTTTAAAGCCAATTTTAGTTCATTTAATTTTGTATAACCTTAAGTGTTTGTACTTAATATACATTTCAAAGTAATGACCAACTGCCATTAGTAATGACAGTTAAGTTATTATTATTGTTTATGTCTAATCAGATTTCGGATAGTACAACTAGTTTCAAGAAAAAAATTGCCTGTCTATTTTTGCGGCTCACTGAAATTTTTACTGTCCGTGAAGGTGTTAAGTTAAGTACACGGTGAGGTGTTGAGGTGCAACTACGTAACCTTCTGCACTCGAGTAGGCAGGAACAACTCTAAATCTGTTTCGACTGGCTGCTATATACAGGGTGTGCCGGGTTTTAATGGACAAATATGGGGAGCATATCCTACAACTGGAAATAAGACATTATTAGAAAGTTATAACCAAATAAAGTTAGAATTGACGACGGCGGATTTTACTTTACTGAATATTGAAAGGTCGAACGTGTTTATCTTATTTGTCTAGTCATGTCATGTTTACTACTATTTTGATGTGATTTGCTGTTAGCGTTAACGACCAGTTAGATCCCGAACACGTGGTGAAAATGCCTGGAGCGATGCCTTTCAATGTTCTAACTTTATTTGTTTATAACTTTGTAATAAAGCGTTTCTGAGCAAACTTCAAATAATATTTTCTTCTTATTCCCACTTGTAGGATATGCTCCCGAAGTTTGTCCATTAAAACCCGGGACACCCTGTATACGAAGTTTTTGAGAGGAAAATGTGGAAGGGCGTGGAAAAGGTTTGCTGTGGAAAGGGATGACATGGATGGGACAAAGTCTGAAGGGTTTGTTTGGTCGTAATGATTCAAGTGTTCTGGCTGACGTGTCTATTGTATGATTATCGTGACGCGTTGGCATTTAGACAAGGGCTAGGGTTACCGGGTGTACAACATGTACATACATATCGAGAAATCGTCGGGATCGGTTCTGCAGGGTGAAGAAAACTGCTTTTGGAATATCGAAATGGCGAATCGCCGAGCGGAACGAACAAAAACCGTATTTAAACATTCCTAATTCATTTATTCGAGGGAAGAGCGAGCTTCGCGACCGACCACCGGTCGAAAATTTCGGCAGGACGTTATTCGGAAATTCGGGCGACTCGGGGTTGGCGGATCGAGCCAGGCAGATTTAGAAGCCGAGTCGATCCCGGCTCCCGACTTACGGATGCTGAGCGGCTGGCTATATGGTAATCGCGTTAACTTGCTTAATTAGGATCGCGCTCGCTAATCAACTCGAAATCTCTTTGGAAAAGTTGCTCGGCCTCGGTGGCCGGTGCGGCCCGCCTTTATTCCATCGATCCCCACCTGAAAGCCTAATTTGGCGAGCTCGGTGTCGTTCGCCGGCCAACTCTTTTGTTCGTGGCCCGTTCGCCCGTTGTTGTTGTCGCGTCCACGAAAATTTTGGTATTCGAATACATTTCGGGACAGAAACATGACTCATCGCATATTTTTTCTCGTTTGATACCATACACTGAGGAAAATGCATATTTTAATATGTCAACAGTTTTGGACATGTCCATATGCATAATGTACCGAGTATCGTCCACAACGTTTACGTCATCAGAATTCTAGGAACGAAAACGTAAATATCGTGGTCCGCAAACGGGACAAAATAATAGGACACTGGGCGAAAACGATTAATTAATAAAAATCAAACCTCAATATCTTATAGAACCTCCTTTACATCTAATGACTTCGATCATTCTGTTTGGTAAAGATTTATACATTTTTTAAACACCTTTTTGGCTAATATTCTCCCACTCGTCGAGAATACATTGTTTGAAATCGTTGATATTTTGAAATTGTCTGCCATTTGGTACACGGCTCTGGCAAGATGTCCACAACAATTTTCGATAATGTCGAGGTTCAGAGATCTTGCCACGAATATTCTTCGAAGAAAAGTATTTCTTTACAACTTTTGCCGTGTGAACTCTGGCATTATCTTGTTGTAATATGTATTTATTTCCAGCAATTCTTACAGCATATGAATTTAATTGTTCATTCATCATTTCAATATACAATTCGCTATTCATTCATTCTTTTATTTTGATTTTTGTTTTACCCCGGTGTCCAATACCGGCCGAAATCATTAGGCTACGGTCTCCCATTTGGCGACGACTTAAAAATTGCTGTTCCTTTCTGAAATCATGATAGTAATAACCTAGGCCGTCTGGTCCATCTAAATGAAATCTTTTTTCGTCAGTAAATATGATTCTTCGCCACTTTGTTCCGACATTTAGAAGTTTTTCTGCAAATTGTAAACGGAGCGCTTACGCTCCTTCTTTAACCAAGGTTTCTTCTGCAATTTCCTTCGCATTAAATGCTTGCACTTTTGTAAAACCCGACGTACATTGTTTACGTTAGTGTTTACACCAACATTTTCTGCGATTTGTATCGTAGTCGTGCTCGAATTTAATGCTGTTCTTAATATTACACATTTCTCACGAGCAGTTAAACTTTGCAGACACCCAAACTCTTCTTTTTTCCGTAATTTTCAGGATTTCTAATAAGTTTGTAATTACTTTTCGTCTTCTATTTACAACTTTTGATTTTTTGTTACCGAATATATTGTTCTTCCTTTAACTTCGACATTCTATGTATTTCACATTCATTGAGTCTTTTTCCACGACCCATTTCTAACACTGTGCTATGTTCTTTTTATCCAATAAGCACAAATAAACGATGTGCACACTTTATTAATTAAGTTGTACAATGGATGTATCCACTTCAGGATTTTATACACTACTGAGAATCGAATATCTGCAGCTTGTGCTACCATTTTGTCCCGTTTGCGGACCACAACATTTCCGTTTTCGTTCCTAAAATTCTGTTGACGTTAATGTCGTGGATAACACTCGGTACATTATACATACTGATATGTTAAAAAATGTTGCAATATTAAAATATACATTTTCTTCAGTTTATGGTATCAAACAAACACAGTAATTTCCGTCGCCCCGCAATATTGTTGGATTGTAGAATTGATACACAATTCGTGATAGTTCTTCACACAATTTCTCTTCGTACACTTCATACAATTATTCCTCGCTCGGTCGGAAAATTCGTATGAACAACACGGAAGAATACCAATTAGCTGGGATTCCGTAAACGCAGCTGCGTTTCCCGATTTATACTCCATCCGTCATAACTCCAAGATACCGGTATGTATACGTGTATTTCCTTCATTCTCGTTTGAAAATTTGACGAGTGACGCGTTTAGGAATTTCCGCCGAGTTTCGAGAATCTCGAAGACGCAACGCATTTTTATGGCAATAAGTGGAAACGTCCTATTCGCGGGTAACGAGACCCGGTGCTAGTACTTTCTTACCGGTAGTAATTACGGCGTTCCGCGAGATCGAAAATTGCGTCGGCTCGACGTCGAAGAAGCGACCGGCTTCGATCGGCGCGCAGCCTGTTCCCGATTTACAGTCGATGCGAGCGAATATTTATTCGACGCGGGAGAAAATAGTGCGCCGGGAGCGACGTTCTCCGCGGCAGATATCTCCGAAGAGAATTTATGTTTGCAACCGGAGAGCAATAACGTTACGCGACCGTCGGGTCGCGCCGCGCCGCGTCGCGTTGCATCTCCGGGAATAATCTTCTTGTCTTGGAATTCCATCCGAGTCTCGGAGTTCCTCTTTGCGCGCACAGCCTTTTACATCCCGCGCTTTTAAACCGCCACTCGCGTATCCTATCCGCTTCATACCCGAGCGAGTTTCATCAATCCTGCCTTCGTTTTTGTTGCGCCGTAAACCTCGCCGTTCGCAACCGAGACCCTTTCTTACCGTTTATTTATACATTTAACGGGGGAGCGAAGCCTTGGAGCGCAAATGCGCCGAAAGAGAATCAGCCGAACGACGCAATTGTCCCTCGGATCGGGCTGAAACGCGAATTTTTTTCTCAAAAACTGGTAATCTTTCTGTTGATTGCTTATCGCAAGGATGTTCGAGCCTTAGATGTGGATTTACACGTAAAGTGTCGACTTCTTTGGATAAGGAGTTTTCCTCTCGTATAAAAAAAGGTAACTAAATATAACAAACTAAAAAAGTGGACTGTATTTACAATAGATATTGCGGAACAAAGTACAGTTGAGAAGCAGTGTGAGCTAGAGAACGATCTTTTCCCTAGCGTGCTTGGAATCGAATTGCTTGGGACGATCGAGCCAAAAATCAACGTAAAGGTAGATCTTCCCTCTGCTTCGGGATTTTTACTCCCTTCCTAGCTGATAAGAAGCATCCCCGGATTGGCTAGGACGAGGATCAATTAGGGGTGGACGGTTGGAAAGTGGGAGATGGGACCGAGAACATCCTGATGACCCCAAGGCCATCCTGATGAACCAAGTGCCATCAACCACTTACTAAGAGTGAAGAGTTGTCGGAGCCTGGGAAAAACCCAGGGCGACTGGCGATCGTCAAGCGCAAGCTAAAGAAGAGCATGATGTGACCTCTGGCAGATTTATGGCACGGACCTAGCAAACTAAATACAAGTGCTAGCTTTACGCCTTGGGAATGGACACGATTGGGAAATTGGCAAAAACGGTGAGAAGGCCACTCCGCGCCTAATTTCCAAAAATCCCCAAAGTCACATTCCAAGAGCGTAAAGCAATGCTCATGCCATAACCAGATTTCCCAATCTGGCCGCTACACTGTTTATTTATACATTTAACGGAGGAACGTAGCCTTGGAGTGCAAACGCACCGAAAGAGAATCAGCGGAACGACGCAATTGTCCCTCGGATGGTGCTGAAACGCGGAGCACGAGAATTTTTTTCTCAAAAACTGGTAATCCGTTTGCCACGAATCTTTCGGCACACGAGAGAATACATCCTCGAGCAGTGCTATGAATTGTTGCATTGAAGCGTACTAATTATTTCCGGAGATAAAGCCGCCTTTTCGAGAACCCTGTTTTGGAATGTTTTCCGATAGCTGGATCCCTCTATTCATACTCCAAAAATGCCAGCGAACTTTTTGCGATCGATCTGAGTGTTTTCATCGAAAAACATTAATTTTTCGCGATATCGCCGCCGATTCGGTGACCCATTTCCGGAAGCGTTTCGCTGTGACCGCGGTGGCGGCGCGGCGGCCGGTCGTTTTTATTTGTTACATCCGTATCGCGCGTCCCGAAAAATTGATTTTTCCAACGAAACGGTGGGTTATTCGAACATAAACTAGCAATTTCCAGTAATAATAACGTTTTATTTTCAACAAAGGGAGAAATTTCTCGAATGATCGGCATACGATAAAAACGATTGTATTTCAAATTGGAGTAGGTGGGACGAGGGGCGAACTATTCCGACCGGTCGCGATGGAATTCGAGCTTTCGGACCGCCCATATCGCATTCCATTTCGGAATACGTGGCCCACGAGACTCGCGTGCCAGAATTCTTCCGATTTCCTTTCGGGCTTGGAGCTCCGCGAGCCGGTCCCGACCTGCGATTCGATTCGATCGTCGCCCCGTTAATTTATCTGCTCGTTATCGGCGAGTAACTGGTGCCGATAATGCGCGACCCGTGGAAGTGGGTCGAGCTTGTCGATATTGAAAAATGAAGGGGCCCGGCCGCCGTCGCCGCGCGGAACTTTTTCAAAATTGATCGATCGCCCGTCGAAACCCATTACCGGGCAGACGGTCGGCGATTTCTCGAATCGTGGCTTCCCGAGACTGTTCTCCGGAACCGTGCACCGGGTCTCCCTTTCCCTTTCTCCTTGCGTAACGAGGATCCCTCGCGGCTTAGGTTCGTCGGAGACGCGAAGCCGATCGTATACGCTCGAGACTTAACCGCTCGATTAATCCGCTTGTTTCCCCGCTGCGTGTAGAGTGTCGAACTCATTATCCGCAATTTCGTCGGGTAAATTAATCGTTGTTTGCTCTGGAGGCGCTCGCTGGAAGCGGCGCGACAGCGCAGCCGAGCCGACGGAAATTCTCATCGATCTCCCCGCGACGTCGGGTCGCGACGCCTTGGATCGCTTTGTTCCTCGCCTCTCGTCGTCCCGTCGTCGCGCGTCCAAATCAAATTCCGCTGGCCGTCTCGAATAAACAGAGTATCGAGAGTTCTCGCTCCGTTTCCCGGAGCTATTGTTCTCTTTAATCCTCCGGAAACGCGAGAACGGAGAGTCTCCGACAGGCGAAACTTCAAAAGATCGACAGCCTTTTCCTCGTTCGGCTTTGTTCCGCGACGTTCCGCGTGCGATATCAAGAATTTCATAGATTTTTATCGTGCCATTTTCTCCGGCCGTTCGCCTACGGTCGCGACGCGTCGCGCCCGTTGCTCGTTCTCCTCGAGCACTGTCTCTTTTTTTCTTTCAAATCATGCGTAAATCGACGAGCCTGCACGACTGATCGACAAGCTTTCCGATATCCGATGGTAACCGTCATTCGACGCAGATACGGAAAGTACGTTCTAATTAGTATAGTGGGAGAACGAACATTTAACCTACTTTCAGTCGCGACGCCAACGTTCCCCGCGAATGCATCAATCTGGAATTTGATTTGTTTGCTTTAATATTTCACCGTTTCCATTTCAGTTTCTTGAAAATTGTCCAACTCGGCTTGTCTGACCATTCCCGGCGTAATCTACTTATACCCGAAGGACTTATAATCAGCCTCGAGGTACCATAGCTTCTGTGTAAGAACAATTTGAAGACTGTGTTGTATCGTTAGCATACTGCGGGTCTTTATGAATTTATGGCTCACGGTAATTTGCAGGAAATGCTGTAATATAAAATTCGATTTTTATTTGATTCGGATCTCTAAAGGCTGTTCCCATTAAAAATAGGATTTTCTTTAATTCTACCCTCTTAAAATTTTTAAGCGGATTTGATGTAAAAACGGGATAGAAAATATAACAGAAAAATTTAATCACACTTTTATATTATTTCCAACATGTGAAAGAAATGAAAGGTGGAAATAAAATTCCACTTTGCCTTTCCTGTTCATTGCGAAAGAGTTGGCTAATTGTTCGCACAAAGATTCGCAGTCTATTGTACCGACGGTTACTCGGGGAAGCGTTCTTAACAACATACGCGAATTACTCTCGCAAACAGCTTCTGAAAATTGTCGAGACACTCTTCGTCACGGGGAACTCGTTCCTGTAAACTGTTTCGTACCGAGCAACATTTATTAACGCAACTTGCCTGCAGGTTGCAACGATAATATTTCCTCTCGTTCGAGCGGTCACCGTTGCTTATTCGCGGGGATTTGCAGCCTCGTTTACGAGTCGTAATTCTTGGGAACGACGGCGAATCCGCTCGAACGGTTTTCGGAAAAGTTTGGCCCGGTAATTGGCCAACGCGAAAGAGAGAGAGAAACAGAGAGTGAGAGAGAGAGGTTCACAGCAGCTGGTGAAACTGTGAAACAAAATTTCGCGGTATCCGCGCGCAAGCTTGTCCTCGCGGCTCTTTTTTTCCAGCGAGGTTTCAAAGGGTCCGAGGTTTTCGCAAATGACCATCGATCAAGGGGAATCGATTCTGCGGAGCGGACCTGTATTTTCGTTGCGCAGGTGAAATGAGTTCGGTGGAAAATCTTGCGGCGATCTCGATAACGAGCAGCAAAATTCCCGAGTCTACGATCGAAGCAGACACGGCGTATAATCGTTCGTAAACCCCCGCGGTCGTGTGTCCGGGCAACGGTTGCAATTACTTTCCCTGTTAATAATTCCTCTCTTCTATTTTTTTTTTTCGTTCGCCCAGGCTCGAACTAGCCCGTCACGAGTAAAACGCGGATCGAGTTGTCGAGTAACTCGAAGCCAGTTGGAGAGGTTGCCGACTCTCGAAGTGCTCAATTTCCATGGAAATGGCAGCGAAACAGCAGCAGCACTCCTCGTGCTTCTCCCTCTCTTTCAACCTTCCTCTCCCTCGCTCTTCGTGGCAGCGCAACGCCTGAGTCTCTCTCACTCTCCCTCTCTCTCTCTCTCGTTCTCTTCGTTGTGCTCTCTCTCTTTCTCTCTCTCTCTTTCTCTCTGTCTCTCTGTTGCGGGCATTTTCGGCTTTCGCTCGGTTGTTTTTCTCGTTGGAACGCGAGCTATGCGACGAACACGATCGAATGGAACCATATCCACTCGGGCTGTCCCGCTTCCGTTCCCTGTCGCGTTTCTTTCGTTCGCTCGAGAGTTTTCATTTGCTCGATTACCATTCGTTGTTTCGTCCGTGGAAAAAAAGCTCGGACGCGCGGGAGCTGGCTCCGGGCGGCCATGCTCGAGGACAATTTCGAAACGGAAACAGAACGTTCCGGCTGTTTTCAGCGGTCGAACGGTCGCGAGGCAAACGACACAGCCCGTTAAATCGGCTATTTAGCGAGTTACGTGTGTTCTGATCGATCGGGGAACCGAAATTTCATTTGTACGAGCAGAGTCAGAGTCCCCCAGTCAATTCGCATTCGCGCTCGCATTCCCGTTCGCAACATAGCGTTCGATTACGGTCGCCGCGGCACGGCGATTCGCTGCGACTCGCCCGTATTGTCGGGTTTCTGTCTCTCCCGCCTTTTCTGACGCGGAACCGTTCGCGCCGGCTACCAACGGTGCCGATGTCGCGTTAATGACACTCCTGCGTCCCCTCGATGCGTCTCTTGCATTCCCCGCGATCCGTATTTGTTCGCACGCTCCACGGAAACGGGCAAATGGAGTTTCAAACGACGGCCAAATAGAACCGGACCCGGGATCCTCTTGGTTATCGCTTCCAATGGCCACTCAGCAGGTTGAAACAAATTCACGCAGTCGTTTATTTAACGAAATAAAATTGAAAAGCTAAGATTACGATACTTACAGTACTCCTCCAACCTTCTTCTACCGATCGTTGAAGAGGAAACAGGTATTCTTTTACAGGTTTCGGTAAAGCAGCCTGTGTTCTAAATATTCTAAAAAGTATAATTCTCTTTTAGAACCCTGTAATAAAATGGCGGCGACCGAGGATCATATTCGTCATCACAATCCATTTTCATGGAGAATTTAATGCAACGGTAGCAACAAAGAAAATTTGCGATGTTTATGGGGATGTATTGAAGGTCAACAAGTGTCAACGTTGGTTCAGGAGGTTTGCTGCTAGCGATTATGGTCTCTTTGACAGGCCTCGAAGTGGACGACCAGTTGAATTTGATAATGACACCCTAAAATCTCTCGTGGAAGCTGATTCATAATTAAATATAAGGTGGAGTGGGGTAAAACCGACTCAGAAATTGTAAAGTTTACTTTAAACTGATGTATTTTCTATCTATTCCACTAAAACCTAATAATCTTAGTGTTTTTATTTAGAGCATGGCTTATTCTTTAAGTTGCATTTATTTGGATTAAAAATATCTTCTGAAACTTATGATTTTCTTAATAAATTAAAACCAGTGCCGCTAGGGCGGACTTCCCCGGAACTGGGGCAAAACTGCACCTACCTGTTTAAAAATTATTGAATCTTATTTCCTTATATTATGGGGCAAAAGCGGAATTATTATTAGTAATAAAATAACATAAACGTAAAAATTCGCAGAATACATGGCAGCCATCTATGTTGATCATTGAATACTAACCAAAGGAAGATTTCTACCTTACAGTTGGTACAATGCAACGTATATTCAAATAAATAAGGACATATTAAGTATATTAAGTAAGAATTATCGGGAAGCCTTGGGTCCACATGGTCAACTATACAAAAAAGCACCTACGCGATATGGGAAAGGCATATAGGCAAGGAATATGGGTACCGCATCAATTATCTGAGACCAACAAGGATATTCGTCGATCAATTTACACTTCATTGCTATCCAGATTTCGTAGAGATCCATTTCTTAGCAGAATTGTTACCTGAGATGAGAAATGAATTCTTTATGATAACATAAAGAGTTACAAACAATGGGTTTCTGCAAATCAAACCGCAATATCAACCCCTAAACCTAGCTTATCACTTAGAAAGGTGTTACTGTGCGTTTGGTGGAACTGTCGTGGCATAATTCACTTTGAGTTTCTTGAAACCTGGAGAAACAGCTACTGCTGAGTTGTATTGTCAGCAATTACAACGGCTGTGCTCAGAACTATTGATAAAGAGGGCATCTTTAGTCTACAGAAAAGGTGTAATACTGCAAATTGACAATGCCCGGTCCCATACAGCGAAACTCATTCAGGAAAAAATCAAAGAATTGCAATGGGAAGTTTTACCGCACCTCCTGTACTCACCGAATATTGCTCCCTCTGACTGTCATCTTTTCAGATCTCTGGAGCATTGTTTAAGAAATAACACAGTCACTTCTGTAGAAAATGCAAGGAGGCACCTTGAATCATATTTTGCTTCACAAACCCTAGATTTCTACAAGAGGGGGACTGAAAATTTGCAGCAAAGATGACAAACGGTCCTTGAAAATGTTACGTATGGAGACGTTATCACCACGTTCGTTTCGATTAGAAGTCCTACTCTCTCTTCTGAGAACGAAAAGCGTCCCAACAAGCCCCTTTTATTAATGGAAGACACTGTATGTCTTCTTTATATGAAAATTTTTAGACACTCCCATCTGGCATCCGTTAATTCATGTTCTGATAGGAAATAGCCCGGGTAACCTTAATTAACCCCTTTTAACGAAAATCTAACTGAGGCCTGGTTTTCATTAGAAGTGACAAAAAATGTGACTGTGACGTTATGAAGGTATATAAACCCGTTCATTTTCATCCTCTTTGGTTCAGTAGAGATTCAGAAGTGGTAGCGGTATAGTAATCGTGCAGTCACGTCGCGTTACACCCATCAGAATCAATTCTAGTGAGATCGGGTTAAAGTCCCTTTCGAATCAAATCGTAACCTTATAGATTCCGTTAGTTCGGTATATATTCTAGTTGGCATTCAACAATAGCTCTCTGACCCCGCATTGCCAGTGCATCAAACCTGTGCATCGTAGGTAACAATTTCTCCAATTGTACAGTTACTATATTCATTCGCTACACAAACAACTACATTTGTAATTATCTTAAATCAGAATATATTTGTCTTGTTTGTTAACTCGCGTAATCTACAACCCTTAATTATTGCCTAATATCCTGATTTAATAATTGAACGTTCCTACACGATACAATCTTACCGCTCGGATTGTATCAGTTAAGTTATATAAGTTACGAGGCTTTCTAATCTTAAATTCAAATCAACAAAGATTTCAAAATTGAAAACAAATTGAAGCAATATTCCTGGGATAACAACCCCCTCCCCGGCCTCTCGCGTTTTCGCAGCCCTGGCTCGCAACAAAAATGATGGAGATCATATAATAATCTAAGAAATAGAAACTTGAATTCACTACAAAGTTGGTCCCGCTAATAATTCGATAAATTTCAAAGTTGAACGCGGCGAATCGCAGGTGATCTGCAGGGAGGGGGAAAACGCGAGGACAGAGCCTCGTTTGCTAGTCGAATATCTTCCGTTGGCAGTGGCTCGGAGGGTGGTGTGCCGAGGAGGGTAAGAGCGGGCCGAAAGAATTTTAATATCGATGCAAAGTATTCATCTGGACACGCTTTCGAGCGACCGTGGGCAACGGCTAAATTAAAAAGTACTGAAAAGTGGTAAACAGTTAAAAAGAAGGAAACCGCGCGCATATTAGAGAGGCTGACTAGCAGCAGTCGCGCACCGTAGATTGAAGCTCGAACGCGGTATTTACGCTCGGCCCCGTCCGACACTCTCTGTTATGAACAGCGCGGACACATTTCTCTCTTTCGCCACCCTGTTTCTCTGCGCTCTCTGATCCCGGGCAGGAAAGAACTCGCGAACCGTCGATCGCGGAAAGATTCCGGAAACGTTCCCGTAGACTGGCGGAGTCAGTTAGCGGGGCGTAGGTTCGCCGGTGTTTCCAGCGGGGCGGGCTTCTTCGCGCACAATGGCGCCGTATAGGAAGTCGCAGAAGAGACAATCACGTTTCCATTGTGTAAGGTCGCGGACGGGACTCGCGATTGCGTAACGGCATCTCCCCCGCTTTTCCTCCTCCGCTTTTCCTATTTCAGCTTCCCGCTTCCCAGTCGCTCGTAAATTTTCCCGTGCGCTACCACCGCCCCGAGGAAATCTCTGCCTCGTGAAAAACGCTCGTCGGACCGTGGAAGAACGCGACGGAGACGCTCCGTTTCTCTCGTCCGTCTTGCTCGCCGATCCTCGACGGTTCCTCCGTCGCTCGTCGCACCGTCTCCGTCCTCGAATTATCCGCGGAACGAGCTTTTGTAGCGGCCTCGCCTTTTGTACGGCGTGCTCTTTCTGAAACATTCTTACGGCCAACCTGACCGTTCGATACGGTCATCTGGAATCCGGACACTTGCACCATGTGCAGTAGAAAGTCCTGTGCATGTCTGACCTTCGATGCACTCATCTGGTGTTCCTGTTAGCACAAACCCACAGTACCATTTTTCGGATAGATACCCTTTCTCTATAGATAACCTTATAGGTTTTCTTTTTCGATAGATAACCTTTGACTGCAGACTTTTATGCAAAATTGAAAGTTGTCTGACATAGATATTTCTAAGCGGATTAAGAATAATACACCTTTTTTCATTTCTGAATTTTTTAAAAATGCTTTTACCGTTTTACATTCGATTTTCACGCCTGACTTTGATCATAAATAAGCTCGACAGTTTATCAATCACTGTCACTTATTAGAGCCCCTCGCAACAAGGAGTTGATTTTGTTGCTTGCAGGGGAGGCTTGACGAATTTGCACAGGCTTTCAGATTGAACCGTGATGTACCCCGGGGGGAAAGGAAAATGGCTGAGCGTTATCGAGGATGTTAATCGACTTGACGTTATGCTTTCGGTCTGGTTCACTGCCTCGAAGAAATGAAACATTTGTAGCGCTATCGGAGGTATTAATCGACTACGGGTTATCAATTGGACGATCCACGTGCCGATCCGCATCGTGTAAATGCCTTTTATCGGGCCGAACAACCCTCGGTTTTGTTCCGGTGCGGCTTTGAACAGCGACGCCTTGTTTCCTCGCCGCTGGGAAACTGCAGCTTTATTATTTCACGCTGCTCTCGGCCGGAGAACGGCTCGCGCGAAAAATTGCAATGGAATTATTTTTTTCCTGCGCCCGGCGACGGGGATATTGCGTGCGACCGCGATATCAAAACGTTTTCCAACGCGCTTCGTTAATTCTCGGATTTCACAAAAGCCGACCTGAACTCTGACCGGTCGCCATCGCGCGTACACCACGGAAACGCGATGCCTTGTTTTGTTCCTTTTTTGTTTTTCCGTTCGTTCGTTCGTTCGTTTGTTCGTCCGTGTTTTATTTTAATTTGACGGGACGTCGAGAGCTTGCTCGACGAGAACTCCTTTTTGCTGGGAGAAAAAGATGGTTCCTATCTGGGATCTTCCGTTTCTCAGCGATATTTCGCTCGGCTCCGGATCGTTTCCGTGATCGTCGGAGTTTACGTCGCGATAAATCAGAGCCGTCGCGTCGCGTCGCTTCGTTCGACCGACGATTCCGCCGACGGACTTTATCTAGCGTGCAACGAAACGTGTAAACGTTGCGCGACACTCGAGGAATGCGTCTCTCGTCCCCTTCCCAAAATAAAAAAAGGAAGAAGGAGCTACCGGTCTCTCGGCGCAGGTTTTACGCTGCCACTGCACGAAGATCAGCGGCGTAAAGATAACTATTTGGAGGGCGGAAAAATTGAAAAAAAAAGGGAGAGACGGATAGCGACGCTTGCATTAACTCTTATCCTCTTGATAACGCGAATCCCTCGCTTCCGGTTGTACTTTGCTCCGTATCTCTCCAATTCAGCGTTCACGTATCGGGTGTCTCGGTTTCACCTTTCCGGTACGGAGAATTTGAAGATCTAGCCGAAAGAAACCGGGAGAGTCCAGATTTCGAAAATTGGATAAATTGGATAGAATTAGAATAATCAGATGGAATTGCAATAGTTCTTGCATCGAACGATCAGGAATGTACAAAAGTGTAACTTCAACAATTTGATAAATGGATTCACCCGGTTTTTGCACCGAGGTCTTCATTTCGACTATTCCTGTTGGAAACGTCCTTAGAAGCGTATATCAAGCGACGCAACGTTTTCGCGTGAATTGTGTTCGTTGTGCAAATAAGAATAGTGAGGTTAACCCTTTGCACCCGAAGCTATTGTAACTCCAAAACGAAACATTTCTTCCGACCTAGAATATTTCCCTTCTATACACAGTAACGAGCAAAACTGAGTTTACACTATCTGAAGCAACATCATTTTTTAAAAATTAGATCAAATGACTTGAATGTTATTGAGAAGTTAGAAGGATTAGTTTATTAGACGAAGTGTAAAGAATTTTTGAAAAAAGTTTGAATCGGTCGGAATCCCAAAAGAAATAGTAAAAGTTGGTTTTTTAGCTTTTTTATCTGAGCCTGTATTGAAAATGTCAAAGATGTGTTTGATTCGATTGAATAAATTATATCCATGCTGAAAATTTCATCGATACTGGTTAATTCGTTTACAAGTTATTTTTCATGTGATACATACGAAAATGGTGCAATTTACTCGTACAATACTGAAGTGTTTAGTCATTTATTCGACACAAAAAAATTGAACAATGTACAAAATATTTTCAATAAGGAGGCAGCAATTTGTAGCGGTGTTTTACAGTCACCATTCGAGTGCTAAGGGTTAATATGACTTTTAACGAACTGACGACGGTCCCGACTTCATCCCCCGCCTGGGCCCTTCTGTTCCTGGGGAAAACTGCCCCTTAATGCGAAACCCTTATACTGCGTGTGCCGCACAAGGAGTCTGGTGAAAGGAATGCGGGGCTGATTGGTCAGAGTGGAAGGGGGGCACGCCTCTAGCTGCTCTATTGGCTACAGCGGTCGCACATACTGTGCTGCGTGTGACGTGGAAGCCTAAGCATTGGCCTACTGGAGCGTCGACGGTGGGGATAGGCGGAGCGAGCGGGTGACCCTTTCGCCCTTGTCCCGCGATACTTCTTGCGAGGCGTGGACAGTATCGTTGAATTCCAACAATTACACCTAGGCTGGGAATAATTTGCAACTGACAATTGGCGCCACTGAAAGTATTTTTCCTTTTCAAGGTGTAGGGTGGTTCAGTCTCTTCAGTTGTTCTCTTTTACCGTGCGGTGTCCAGTATCTGTAAGAGTTGGCGACCCGGGTCAAAAGTGACCCAGTTTTGATGAACCGGTGCCAGCGGAACCGGTATCGAAATAAAGAGCTGCAAGTTTAGGGCAGTGGTTGATTCCCCGATCACGAATTTAATTCTCGGTCTAGTTTTTGGTTCTCGCGTTACGTTTCAATTAAACGCGAGGTCGGCGGAAGCGTTGCGGCGAATAGCGAAATTAGGTTTTCGCCCGGGGCCGGTCTCTTCCGGCGGCTCTCGTTCCAACAATCGCAGTTGTTCACGCGGCGAACGATGCATGATGCACGATTCACGATGCACAGAGTGCAAAGCGTGACGTTTCTACGCGTCCGGCAGCATCTGCGATTATTTACGTCGCGTGACGTACCCGTCGAGAACGGCACACACATATGCTCGCATATGCCGACACGTCGCGTCGCGTCGCGTCGGTCCGGAGGGTTTCGTGATTGCGCTCAATGCACACAATCCGTCACGAGCACCGTTATCGCGGCGCAGTTTATAGTTACTAGTCGGCGGCCGTCTGACCGCCACCGACCGTTTCCCCTCGCCTCGCCTAATTTCTCCCATTGCCGCTCGCGATACGACGACTTTGTCGCAATTTTACGACGCGACTGCTCGAGATCGCCACGCACGCTCCCTTCCCTCCCTTTGCTCCCGCAATCCTAATCCGCGAGCTGGAAATCGTAACTTACCGGCCCGAATCGACCGTTCGCCGTTCGTGTACGCGTACCGTCAATTATCTCGCGTGAACGCAATCAACGGCCAGCATGATTTTTCCGCGCGGACTGCAGTTTCGCGCTCGGTCGTCTTCTGCTGCGGTCGCGCGACTTCTCTCAGAGAAATCATGCTCGCGTCGGGATTGACTCCCAAAGTGTAATTTAACAGCTCGCAGTGCAGGGGGTTAATACTTTATCTAAACAAAATAAAACCTTTGCACTCGGAGCTATTTTAACTCCAAAATCAAACATTTTTCCGACCTGGAATATCATTTCATTCTACATGATTTTCTTCTTGGATATGATATTGATATAATGCTTCACAGTTGAATGTCCAGTAATTGGTTAAGTATAAATTGATTGAATAGTGTAAATAATATTTTGGATAATGTTATAGCAATTTTTAGTGACGCCTCAGAGTCGCCGCAAGCGTGCCGAGGGTTAATGTTACAGCAGAATGCTTATAGCCACTTTCGGGGAACAATAGATACACGTTACACAATGAGGACATCCAGGATTCACATGATTCCTGTCACATGTCGTACTAAGGCGATTCAGCTTGGCCAAGAGCATTCACGTTAAACGTACCGTGGTCAAAATGACCGGCTTTGTATTTCACAATTATTGAAATCATAAAAGAGTTTTCATTGGAAATTACTGAATTGATTTCTTTATTGCAGTGCATATTATAATGAAAATTGTTCAAGGTTAAGTAAATTCAATCTTTTCCCTTCTATAAGACGTTTCACTTGTGCTTGGTAGGTTTAGTGTTAACTATAGGCTGACCACGAAAAAATAACTATGGCTATCTTATAAAAATGGCACGAATTTATTTCAATTTTCTGCGATTTTCATTACAACGGACAAAGGAGCACGTATCTCCAGTGTGAAGCATCTTTGCTAATACAATTAGCTATCCAATTTTAATACTCAACGCTAATACAATTTTTCAGTCGTTCGTCATCCAATCGATTACGGCGATCACTTTTTATAATCCTCATTTTCGAGAATAGCTGCTCACACATACAAGCACTGCCAAGTAAGCTCATCATTTGCTTGACATGGGTAGCTTGCAATGGAAATTTACTAGCTGGAAAATAAGACTTATAAAAATGGCTAAGAGTGACCATTTAAAATTTATTTCTCATTTCTGTGTCGTCATGTAAATCCAGTATTTCTGTTTTCTGGCACAGTTCCGCGAAGACTGTGGAATATTAGAAAACATAGCCGAGAGGCAACAACAACGTATCGCAAATCGTGAATGAAAACCGCAGTCAGTATGCTACTGGGCCAAATTCGGCCCGCGGGCCATGGTTGCTCATCACTGCTCTAAACAATCATTCTAATACAGTGTCCCACTCATAACGCTACAGTAATGGGAAAATAGGAAATCTGAGGATCAGATTTCGCTGGACCGGCGGCGGTAGGTTTAGTGTCAAGCCTACGAGGTCGGATTACAAACGCCACGAACAACCAGTGATCCAACACCATTATTTCGATGTAGAAGCTAATCCCGAGGCTGGCAGAAGCCGCGCGGCGAGGAGGAACGAATGGTGGCTGCGATTAAAACGTTCCCTAAGCCGGAATTAACGATCCCGAGCCGTTTCTCTGGACGTATTAGTTTGCGGAGTCGCGGGAATTCGCGGGCGCGCGCGCACGCTCTGCTCTCTATAATCGCGGGGCGCAACGGCGCGCAACGCGTGCACAAAACTGGCGAGCAAACAGCTCGGAATGATTGCCGGTGACTGGCGGTAACCAGGGTTATCCGAATGCTTCACCGCAAGCCCAAAACAAACGTACGGGACGAGCTCGCTTGGCAAACAGCGAACGCTTCGCCGACGCGACGCTGCGCGCCGATTTTTGCGGGTTCGGTTCCGCGTCACCGGTGTCCAATAGAAATCCCAGGTTCGTCAACCGTTGCGGTCCTGTCACCGCATTATACTCCTCATCGGTCAAGTCTATTTGTTTCTTCCGCACCGCTCGCGCTGCCAGAAATCATGCCTGTTCACCGCCAAACCGAATTGCCCCTGTCCAGAGACATTTCGGCGAACAATAACGCTTTATCGGGCCCGTGATAGGGCGCGCTGAAACCACAGCACGAAGAAACATTGGCAACTGTTGAAATAAAACAGATAATTGGAAAATAAAGCTCAAATCCAGGAGCGTCAGGGTGTCACTTTCACTGCTACCGTAAAGCGATTTGAGAAAATCCCAGGAAGCGGTAAATGTTTTTTGGATGTTGAGTTTTAGGGAGAGTGTTGAAATAATGTAGTCACTTTGTAAGTGAAACTCACATCCGGGAATGTGGGGGCGTAGGCGCGGCGTCGCTTTGGCTGTTACAATGTAACAACTTCTAAAAAGCCTGATAGAGTGTGCGTCATACGTCGAAATGACGATCGACACGAGACGAGAGTGGAGAAGACGTTAGCTGCACGTCCACCCAAGAATCAGTTCGATAAAAGAATCGGTTTGGGCAGGACATACCTGGTGCGAGTAACAAGTTCGACACAAGAGTCGGTTTAGGCAGGACATACCTGTTATATATATATTAAGTTCAGAGTTTCAAGTTTTTATTTTATATTAATGTTCCTTTATTCACTAACGCTGTGCTTTATGATAGAATATAACACCATTCCTATCATATCCTCGACAGCGACGAAATCCGAACAGCTCCTGAAGCCGCCGAGGATCCACGCGATGATGCGGATTTTATTTATTTTTTGGAGATCAATGGGTACGAGGAATTTTGGAACGGTATAAAGATGTCAAAGAAATACGATAAAGGTTATGTAAATTTAGCGTACTCCTTTTAAAACTCATTTTGAATTAGATACCTATTGCGCATGTCTGTAGAACAAGATGGCGGACTGACAGTTGATAAGAGTAAAGACAAAAGGGAGAAAAGGGACGCGCATTACAAAATATAATTGATTAGGATTGTCTGAATAAAGTGTCACACTCTTACATAAATCTTTGTGGAATAATAGCTTTTAATGTCGTTTCTTGTGTTTACAGGTAAGAATGTAACCAATGTAAATAATGTAAATAATTAATTGTTAATAACCCTACAGTACGGACACAATTCTTATTTTCCAGAAATTTGGATCTACGCTTCCTCTAGAGTCCGTACTTAGCGTGATAGAATTTTAAGGTTGCATTCGTTAAATAATTAGTACTTTCCTTAGGCAAGGTAAACAGCGTAGAATTTTGTAGAATTTTAAAAAGAAGAGGGAACAACTATTTAGCTAGACAGATTCAGTGCATCGTAATTTATTAGAAAAAGGGGAATACGTTGCCACGCAGCTGGACCTCTAGCGCGAAAATCGCAATTTCCGGGTGCGAGGAGCGGGTCGCCTCGGACCCCCCTAAGCTCGGCCATAGCTCGCCCGTGACACAACGCCAATTACTTTAACAGTCGTCACGGCCTGTTAACACGTGGTAATTGGCCCTTTAAACAGGCGTATCACCGTGAGCGTGCATCGTGCCGCGTAATTTGCATAATTATTTGGCCGCGAGCGTGTGCGATCGACCGGTCGCTTGGAAATTCACCGGTGCGGAATCGAAGCCCGGCGGCCCGATTTTTCGGGCTGATTCGGTTTCCTCTGGTGTCCGTGGCCCGGGGAAGATCGGACCGCTTTATCTCCGGGGCGTCTCTTTGAACGGTTGGCCCGGAAGCCTTGGCCGGTCGACGTTAATGCAAAATTTCAGAATGTGCCACCGGTACCGGGTTATCCTAATTAAAATCTGTTGATTAGAGTGCTCGTTCCCCCTAATCAGTTGTGTTTCTCCCGCCACGTCTCCGTCCGCGACCCGGTTTCACTTGTCGAAGCGAGACAACTGTTAAATTGCAGCTAGTACAGTGAATTCCCGCTATAAGTCAGTTGCGCGGTCCCGGCGAGAGACACTTAGGCGAAATCCGAGGTTGCATTTGAAATACACAGCTCGCATTATAGGTTCATGACTAGACGGCGGATTTTGTGTATTTATGACAAAGATGAGTACGCACAATTTAAATCGGTCATGTTAAAAAGATTTAAGGGCACCAGCGTATTGGTTTCAGTTGAATAAAACAATCGAAAGAAGAAAGAAATTTTGTAATTCGCTCCGGCGTCTTGTAATCAATGCAAATATTTTTTATTTTCCATAGAGATCCGCAATCTATTTATGACGTAGAGACGGAGATGTGGGTAGTTTCAGGGACTATTATCCGCGAAGCTTGCGCCGATTTATACCGGGAATTCACTGCAGTCTTGCGGATTCGACTTTGTCCGCGGAGCAGAGATATCGAACGGGAGAGCAGCAGCCGCTCGAAATTTCTTGCGGAGGGGAGGGGAAACATCATGGAAATTTTCGTTCGGCAAGGAACGAGAGAACGACTCCGACCGAGGAAAAATTGATTGTGTCGTTTCGATTTGATACGCCGAATTCTTCGGAGATAACAACAGCAGTTGTGCACACAGCTGAGGAGAAACGCTTGTTCTCGTTTTCAAATATTAACCTGTTAACCACTTCGCGACCACGGACGAGTTATCTCGCGACGAAATACCGTGACGCAATGTCGCTTACGCTGTGCCACAGACGAGTTATCTCGCAACCGACCTATAAACGAAACTCGTTCGCGAGATAACTTATCTGTGGCATAGTGCAAGCGACATTGCGTCGCGAAATAACTCGTCTGTGATTATTGTACGCACGGTATTTCGTCGCGAGATAACTCGTCCGTGGTCGCGTAGGGGTTAACCGGGGAACGCCTGCTACATCCACCACTCTCAATAGCGAAATGATACTGATTCCCTCCGTGTCTTAAATTCATGTCGAGACATGTAAGGACGACACCTTTGCTGTTCGAAAATATACGTCCCACCCGTTCCAGGGCGCAACATATATTTCAAGGACGTTTTCATATGTCCTACCCGTACCCGATGTTGTTTACGTTCGACGTATTTATACGTCCCGCCCGGTTAACAGGTTAAACCGGAAATTCGGCGGGCGTGTTTTTTCGACGCGGAGGAAGAAGCGACGTCAAAGAAACGTTCAGCGTGAAACGTTTAATAAACGTAGGATGGCTTCGAAGGGGCGATATAATGAAAGCCCCCGCAAAGGGACTACTTTCCAGCAGTTGGTTTAACAACCTTCGCCCCTCGTATCTCTGCTTTTTCAGCCGCGGAAATTTCATACGCCGCGCCTCCCTCCTCTCCGCGTTGAGCTCTCGTTCTCCCTTTTTCTTCCCGTTCCCGTTCCTCGAACCAGTCGACGCGCGCCGTGAAATCCCTCGCGCGAAATCCGCTTCAACCGTGGAGAACGCCTCGGAAAGTCTCTCTTCTCTCCCTCCCCTCTCTCCCCCGCGGCATTGTTCGAGCAGACTCTCCACCAACAAGCGAGGCGCGTCCCCCGTTCCTTCGCACTGGTGCGGCTGACGCGGACTACTGGCATACTGCTCAACTTAACTGCCATTAATTATGGGGAGATTCTGCGCCGGACTCGACCGACACCCCTTCACCCACGATCCTCACCCTCCGCATGTTCGCGAGCGTGCCTCGTCGATTATTTATATTCGGCACCCCCTTCTTTTCTCAACCGGGCAAACTCTCTCTTATTTATTTACCGTCGAAATTTCAGTATGGTTGCAAGCAGGCTCATTTAACCTATACTTACTGTGTCGAATGCCGCGTGGCGGCAAATGTAAAAAAGAAATAAAATATTCTGTACTTGATACAAAAATGTTGAGTTCACAGTTTCTCTGAAAAATAACTTGGACCTCCTGGGAAGTAAACTTGAAATACTTCCGGGACCGTTAAGGGTTGAAGACTAAACTCTGCGAACATTTTTATTCCGGAGACTAAAAATTCGGTGGCTCGTACGTCTAGCAAACAATTGGTCGAAAAATGAATTGTCCCTATTTTAACACTAAACCTACTGCGGTTAAAATGACTCGTTTTATATTTAAAATAATGATTGAAACTGTGAGAATTCATTTATGGGAAATAGGGGAATAAATTTCCTTGTCCAAGTGTTCAATTAGCATTTATTTTCGATAACTTTACGGTTGCCATTTTTATTAGGCAATATTTACGTGACACTGTTAATTCTTGGTGTTAATAGCGTTGCGGGATGCTGGTATTGAAAGTCTTGTTAATTTTCCATTTGCCTTTCACTTTTATTCCGGGGAACGGAATAAACTGCACGGCCATGTTGTTCGTCCATAAGTGGGCTTTTAATATGAACTCGACACACGCAACAAGTCGATTGATACGTTTAATACTCAATTGTGTCCAATTGATGAATGAAAATCGATTTCAATTTTCGACATTGCAATTACGGCGAGATAATGAAAGTTTATTCGCATCCTCAATTTGTTACATCCGGACTCATTAAATTGTCAGCATAAATTTAAGTAGTCAAATATAGTGGTCGACACGGTAACGAAATCGGTTTCATTCTTTCGTTATTCTAGAATTGAAAGTATTCGTACACTCTTTAAATACAAATAACTTGTGTCTATAACGGAAATTCAAAAGGCGCCTTTTACGTGCATAAAGTTAAAAAAAATCGCAGTTTCTACAATTAATTATATTTCATAGCCACTTTGTGCATATATGTATATATAACTTACTTAGATCTACCACTTTTTAAATTTTCATTACAGGCACAGATAAAAAACTTAAAAATCGTGCCCTCCTCTGTTTCCTTCGCAATAGCGACCAACAGCAATTGAAAAAAATATTACTTTTGCATTACTTAGTAAATTAATCGTTCTAAACTCTCACAAAAAAGGATTCAAGCCGTTTGTTCCAATTTTAAAAAAAGTTATTTGTCTCTAAAAGGTGTACGAATTCTTGTCCAACGTTTTCGAACCTATCACTTGTAACTGCATTCATTCAGCATCGACAGAGGAGTTCGTTCCGACGGATCTCGTTTCCGCGAGGAAACGAAAGACACTCCCGAAGCGCCATTAATTAGCCCGTGTCGTCTGCGTAATTGCCCGCGCACAGTGACGCGCGCGAGCGCCTTCGGAACGCGCTCCCGCGCACAGGCGTGCGGGCTGCGTTTTCAGTCATAGCGCCGCGTAATTTCGACACGCATACCAGACGACCCGATTCCCTTCTCTCGGATCTGCGAACTCATCTCGTCTGGTCCCGAGCCCTTTGAGCGGAGCATAGCTTAGCATTCGTCTTAATTGCTCCAAGATTCTTGCATCCACCGCGCCGGAGGAATTCGCGCTGCAAAGTCCGGTGCGCGAAATGATAATCAGTCATGCTGCGCTGTCTCTGATTTCGGAGGTCGTCGTCGACCCTAATGTCGGCAGAGCGGGGCCCTTTGCCTTGCGCGCCCGGAACCCGTCACGCTAATTGCGAGAGACCGGGCGAAGTGGAATAAGAAGGGCAGAAAATGGATAGGGAAATGCGAGTTTGTTGAGGTCGACGTTTCTTTGCCCGAGTCGCCTGTTCTGCCTTCGAAGGGTTCCGTGATGGATGCTTAGGATCAAACAGGTATCCAACTATTGGCTGAACTATTGGCTGAACTATCGACTAATGGCTGGCGGTGCGATGTTTGCGGGAGAGCGATGATAGTTGGGAATACGCTGCCAGGGGAGTAAGAGCATCTTAGAGGACCTTGGAGGATGTCAGTGGATTAGAGGGCTAGTTAACTCCTTGCCGCATGATACTGTGTTAGTCTTTTGCTGGAAAATACAGAAAAAATTGTGTCCTTCTAGTTGCTTTCGAACGACGAAGAGGTTGTAATCGCCATAGCCATGAAACAAACCACAGTGCAAGGAATCCGTCAGAAGGTTCCTTAATTCGCGATAAGGTAGAATGACCACGTTACCGACAAAAACAGGCGAAAAAAGGTTTTACGTGCCTCGACTTTTTAAATTTACCGCGCGCTGGTCATGAGCTGACGAAGTTATGCGGATATTTGGTAACATAAGCGTTAGAAGTAGGCCAAAAATTGACGATGCGCGGTGCCGTGGAATGCAAGCATTTTTATGCCACTGGATGAGTTTTTTGGATGAAATCGAGAGCTAGAAATTGAGCTATACTTCGTCTTGATTCTCTGGCGAAATAAACCAAAAACTTGAAGCACGTTTCCGGCAAGACAGAATTCATGATGTCGATAATACAGAGCGAAAAATGTGACAAGTTTAGCGACAGACTTAAGGGGGCTGGCAGGTCGACTCTGTGTAACCATACACATACATGAAATCCATATACGTATATGAACTTGCAAGGTTCAAAATCTTGGCAAATTGACGCTTTAACATTGCAATGAGCACTTTAAAAGTGGTCACTTGTGTTTTCTAAAAGTCCAATCTAGGTCTGTCCAGAGCCCAAATTGCCAATTTCTACCTCATCGTCGAGTAATTTGCTATATTCGGCAGAAATCTCGCTTTCTTAAGCAAGGATGACGTCACAAGATGCCGCAGAGAGATTCTCTTAATTTCGAAAGATTTAGTGTTCGTATCGAAAAAAGGCTCTGGAAAGACGTAGCAAAGACATGTACAAACACGGTGGTATGCATTTTTAATTGATTACTTAGTTGTTTACGACGTAAAATGTCTAGAAAAAGAGGCACGGCGTAACATAGCGTGACAGTCAAGGCCAAATGCCTGCCGGCCCCCTTAAGACCCGTCGGATCAAGACCGAAAAGGATCTTGACTCAGTGGCTGAAGGCTGTGAACGGAAATGATACAGCAGTTACCGACCTGCTGACTCTGAAAAAGTGATTACCCTTGGCCTTTAACCCACTTCTCTAAAAAGAGCTAAATTCTTTGAAGTTCCACCGATGCATCGTTCTCGGTTGCGGCGTTTAGGTGGCCGATAATGTTGCCGGTAGCGGTCCGATCGATGCGAGTTGGAAATACAATCGAGTATCGGGGCATCGGGCATGAAACCAGCGGCGCCGAATGCCCGTGGGCGAAAAAGGAGGACGAAGTTAATCAAGGCTCGTGGCTCGTTTCGTCGCTCGCTAACGAAGGACTAGTTGAACTTGGCAGCGAGTGGAGATAATTGGCCGATATGCAATGTTCCAGGCAGCAAACAGGAGCCGCGCTAGCCCGGCACACGGCTGAGCGTTATTTCAAATACTAATTAGCAGAGGGGGTGCGCGCGATGGAATCGTGGCACGTTGGCGATCAACAGGCTAGGCGGCAGGTAGGCAGCCAGGCAGCTTCGTAACGAAGCTGCCGGCCTCAATTATGCATGTAAATTCCACACACGAAACTGCCTGTCCGTTTGCGCGCGTGTTCTCGCTCCGCGATTCCGATCCGCGTCCGCACCCTTTCGTCCGCGTGCGGACACTTTCCCGCAAGCCAAGACAATCGCGGATCCTGACGCATTCTCAATCATGCTCCGCTCGGAGAACCGACAGAGTCATCTTCCCATCCAGAGTACACTGAATGTCTAGAGGAAGCTAACAAAGTAAAGTCAAAGTAAAACGTTAGGCTTTTCACTGTACTTTGTGGAAAACCACACATCGTAGGAATATTGGGAAATACCTGATTCATCTTCGTTTTATTGTAGGCCGTTCTCCCTTCAGGTATGAAGGT